>OZ007588.1:600000-1008496 GCA_963931845.1 Maratus michaelseni
TGTTTTTTTTTCTTTGTAATTTTGTCTTTGAAATAGATGCTTAACACATCTAACTGCAGTCCTTAGTAATAAAATATATTAGGTATAACATTAATTTAATTATGCTTTATTAAGATTTATATATTTACTATGCTATTTAAGTTCAAATTTATTTTATTTTGGTTTTACAAACACTTTTAAAAGTTGTATTCCATTGTCTAAATTAGTATTCCAGCTTGTCCACACTAGCCCCATGTGGTGGGGCTAGTGTGGACAAACACAACATTTTTTTAAAAATATATTTAAAAAAAACTGTATTACCAAATAATTTAATATATCAACCAAATTAAGGGTAAAAGAGCAAATTCTTGTAAAAAAAGTATTTGAAGTGTTAAAAATGGTATTTAGTACATTTTTTTGCAACATTTATAAAAAGTGTCCACACTAGCCCCCTTCTCCCCTACAAGCTTCAAAAACGAGTAACGCTGCAAATCAAAAAAAAATATATCAACAGAAAGAAAAGACAACATCATTTTACTCTAATGTGAAAAATGTTAAGTGTATTTGCTGCAAAAATGAAAATCATCCAATATATAAATGTAATGCATTTCTAAGAATGACTGTTTACGATCGTTTAGAATTTTCAAAACGATATAAATTATGTTTTAATTGTTTATCTACTAATTCAACTCACTCAGCGAGAAACTGCTCTTCGAAATATTCTTGCGCCCATTGCGGCATGCGTCATAGTTCTTTGCTACATATTCAAAAAGAAAAAATAAACACTTCACCACAAATTGAGCTGAGTCAGAAAGTAGGGGAATCGAAAAGGACTTCTTTTTCATTGCTTTCCCCCGACGAAGATAACCATAGCTTAAATCCAGAAGCAAAATGTTTTGAAAATAAAAATAATGATTTCGTTGGCACGTCTGTAAATAATTCATCTCAAAAAAAGAAAACAACTATTTTATCTACAGCTTTGATTTATATTAAAAGTGTGTCTGGGGAAATTATGATAGCACGTGCTCTTATTGACATGGGGTCAAATTTTTCATATATTTCAGAAAACTTTACAAAATTATTAGGAATTAAAAGAGAGAAATTTAATGTTTCTGTTTCATGTTTAAATAATGCTCAAATTAACATAAAATGGAAAATTACTGCAACTATTTCAAATAATGCTGATTATGAGAGAACATTAGATTTTTTTATTGTTCCAAAAATAACCAATTTTATTCCAGGACATTACTTTAGATTTCCATTTTCTGAGCTGCCTCAAGATGTAAGATTGGCAGATCCAAAATTTAATGAACCAAATAAAATTGACATTTTATTGGGTACTGAATGTTTTTACGATTTATTACGAAATGGTCAAATCCGTTTAAAAAATTCTAACGTCATTTTACAGCATACCGTATTTGGGTATATGGTGGGAGGTTCTTTCACCGATTCGAACCATGCTAATAATAATGCATATTGTGGTCTAACTTGCAATGTAGAAGAACAATTGAGTAAATTTTTCGATTTAGAATCAATTGGGATTAGAGATGACCCTTATTGTAATGATGAAGATAAGGCATTAGAAAATTTTACCGAAACAGTTTCCTGTAAAGATAATCGATACGAAGTAGCTCTGCCGTGGAAAAAAGACTGGATTAATTTGAGTGATAACTATAAGATTTCTGAGAAACGATTCAAATATTTAATTAATAAAATGCGTAATGATGATAATTTGTTTTCTCAGTACAAAGAAATTTTGAAAGAATATCTTAATTTTGATATTATTGAAAGGGTGTCAGATCCAACTAAGCCAAAGGACAGACCCATATTCTATTTGCCACATCGAGCGGTTTTTAGAAAAGATAGTGTTACAACGAAAACGCGTATTGTAATCGATGCCAGTTCTCACGATGTAGGACAACTCTCTCTAAACGATTGTTTGTGGCCTGGTATTTTCCAATTGCTCGTTAATTTTAGATTAAATAAAATAGGAATTTTGGCAGATGTGGAGAAAGCATTTCTCCAAATTTCATTATCAGAAAAAGACAGAGACGCTGTCAGATTTCTCTTTGTGGAAGTTATCGAAAATCCGAAAGATAAAGTGTTTGATAATTCGAATATCCAAATATATCGTTTTAAGCGTTTACTTTTTGGATTAAATTCTAGTCCATTTCTCCTAGCTGCCACAATAAAGGAACATATAAAAAGATTTAAAGATCAATATCCTGAAACCTTTCGAATTCTTGATACGTGCTTTTATGTCGACGATTTAGTGAGTGGTACTGATAGTATTGAAGAAGCTCTGAAGATCTCACATGAGGCTAAGATGATTATGAGTCAAGCCAGTTTAAATTTGAGAAAGTGGTTAACAAATGACCAGTCGTTACTAGAACGGTGGATAGAAGAAGGTTTCGAAATTTATCCATTTGATCAAAATCATAAGGTTATGAATTCATTGAAGGTATTGGGCATATCGTGGGACATTAAACAAGATTCTATTAGCATAGACATTTCAAGCTTAATAGAATTTTTGAAGACTAGGAAAAATACAAAACGGTTTGTTTTACAGACTTCCGGCAGAATTTACGATCCAACTGGTATCCTCACTCCATTCACTATAAGACTTAAATGTCTCTTCCAAGAATTATGGATTCGTAAACTGTCCTGGGATGCTGAGCTCCCCATTGACATTTGTGAAAAGTGGACTCAGTGGTGTTCGGAACTTCCTCTATTAACGCAAATTAAAGTGCCTAGATTTGTATTCCTATCATCTGATACAAACAATGTTGAAATTCATTGCTTTTCCGATGCAAGTCAGAAGGCTTATGGTGCTGTTGTTTATTTAAGAGTGCAAGATTTCGACCAAGTGTCAGTTAATTTAATAGCATCTAAGACCAGAGTTGCCCCACTAAAGAAAATAACTCTCCCGCGACTAGAGTTGCTTGGTGCTTTACTTGCATCTCGCTTAGGATCACAAATTAAAAAGGTAATTGATGTAAAAAATACTTCTAAGATCTACTACTGGACAGATTCAAAAATTACTCTATGCTGGATAAAGGGATCTAGCAAGAAATGGAAATCCTTTATTGCCAATCGTGTTGATGAAATCCAAAGTTTGACGGAACCAGAGACGTGGTTTCATTGTGCTGGTAAAGACAATCCTGCAGATCTTCTTTCGCGAGGAATAAGTGCTGACTCTCTTGTGAACAATTCAAAGTGGTTTACAGGCCCTGAATTTTTGATGGATCCAGAACTTTCAAGTTATTTGCAGTCGGTTTCTTCTGAAAGTGACTTACTAAGTGAAAGTGAAAATGAGAACTATTTAAGTGAAATTAAATCTTCCGAAAAGGCAAATAACTGTACAGTGACTTCATTTTTTATCAACGAGAGTTTTAGTTTTTTTGACAAACTTTTTGAACTGACTAATGACTATTTCAAACTGTTACATGTTTTTTCTTTTATTCGCAGATTTATTTTTAACTGCAGATCTCCTCTTAAAAGAAGGGGTCATTTGACCTTAGAAGAAGTCAAGGAAGCTGAAAATGTTTTAATTAGAGCCTCACAAAAAAATTTAGGTGGTAAGAAGGCTCTGACAGGTAATATTAACTTTTTAAATCCATTTATAGATGACCAGGGTATAATGCGAGTTGGCGGAAGACTTAACAAAGCTTCCGTATCTTATGAGCAGAAACATCCTGCTATATTGCCTAAAAATTCAAAATTAAGCAAAATTTATTTTATTACTATGCACAAGCGTCTGTTTCATGTTGGTCCTCAAGGACTCTTGAATTCTGTGAGGTTAAAATTTTGGCCTATAGGAGGTAGAAATTTGGCAAGAAAAACGGTACATTCTTGTGTTATTTGTTTTAAGGTAAAACCAACTCCATGCTCGCAGTTAATGGGTGAATTGCCTTATGAGAGAATTAATGAGTCACCGGCATTTAATTGCACCGGTTTGGATCTTTGTGGGCCGTTTTTAGTAACTTATAAAAATCAGCGCAAAGGTTCTTTGAACAAAATATTTATCTGTGTTTGTATATGTTTCGTGACTCGAGCAATCCATCTTGAACTTCTTTCAGATTTAACTTCTGATGCTCTGATTGCTACTCTTAAACGGTTTATGGCTAGGCGTGGAAAATGTTCTAGGATATTTACGGATAATGCTAGGAATTTCGTTGGGGCAAATTCCAAACTGAAGGTGTTTTACAAAATGATAAATTTTCCAAATGAGATTTTGGCGAATTATTTAATTTCTGAAAATATCGACTGGAAATTCATACCTCCTAAGTCTCCTCATTTCGGAGGACTTTGGGAGGCTGGAGTAAAATCTGTGAAGCATCACCTTAAAAGAGCGATGGGTGACTTTCGATTTAATTATGAAGAGTTCGAAACTATTGTTATTCAGGTAGAAGGTATTTTGAACTCTCGACCTCTTACTCCCTTGTCAAATGATTTCGATGATTTTGAGGTCTTGACTCCCAGTCATTTTTTGATCGGGAGACCAATCAATGCTATACCCGAACCGTCGTTAATTGATGTTAATATTAATCGTTTAGGCCGTTGGCAGAAAACTACGAGGGTCGTCCAGAAAATTTGGGAAAAATGGAGATTAGATTATTTAAATACGTTACAGCAGAGATCTAAATGGATTGTGGAAAAGGATAATTTAACTACAGGTTTAATGGTATTAGTGAAGGAAGACTTTTTGCCTGTATGTAAATGGGCCTTAGGCCGCATAAGTAAAATTTATACAGGAGCGGATGGCAAGGTCAGGGTAGTAAAGGTTCGCACTAAATCAGGTGAATTAAAGCGTTCAATTACGAAAATAGCTGTCCTTCCTATTGATGCCTAAGAAAGAATATAGTGATTAATTATTGTTAATTTTACATTTTTTATTATTATTATGCTGTGTATATCTATTTGTTTTGTAATAATTTTTGTTGTAATTGTGCTATGTAAATTTATATGATTGTAAGAATTCTAAGTTATTGAAATTTGTAAATTTCAATCCGGGGGAGAATGTTTATTGTTGAAAACTGAGAATTTATAAGTCCCGTGAGAGGGCGTCGCGAACTCCCCTCGATTGAAAGTGAAATCAAACTGAACTGAAGTTATGTGGATGTTGTGTTGGTTGAAGGCGACCTGAGCGTTCGCTCTTCCTTTTGTTAGTAAAAATAAAATAATGATACAGTCCACCAATATTTAAGTTAATGTGTTATAAGTATTAGTTTACAGAGACCTATATTAAAAAATCCTTTGGCTTTACTTTTCATAGTTTTATTTCACTTCCTACATCTTTGGAACACAAAACAATTATACAAACATAAAAACTATTGTTGCCAACAACATCAAAAAGATATAAATAAAATAAATGAAATAAAGTTAAGGAAACCTTTGAGTTTGGTTGATTACGTGACATCCTCCCACCTTGAGTTGGTGAAAGACAACTCAACTGGTCACGAAAAGTTCTTACAAGTCTAGCTTTTGAGGCACTTTAATTACCCTCCCACATCGTGTACGCTTTTCAGGTTCATCTTTAGACATAGTCTGAATAGTCGGAAATGAATAGAGTTCCTTTCGTTCCTCAGGCCATTTTGAAGATACTTCTAGGGGATAAATTCTCTGAATCGGTCGTAAAACTTCTGATGTTGAGGTTCGTAGACGGACTAATCTGGTGACACCATCTTTTCCTGGAATAAGTTCTATGACACGTCCTAAAGGCCAGTTGATACGTTTGGTATGGTCGCTGCCAATTAACACGACGTCACCAACTTGAATTTGTTCTTTACATTTTTTATATTGAGGACGTTGGATTAACAGTCCCAAATATTCTGAACGAAATCTGTTTCGCAGATCAGTTATTAGTTTTTGTCTGTATTTCAGTTTCCTATTCAATTTGTTTTCATCCACAACATCAAAATCTGGTGTACCCATTTGCTTTACATCTTGCATGAACAAAGCAGGATACAGCGAACAAGTTCACCATTGCTTTCAGAAATATAAGTAAGAGGTCGGGAATTAATTATTGATTCTGTATCGCATAGAATGGTTGTCATTTCTTCATAAGATACATTAGACTTTCCTAAGACTCTTCTACCCAGGTAGCACAGCAATATCGGTCCGATATTGACCAATATCGGGCAATCTTGGCATGCATCGGCGAAGACCGGTCACGTTTTACCGATATTGGCCGATATTGATCAATGTTGGCCGATGTTGAATCTGTAATATTACAATTTCTCTAATGTTCGATATTTAAATTTTTAACTTATATATAGTTTTTTTTTATAGCAAGGTAGCAGACAGAAAACAATTTAAACGACACTTTAAGTTCTGTAAACCTATGGCAAAAAACTCATATTGGCAAACATCGGGCGACATCGATCAAGATCGACAGGCTGGGATGTGCATGATTACAACTGCAATTCAACCAATCAGAGACAAGCATCCTTTTCCTTCAGATTAAAATAAAACATGGCCGCGCTCACGCACGCTAGTTGTGTCGTGAAAATTGTAAACATCTTTAAAGAAGACTCTTTTTACTCTCTAATCGGTATGTATTGCTATTACTTATAATCTGTACTGCTTTTTGAACATTTGAAGATATAATTTTATGCATTTGATGAAATAATTTTAATTTAAACGTATTTTTTATCTGTTTAAGCCTAACGCTAATTGTTATATATGGTTTAATGTTTTTGTTATTATTTTTTTTGGTTGCTTGTCTTGATTCTAATGAACGATTTTTTAAATTTTGTCATAGAACTAGAATGCGTATAGGTATGCTATTGAAATTGGTATTTTCTATCTCAAATATTTTGTGCCTTTGTGTAAGATGTAGCTTATATATTTACTTTTAAATTTCTTCCTAAAACCATTTTTCAAGGCAATCGCAGTGGAATGTATTTTCAAAAATATTTTTTATTTCTCAGTTTAATAAGATTTACATATTTTGTTTGATTTACGATTTTCTGTGTCTGACCTTTCATATTGTCATTTATGTTTTAAAGTTTAAGATAAATAAATTACTGTTCTTCAGATGCCTTTTTTAACAATAAAACATACGTTCTACATTTAAGAAAATTATTGGAACAGATGTGGAATCCCTGGTCACGGAATTTTGGATTTCTGAAATATACATGCACATTAATTTTCTTTTTATTTTAAAAATCAACATGCAATTTCCCAACTTTCTCTTTTATTCCTGTAAAATGTAACATTCCTTCGTCGCATACATGTTAAAGTAATATATATGATATCGAAATTCTTTATATGATAAGTTTTGTTACAAAAGCGATAAAGTATTTTTGGTTGCTGCATTATACTAAAACATTAATATACAAACACAGCTGCCAACACTTTCCCATTTCTTACAAGTCAAATAAACATATTTTTAATAAGAATTATAACTTAATAAATTTATTATTAAGTACTAATAATTATTACTTAATAAATTAAATCAAAGGTTGAATCTTCAAACAAGGGCGATAATAATTCTTTAACATGTATATTCTAAATAATTCTTTAACATGTATTCATAATCTTTCATCATAAACATACAATTAAAATTTTTCTGTGGATTTTTAACCATTTATCTTTTTTTTTTTTTCAGAATCCTAATTGTATTATGGTGTTTATGTAGAAAAAAAAAAAAAAAGATATTTAGCAGGTAAACGTATTTTTAATCTGTTAAATGTATTAAAGTTTAAGATAAGACACTTATATTGTGGAATTGTAGTGAATATATGATAGTAATTATCCTTTTAATACTGGAAAAGTGTTAAAAGTAGAAAATGATATTTGTAGTAAAGATGTGAGAAATCTCCACTTTTCAGAATGGTCAAATTGAAACTGTAAATATTAAATATATTTTATGGGACAATTTGTTTTAGATATCCCTTTTTAAATATTTTTGTTGATCCTAATGTCAGAATCCTAATGTCGCCCTATGTAATATACAGGCATGAAAGTTCTCAGCTTTTTAACTGAAATCGGCTTTTTTTTTATGTCACTTTGGCAGCTTCTGAGATTGATGCAATATTAAAAGGATAATATGAAAAAATCATAACCTGAAAAATTAGAGAGGAAGCTTTAAAATGCACTAGTTTTGATATTTGTAGTAAAAGATGCGAGAAATTTTTAACTTTTTATAATGGTCAAATTGAAATTGTAAATATTTGATTTTTTTTTTATGGGCCAATTCGTTTTAGAGACCCCTTTTTAAAGATTTTTGTTGATCCTAATGTCGCTCTGTGTAATATAACAAGCATGAAAGTTCTCAGCTTTTTAACTGAAATCAACTTTTTTTTTAAATGTCACTTTGGCTGCTTCTGAGACTGATGCAATAATAATATAGCATATAGCATGAATAACGGAAAATAGTTGTGAATAAAAACAATAATGGTTTACATATACCTAAATCAATTATATTGTTTAATTTTCACTGATATTTATTTCTGCATGTTATATTGCAATAATAATAATAATACTTTCATGCCTGTATATGTATGGTAAGTATGAAAACTTATGGTGATCATGAATCTGCATCAAATCCTATTTAATTTCTGTATGAAATAAATATGCCACACTTATAGCATAAAAAGGTGTCTTATTCCCACCTAAAATTTTAACTTTGCATTATTTAATAATGGAATGATGCCCGCAAGCTAATGTTAAACTAGGGGAGTTTTGTTTAGAAATTTCTCGTTTGCATTTTAATATTTTGAAATGATTTTTTTACATAAAATATCTGAGGTTGATGTCTATCTGAGTTTCTTTGTACTTTTCTGATTTTGGTTGAATTTTTCTTTCTTTGAAGACACTTTTAGTTTATATCACTTAAGATATTTCAGAATTATTGATTTTTGTTTTGGTTACTTATTTTTATCAGCTGCCATTACTTGCAAGTCAAATAAACATTTTTAATAAGGATTATAACTTAATAAATTTATTATGAAGTAGTAATAATTATTACTTAATAAATTAAATCAAATCTTACCAAATAAAAACAAAACCCATTTTATAATTTTATCTTACATTATAAAATACTTCATAAATGTTTTGTGCTTATTTGACTAGGGGGGGGGGGGGGGGAGCTGTGGAAAATAAAATCTAGTTTTTGCATTATAAATAATTTTTTAACATGTATTATAATACGTTTCAAATTTTTCTGTTGATTTTTAACCATTTAGCTTTCTTTTTTTTTTTTTTTTTTTTTTTCCCCAGGATCTCAATCGTACTATACTCTTTGTCATCTGCCACCCTCTTGTGAACAAAAACGGTCATTGAGTCTTCAGAATCATATACTTAAGATACTCTATCGTAAGTATGCATGTTTTGGGATTTTTTTATTCTGATTGTCATAACAATGAAAATGACTGGTCCAAAGTATGTTTATTTGACTTAAAAAAAAAAAAACAAAAAAAAAACAGAAATTTGGCAGGTATATTATTGTAGAATTGTAGTGAATAATATATTACGATAATTATCCTTTTGATATTGGAAAAGTGTTAAAAGAAGAAAATTATATTTGTAGTGAAAGATTCGAGAAATCTTCAATTTTTAGAATGGTCAAATTGAAACATTGAAACACATCAATTGTAAATATTAGATTTTTTATGGGGCAATTTGTTTAGAGATCCCTTTTTAAAGATTTTTGTTGATCCTAATGTCGTCCTATGTAATATACAAGAATAAAAGTTCTTAGTTTTTTTACTGAAATCGGGTTTTTTTTTTTTTTTTTTTTTTTTTTTTTTAAATGTCACTTTGGCTGTTTTGGAGATTGATTAAAAGGATAAAATAAAAAAAAATGCCCTGAAAATTTAGAGAAGGGGTGGGGGGGGGGGAGATAGATAAAATTGTAATGGTGTACAAATTCTGTGCTTTTAAATTTTCCTTGTAACATATGCAACATTTAAAATGTAAAATTAATAATATAAGTTTAAAAACTGATTTTAAGATGCATAACAAAATAATTAATATGTGTGGTCAGTTTTTTTTCCAGTGTTCCCAGTTTCAGTGAATATTCTTTCAAATTCAAAATGAAGGTCGGGGTACTAAAATAAGAAATAGATATAGTTTTTAAAAAGTGCTAAACTAATATATATACTTTTTTAACTATTTTGTGCTCATAATGCATGCATATCATGCAAATTTTGCAATATTATCTCCGATTTTGCTTTAGAGTGTTTTCTTCCCGCAAAGTTTGCTTCAGTTTGAGTAGCTTAGCTATGCTAATATAGTACAGAAATTTTAGCATGAGGATGTGTTTGAACTTTGAACTCATAATATAGCATGAATAACCGAAAATAGTTGTGAATAAAAACAGTGGTTTCAATTTTAATGTCTTTTAACTTTAATTGCATATTTATTTTACATATACCTAAATCTAATTACATTGTGTAATTTTCACAGATATTTATTTCTGCATGTTATATTGCAATAATGACACTTTCATGCCTGTATATATATGGTAAGTATGAAAACTTATAGTGATCATGAATCTGCATAACTCAGAAATTTAAACTTTTCAAATCCTATTTAATTTCTGTATGAAATAAATGTGCCAGACTTATAGCATAAAAAAGCATCTTAATCCCACCTAAAATTTAAACTTTGCATTATTTAATAATGGAATGATGCTCACAAGCTAACGTTAAACCAGGGGAGTTTAGTTTAGAAATTTCTTGTTTGCATTTTAATATTTTGAAATGATTTTTTTACATAAAATATCTGAGGTTGATGTCTATCAGAGTTTCTTTGTACTTTTTCTGATTTTGGTTGATTTTTTTTTTTCTTTGAAGACACTTTTAGTTTTTATCACTTAAAATATTTCAAAATTATTGATTTTATTTATTTTTTTTAGAACATAATATTTTTCCCAACAGACTGTTCATCACTTATTAGTCTTGAATCAGTAAGTTCAGACTTAGATTCAGAATGAAGAAATCAAAAAAATAAAATTAATAAATTGTTAATTTTATTAAACATTAAATTGATTTGCAGAAAGTTTTTGACACAATATTTATGTGCGCAGAAAATTTTTGGTTTTATATAAGTCTGCTGATTGATGAATTTTGCTATTTTTTACATGAATGATTGAAGAATTTTGCAGGATTTTTTTTTTATGATGTTAGGCTGACAAACTTTGCACTTTTGTGGTGATGGACTGATTGATTTTGTACTTTTTTACTAAGACTGAATGATAAATTTCATTGAAATTGAGAATTTGAAATGTTCTGTAAAGAAGCCCATTGTTCTGTGACATACATCACACTTTTAACCATATTCTGCTTTTGGTAAAAACTACTTTCTAGGGAACATTTATATAATTTTTGACGTCACTTCTGGCAAGAACTAATATTTCAATCTATGAAAAGTGAAACAGATGAAGGAATCAATGTCTGGTGGATATCCCCGGGTTTGATTGCTCTCTGAGGATCACGAGTGTGTAGTTTTATTGTGTAACAAACGACTACCATGAGTGATCTTCTGCAAGCACGTAAAATTTGATGTTCCTCTGTGCTAGCTGCTACTTTAAAAAATATGTTGGCTTGAAATTTTACCTTGAAGATCTATTGATAGAATAGGAGTATCGTTTCTGTGCCGAAAAAGAAGAAAATGAAGTAAGTTTATTGAAGTAACGTCAAAAATAATATCGATGTGGAAACAAGCTTTTTTTATATATATATATATACTAAATTATTTAGCTAAATTAAGTTTTCATAAAAATAGCATGTTAGTTTCGATTAGTCTGCGGTTTTAAGATAGTGAAAATCAAATTTTGATAGTTGCATTCTGAATTATCCTGTGACTCATCGGTAAACATTTCCTTTTTTAAAAATACTTCTGCAAATTAATTTTAGGTACTTTGTTGTTGTAGTGCCCCTATCCCACACTTAATAAGTGTCATTTATACTATAAACACACTAAAGCTAAACAAAACTATTTTGATTATCATTCATACATTAAAATTAAAAAAATATGTTTCTAACTCTGGTTTTCATGGTGAAAACCAAATTTTGATAATTGCATTCTGAACTATCCTGTGTTTCATTGGTAACCATTTCATTTTTAAAGTCTTGCTGCAAATTAAGTAGTTTTAGGTACTTTGTTATTCTTATTCACTATAATTTCTTTATATCTCTATAAATAATTATTGTATGTTCAGAAGATTGGCTTCATATTATGCAGAAAAATCTAGAATCAGTAAGTTCAGAGTGAAGACAAAAAGATAAAATATATTAACACAAGTTTGGTTAAATATTTTGGGTGAAAAAAAAAATAATTTTCAAGTTGTAATTTTTTAATATTAAATTCAAATCTAGCATTTCCATTACATAGTTTGTAAATAAAAAGGAGAATGAGTAAGCATAGTATAAGTAGTAATAAGTTATTAATTTTCATGATGAAAATTCACTTGGACAAATTTTGATTTTTGCTCATTCTACTTTTCTAGTGAGTGTGAAAATGAAGTTTGATAAAGCAAAAACAACTGTTATCTCCAGCCCCATTGAAAATGTCCTGTGCGATCTGCCAATTGGGATGGAAACTGTTCTCAAAGGAAAAGAAGGAGAACATAGGAACAAGAAATAGATGACTTGGAGAAAATTTGAATGTAATATGATAATATAAATAGTGATAGTTTGTGAATAAAAAAAAAGTTTAATTTGACATGTTGTGATTTCAAATAAATGCAATGGTCTGTAATTTTTTGCAATGTTTTATTTATCTTATTCACGACAGCAGGTCATTTAGTGATCAGAAGACATTAATGGGGACTGTTCAATGATTCGAAAACACCTGCTAGCTTGTTGAAGCTATGGGCAGGTTATTTTCTAATTTCCTGTTTAAATTTGATTTTTTTTTAGTGTCAGTGAAGAGTCCCCTTAAGCCTAACGCCAATCATTCTCCAGAAAAGAACTGCAGAGGGAAAGTTGTCATATAAGGTAAAGGCAAAGTGTTCTTGGCTCAAATGACTCAATTTTTAGGAAGTTTTATTTATTTATAATAATTGAGTTTTGTTTTAGCACTTTTAAAACTAGTGTTCCATGTTTGAGATATTTTAATAGAATACTATTTATAAAATAAATTTACAAATCTTTAAAATCATTAAAAATTAATTTTAAAGGCTTTATGAAACAATTCATAAAATCTAATTAAAATTGGAATTTTAGTAAAACATACATAAATAATTGTGATATTTGAAAGTTAAGCTCTTTTAAAATTTCTATTTCAAATGCATTAATTGTACATAATTTCGAGAAAAGAATAGTTTTCCTGACTTTGTTTAATGCCTTTGCAAAATATTATTGACTGTTTAAATGGTGATTTCAGTTGCACTTTCTATTTAAAATTGCCATTAAAAAGTAATTTTAATTAAAACATATAAAAATTTAATGAAAAATATAATATTCACTGAATAATATAGAATTCTAACCGAGTGTTTATCCGCTAGTTGTATACACGAGTCTCTGATTCAAAATGAAAAGAGTCCTAAAAATAATTTTTTTTTTTTTTCAAAGAAAAAAATTTAAATTAATGAATTTTTGTATTGATTTTTGATAATTTTTAATATAAAGTAATTCAATTTTAAAAGTTATACAACAGGTGGATTTTTGCATAAGTAATTTAACGAATTGTTTTCAACTAAATTTTGCCAGATTTTTTTTTTCAGTTTATATAAATACAATTAAATAAATCTGAAGATTTATATTTATGGTAAGAGCAGAAAAGAATAAATCCCTACAGCTACATGTTATTTTTCTTAAATTTTTAATAATGGTTAAATATTTCTATTGATTATGTGAAAAAAATTTATAAAAAATTGGTAATATGGCAAAAAAAAAATATATATATGCTGTATGTTTCAATTTTCAATCTTACCACTTGCACAAATTCAAATTATTACTATGGATATAATATGATTTTTTATTTTTAATGAGAAAAGTAACATTTAATTATCTTTTTTACATTTTAATGTTTTCACAAAGAACACTGAAACTGGAAAAAAAAAAAAAAACAAAAACAAAATGTAGCTATTATAAAATTTTGAATAAATCATTTTATTAATATTAAATTTAATAAAATACTTTTTTAGTATTCTTTCATTCATAATCTTTAATATTACAACTATATCTAATGGATATAATAATAAAAACTGAGGCTTTTAACAAAACAGTTAATCCATGTGGCATTTTAAATGCTTATATATACATGGATTAGCTAATTCAAAGCTGGACTCACCAATATAAAATGGTAAACCTTTTTTTCCTAATGTAAAGAGTTATTGATTTCTAATATTTTGCTAAGACTGGTAATCAATATCTCCCTATATGAGAAAAAAAAAGATTTGCAATTTTATAGTACTGAATCCAGTTTTGGCCAATATCGGTCGGTCCGGGGTTGACCGATATCGGCCGGTCCGGCGTTCAACGATATCGGTCGGTCCGGGGTTGACCGATATCGGCCGGTCCGGCGTTCACCGATATCGGTCAATATTGGGTCCCGATATAGGCCGATATTGGAAAAAAAGCTAGCCATGCAATATCGGCCGGTCCGGTGTTTACCGATATTGCGAAATCGTTGTTCCCGATATAGGCCGATATTGCTGTGCTACCTGGGTAAGAATAGATTTCATAACACCAACTAATCTTTCCCAAAACCCTCCCCACCATGAGGCTGTCGGTGGGTTGAAAAACCACTCTATTTTCCTGGTAGTACTATACTGAACGACTTTATCCCAGTCAACCTCCTTAAGTGCATTTGAGGCTCCAACGAAATTAGAACCGTTATCACAATAAACAGTGGAGGGTCTTCCTCTTCTTGCTATAAATCTCCGAAAACTCTGTAGAAATACTTCTGTCGACAAAGATGACAAAAGTTCAAGATGTACAGCTCGGTATATCGCACATGTGTACAAACAAATCCATGCTTTCGAGCCTCCTTTAAGGTACAAAGGCCCAGCCAAGTCGAAGCCTATAATTTCAAAAACTGCTGCATCCTTAATTCGATTTTCTGGAAGTGAAGCAACTGGAGCGTTTAGAGATTTTCTCTTGTGTCGTATACAAACAACGCATTTCGATATCACTGATCTGATTGTTTTTCTTGCCTTTAAGATCCAATAGTGTTCTCTCAAAATATTTAGTAACATTTGCGATCCAGCAGGAGAATTTTTTAGATGCTCTGTCATGATAAGTCTTCTGACAACAGGATGATCCGAAGGTAAAATCATTGGACGTCGAAAATCTTCAGCATCTTTTCTGTACACAATCTTGGTCTTCAATCTGAGGAGACCGTGTTCGTCTTTATAAACATCTAACGTTTCTAATTTACTTTTGTTTTCTGGAGTGAAAGATTCTTCCTGAATAAGTTTCACAATTATTTTCTCAGCTGCATTTATTTCTTCAAGGGATAATTCCCCATTCAACCTCGAGATTTTGGTTACCTTACAATTATGAATAAATCTGTGAATCCAAGCCACCAGACGAATAATTCTATCATAATTTGAGAAAAACCTAAAATACCACCCAAGTCCATGGTACTTACAAAGACTATTCTTCTCATGTTTAGGGGAATTGCACCACTCACAAAATGTTGTCTGATTCGTTAAACATTTGACTAATTCTTCATCAACAGGAATCTTTGACTTTCTCTTTTCTTGAGCAATGGCGTTTTCATCAGTGACTATGTTAGATGAAGGCCATTTATCTTCAGGTGCTTTAAGCCAACTTGGACCCTCCCACCATTTTATTTTCAATAGATGTTTCACAGAACATCCTCTGGATGGAATATCAGCGGGGTTTTTAGTTCCTGGTACGTGTTTCCATGAGTTTGGATCTGTTGTTTTTCTAATCTCTTTTACTCTATTACTTACAAAAACAGTCCACAATTCTTCTCTTTGAATCCAACTCAACACAGTAGATGAATCTGTCCAGAAGTGCAATTTTACATTTATCCACTGAAGCCCTTCCATCACTGATTTACACAGCCTAGCTCCCACCGTGGCAGCTATCAATTCAAGACGTGGTATTGTAATCATTTTGACGGGAGCTACTCGGGATTTTGCAGCTAACAGATGTACTTCGACTCCGTCAGCAGTATTTATTCTAACGAATGTTGCGGCGGCGTAAGCGTGCTGACTCGCATCGCAAAAGGTATGTATACTAAGGTTTTCACTGTGTTCATCAACGCGAAGCCACCTTCTTAGACATATTCGTTTCAGACAGCTAAGATCTCTAAACCAGCTGGAGAATTCTTTTCTCACATTATCATTAACCTCTTCGTCCCACGCCATTCCATTTTTCCACATTTTCTGCAACAAGAAAACTGGACATGCTAATCCAATTGGGTGAAACACTTTATGTGCAATGGAGAGAATGGTTCGTTTTGTAATTTTTCCTAGCTCAAAATTCTCTAGCCAGCCCAAATTTAGAGCTAAAGTATCTTCTTGTCGGTCCCATAATAAACCTAGTACAGGTGAAATTGTAGGCTCGATATTATCTTCAGAATATTGCCAACCTCTTAAATTGAATTTACCTTCCTCCATTACATTTCTAGCTTCCTGTATAAATTTTAGCAATCCGTCTTGATTAGAAAAACTCGTTACAACATTGTCAACATAAAAACTGTGAAGAAGTTTCGTTAACATCTCTTTATCATAACAAGGATTTTCGGTGCATTTCATTAAATGAAATTCAATAATGGCTGCCAAAATGAAAGGACTACACTTTAAACCGAAAACTAATCGTGCATGACGAAATATGTTCAATTTTCTTTCATCGTCACCACTCCACCAAAAAAATCTCAATAAATCTCTGCATTCCTGTCTGATGCTTATTTGTAAAAAAGCTTTTTCTATATCCGCTATGACACCGTATTTTCGTTCGCGGAATCTAAAAAGAATATCAGGGATGAGCTTCATTAAGTTCGGTCCACATTCGAGACATTGATTCAACGACGGAGATGACTTTTCTCTCGCAGATGCGTCAAAAACTGGACGAACTTTCGTTGTGCTGTTCTCTTTCACCACTGGTCTATGAGGTAAGTAATGCACAGAGTCTACCTTTGAATCCACAGAAACTTCTTCAATTATGCCCAAAGTCAACCACTGATTAAAAACTTCGTTATAAGATGTAAACAAATTATCTGAGTCAAGTCTTCCAGTCATGGTTTCTAATCTTTTTAATGCTAACTTTTCATTGCTAGAAATAGGGAGATGTTCTTCAGTCCATGGGAGAGAGACTTCATAACGCCCTTCGTTATTCACAGTAATTGAATCCATGAAACTCATTTTTGATTCAAGTTCCTTCTCTTCTTTGGACTTCTGAATTACAGGATCCGTTATGCCGATTGCATCAAGACTCCATAGGTCTGTGATAGTAAATTCATTCACAAATAAAGATGTTAAAACCATTGCACCAGACATCTCATGAACGTCATTCAACGGAACTTTACCCATCAGTGTCCAGCCTAAATATGTTTCAATTGCAACTAAATTGCAGGATAAATTTCTTTTGCGCCCAGTTAATAATCTTCCGGCAACATCGGCACCGATTAAAACTTCAATTGGTCGTGGATCTTCTTTTGTATCACTTATTGAAATTTCCATAACTTTTAGTTCATCTATCCAAGGACCTTTCGGTACCGAAGGAATATTTTCACATATAA
Organism: Maratus michaelseni; assembly: GCA_963931845.1. Classification (NCBI taxonomy): domain Eukaryota; kingdom Metazoa; phylum Arthropoda; class Arachnida; order Araneae; family Salticidae; genus Maratus; species Maratus michaelseni. Next base: position 617,647 of record OZ007588.1, read on the forward strand.
CAGGCTCATCTAGAACATCAAAATTACATAGAAATTTCCCATCTAAACTTTCTAAATGTATTTTGTAACACATGTGCTTAATTCTACTAGTTTTCTTGCCCCCAAACAAAGAATGGGTAACTAGTTCTTCTCTCAATGGTTCGTAATTCATATTTTCAGCAGTGCGTTTTAAAATATAAGACTTCTCTGAGCCTGTATCGATCAATGCTCGTACATGTAAACACGAATGAGGTCCTTTTAATTTTACTATCAAAGTTTGCAAAATTACCTTTAGAGATTGAGATAAACTAGATAAATTAACAGCTTTCTGCTCAGGTGTTTTCTGTGAAGATGGTTCTGATTTCTCGTCTTTTTTATTCCTTTTATCAATAGGACCTTTCGAAACAATTTTATTTGCGCATATTTCTGGACACATCAGAGTGGCATGTTCTTTGTTACAAACTAGACACCTTATGAATGCATTGCACTTATTTATGCAGTGCCCCCTTTTAAAACATTTAAAGCAACAACCCTTTTGTTTTAAAATTTTCTGTTTATTAATCAAATTCATTTTCTGCGCGTTAAAGCAGTTAAAACTTTCGTGCTGTCCGTTACAAAACACACAAATTTTAACGATCGTCGGGCTGGTGGATAATAAACCAGCAGCGGTAGATATTTTTTCTTCTACTGAAACACCCTGTTTTTTAATCTTAGGTTTCAGTTCAAAACCAGATAAGGCTAAATTAATTCTTTCTTCCGACTCTACCTCAGATTTTAAGAATTCCATTAAATTATCTAACCTGTTTTTAGGTTCTGCCCCATCTATAAACTTAGAACTTCTTTGACATGCTCTTAAAAATTCTTCTGGCATGCATGATTCTACTAAAGGGTATTATAACATAGCGGCACACTTTTCTGTAGTGACATTAAGAGTTTCCAGAGCTCTAATATGCGATTCTAAACTATCATAGAGTGTACACATGGAATTAGAGTTATTTCGTAAAGACGAATTCTTCAAAACTAATTTTAATAACTCTCGGATATATACTTCTACTAACAGATCTTCTCTACCAAATCTAGTTTTCAAACTATCAATTACCTTGGCGTAATTATCTCCCGTTGGCGGGAACGACTCTACGATTTCTCTGGCCCTGGATCCTTTTACTGTAGCCTGAATAAGGTACTGAAATTTATCAGAGGTAACAATATCTGAGTCTTCATGTATTTTTTCGAACTGGCACCAAAATTGCAACCAGTTTTTTATTTCTCCATCAAATTTATAAAGTTCAAGTTTCGGAAGTTTAAACTTTCTTTTAATATTAGCTTCACTAATACTGGAACTGTTATCTATATCATTAGAAGGTACATTAATTAATTCATAAACACTAACCTGTGTTTCAAGAAATTGTCGCACATAACCATCAGCCACTTCAGATTCTTCATCTAAATCGTCTGCGTTCGTTTCGATTTTCATAAGAAGAATTTTATAGTTATAAGCTCGACCAATTGCTTGTGTTTATCCTCTAACATCGAGAACGAAATTTGTAATTTCTTCTTATCCGGTGTATCTTCTTTCATTTCTTCTTTTATGGAATTCAGTTGTTTTGTAAAACCACTTCTAACGGTTCCTCTTAATTTAACATTATCACTTAAACTTGCTAAAGCCATCTTATTCTCAATACAAGTCCTGTTTCGCGGACGCCAATAAATGTCAGATAACTAATATGCACACCGGCATTCAAGTTCTTTGCTTGATTGAGAATTCAATGAAAACGTAAAACTATAATAAACATAAAATAAAATGTCTCTATTCAAATTAAAAACTATAACGTTTACACGTTTCGTTAAAAAATACTATTTATCTTATTCTATAGAGACCTATATTAAAAAATCCTTTGGCTTTACTTTTCATAGTTTTATTTCACTTCCTACATCTTTGGAACACAAAACAATTATACAAACATAAAAACTATTGTTGCCAACAACATCAAAAAGATATAAATAAAATAAATGAAATAAAGTTAAGGAAACCTTTGAGTTTGGTTGATTACGTGACAGGTAGTATAAATTGGGCGCCCCCTTCATTTCCCCTGATTCTGTGTCAGATGATGCGTCTCCAATAAAAACTCATTCATAGGTGCCATCGATACCTTGAACAAAAATGATTCAAATGGAGCAGTTAGACGAAATAAAAAAGATTGCTTTAAAATCGTAAAAAATTAAATTACAAAAAACCTGACAATTACCAACGTTTTTTTTTTTGTTTTTTTTTCCAGAAATGCAATTTATCTTAAAGTTCCTTACCTATTTCAATTCCTTCTACTCTATTCCTGTTATTATTCTTCAATTTACAATTGAGTTTTTCTTTTTTAATCCAATTATGGGATAATGTTAGATAATAATCCGCGGTTCGTGAGAGTGTATCTGACTTCACCAAAGTATGAAAATGGTTTGGATATTATATCGCCCGAATTCACTTAAGATCTGAATAAACCACAACATCCCTTTCTCTACGAATTTACGAAGCGCACAACAACAAGGATTTTGAACCGGCTACCGACATAATACACTCCCATTTCGATAAAAGATGTAAAAATTAAATGAGCATTGTATTCATAGATGAAATGCTCCTATCCATGTGGCCACAAAAATAAAATACCGCATTCGAGCGTGCTGTTGAGCACGCTATTATTTAAAAATTATTAATATTATGAATGATTATTAAAAAATAAAAAAGATACAGTGGGACATGATGGTGACACGCGTTTATTTTATATTTAGGATTAAACAGCAAAATTGAAATTCAAATGGTTAGAAGAAAAAGACATCTTGGATCGATCGAAGCAGTGGTATTTCACGTTTAGCCTAAAATGTTGTTCAGCCTTTTTTCCAATAAAAAAATATCCAAGATTTTTAATAATTTTATACAGCTTCTATTAGCACCATTCCAAATTTTTATTTTTATTAAAGAACTAGCAAGCTACGCCCGCTACGCTGGTCAATTTCTCTTAACGAACCTTTAATCAAACAAAATATTGACATTTCATAATTCATTTTTATATTTTAACAGAATAATAAGGATACTATAATTTGTGACTCGTGCTATAGCCAATATACACGTCAGGACACGTCGCCCTTATCATTATCTTTTTACGCGTGAAGGTTTCGCTATGGTACTCTATGGTGAAATTTGGTAATTTTAGAAATTCAATAGTTGAAAAATCGCAGAATCATTAGATCATTTTTCTTTAGAATTTGTTCTTAGAGCGCATTTAGATCTTATAAATAACAATCATGCCGAACTTCAAGTTTCTAGCTCCTTCAGCATCGCAAAAATCGCAATTTTAGAACGTTTTTCGCTTCTGCACCCCCCTCGGGGTAGCGGCACCGACATAAAATATAGCCTATGTTGGAGCAGGAATTATCACCATCCATTTGCCACCATCACTTTTGAAATCGCTTTAGTAGTTCCAGAGATTCCATACAAATTGTAATTTAGAATGTTTTTAGAAAATTTTTTGCTTATTTCAGCCTTTTAAATTTCGAATTTTTTTAGACTTTGTTCTTATAGAGCATTTAAATCTTGTAAGTAACGACCATACAAAATGTCAAGTTCCTAACTCCTTCAGTATTGAAAATATCATAATTTTGGAACGTTTTTCGCTCCTGCACCCTCTGCGGGTAGTAGCACTGACATAAAATTTAGCATATGTTGGAGCAGGGACTGTCACCATCCATTTCCCACCATCACTTTTGAAATCGGTTCTGTAGTTTCAGAGATTCCATAGAAATTGTAATTTAGAATGTTTTTAGAACGCTTCTTCCTCATCTCACCCTTTTAAATTTCGAATGTTTTTATAATTTGTTCTTAGAGAGCATTTACATGTTATAAGTAACTACCATACCAAATTTGATGCTTCTATCTCCTTCAGTATACAAAAAATCGAAATTTTAGAACGTTTTTCGCTCCTGCACCCCCCTGGGGGTGCTGGCACCGACATAAAATATAGCCTATGTTGGAGCAGGGATTGTCACCATTAATTTGCCACCATCACTTTTAAAATCGCTTCAGTGGTTCCAGAGATTACCCTCTACAAACAAACAAACAAACAATCTTTACTACTTTATATATTAGTATAGATAAGGGGGAATTAGCCCCTTGTTCCCCCCTTCATACTTAACCAATCAATCCCGAAAACTAATCAGGGATGCGCCTTAACACAGTGAACCTATAAACGAAATTTGAAGGAAATGGGATAATTCTGCATGAAAAACCCATTTACATAAATTAAGGGAGGGGGGGGGGAATTAGCCCCCGATCCCCCCTTTATACTTAACTAATCAATCCCGAAAACTAATCAGGGAAGCGCCTTAACTCAGTGAACCTATAAACAAAATTTGAAGGAAAACGGAATAATTCTGCATGAAAAACCCATTAATATAAATTAAGGGGGGGATTAGCCCCCCCCCTCGTTCCCCCCTTTATACTCAGCCAATCAATCCCGAAAATTATCATGCAAGCGCCTTAACACAGTGAACCTATAAACAAAATTTGAAGGAAAACGGAATAATTCTGCATGAAAAACCCATTTATATAAATTAAGGGGGGGGATTAGCCCCTCGTTCCCCCCCTTTATACTTAACCAATCAATCCCGAAAAGTAATCAGGGAAGCGTCTTAACCCAATGAACCTATAAACAAAATTTGAAGGAAAACGGAATAATTCTGCATGAAAAACCCATTTATATAAATTAAGGGGGGGAATTAGCCCCCCGATCCCCCCCCCTTATATTAACTAATCAATCCCGAAAACTAATCAGGGAAGCGCCTTAACACAGTGAACCTATAAACAAAATTTGAAGGAAAACGGAATAATTCTGCATGAAAAACCCATTTATATAAATTAAGGGGGGGGGGGGGAATTAGCCCCTTGTTCCCCCCTCCCTTTATACTTAACCAATCAATCCCGAAAAGTAATCAGGGAAGTGTCTTAACCCAATGAACCTATAAACAAAATTTGAAGGAAAACGGAATAATTCTGCATGAAAAACCCATTTATATAAATTAAGGGGGGGATTAGCCCCCCCCCCCTTTATACTTAACTAATCAGGGAAGCGCCTTAACTCAGTGAACCTATAAACAAAATTTGAAGGGAAACGGAATAATTCTGCATGAAAAACCCATTTATATAAATTAAGGGGGGGGGGGAATTAGACCCTTGTTCCCCCCCCTTTATACTTGACCAATCAATCCCGAAAACTAATCAGGGAAGCGTCTTAACTCAGTGAACCTATAAACAAAATTTGAAGGAAAACGGAATAATTCTGCATGAAAAACCCATTTATATAAATTAAGGGGGGGGGGAATTAGCCCCTTGTTCCCCCCCCCCTTTTATACTTAACCAATCTATCCCGAAAACTAATCAGGGAAGCGCCTTAACACAGTGAACCTATAAACAAAATTTGAAGGAAAACGGATATTTCTATGAAGAGTTATCGCATTACGTACGTACATACATACATACAGAACCGGCTGCCAAGCTCTCAGGGCTTGACAGCCAGTGTGATAACTGAAAAATCGCAATTTTAGAACGTTTTTTGCTCCTGCACCCCCTGGGGTTAGTGGCACCGACATAAAATATAGCCTATGTTGGAGCAGGAGTTGTCACCATCAATTTGCCACCATCACTTTTGAAATCGGTTCGGTAGTTCCAGAGATTACCCCCTACAAACAAACAAACAAGAATTACTCCTTTATAATATTAGTATAGATAACATCGGACATCTTGTCTTTTGCAAATCATGATACCCTTTAATAAGCTGAAAGATTGAAAAACGCATAACCTATTTAAAAACACAATTTCAAGAGTTGCCAACACTTTTATTCAGCCCTGTATAGGATATATAGACTACATAGGATGCTCAATTTTAGTTTAGTTCAGAAACGCGTAGCACATAGTTCAAAATTCTCCTTCTGGAGTTTCTGTCCATAAACGGAAATGGGTTCGCGAACTTTTGTGCTGCCCTGTATAGGATCTACAGAATGGATACACACCCAGTAATAGACAAAAAGTGAGTTCAATTTAAAATCGCGTTCAGCAACTTAAAACGCACTTTCAGGAATTATTGTTAAGAGACAGTAGAGAATTCTTTTGTGTGTCCCTGTAAATGAACGATGACGGCTATACACACACTATTCTGTAGTAAGCCTCTTGTCATGCACCTTAGTGATCTATATCAATTTCAATATGTTTGAAATTGTGTAACATCATTAAAATAAACCACAAATGATTTTCCCCCATAGACTGTCATGTAACGGAATTCTTTTGAGTGTCCCTAAATATCCTTAAAAAAACTATAAGTGCTACACACTTCAGTTGAAATAGGGAACATTCTACAGATTACGACAATAACATATAAAAATTGTAGGGCAATCCGAGCCTATTGACGGGAGTTAGAGCACGGCCAGACAAACTGAAGTCATAAACACTTTTCAACTAGGTTGGAAAGTGTAAAAAAGAAAAGCAAACATGTTAAAATACTTTTTTTTTTCGGCAGTCAAATGAATGCGAAATAATAAATATCTTCGGTTATAAGAATCGGATAATCTTAATTTTTTACAAACTTGTAATGTGGAAACAGAGAGGTGTTAATTTTAAAATCGTAGCTTAATTAGAATTGTTAATTTGAGTCACCTAAAAATTCTCTTAGTATCTTTATCGAGACACTCAATTTTTTTTTATCAAAAAACGTGTTGATCATTGCAAGATTAAATTGCTCGAAAAATTAAACATTTCTGAAAGTTGTGGATGGAATTTTTTGACTTTGCGATTGTTTGTTTATATAGATTCGTGTCGAAAGACCTAATAGTTTCTGTTATTTCGACATGTGTCGAAAAGGCGTTGTTAAAAGTCACCCAACCTTTTTCCAGTAAACTTAAAATCTTTCTTCCCTCTCGCAGCACACAGCATGGGCAAATCGGGACTTTGTCTGTCCAGGGGTCCCCAGATCCATATATTAATTTATAAAATATTTACTTTTTTCTCCTCCCAATTCCAACTTTGAAAATTTTTCAAATTTCATCTTTAAAAAAAAAAAAAAAAAAAAACTTTCTGAAAAACAAATTTCATTTTGAGCTCAGTGCTTTCGCAAACCACTCGCAGTAGAAAAGCACCGCTCCGCTTTGGCTGCAAGCATAGAACATAATAGCTATATGCTTTATTAGCTAAATAGCCCTCTTTTTGGATTTATTGAAAAAACACTTTCTACTTGTGAAGTAGAATCTATTTGATATGATATTATGTTGTGTGTAGTGTAGTACAACTTAAAAAGATGTAAAAAAAAAGTAACTTGATTAACTCATATATACATGTTAGAGTATTTGACAGTCTTCCATAAGTTGAAGTTATTAAATTCCCTTAAAGTAATGTAACAAGTTGCTAAAGTTATATAAAAGAATTTTGTTCTGTACTAAGAAAAAAAAAAAAAGAGTATTTATTTTAATTAAGGTACTTAATTTAGAATTGACGGAGCTAAGAATTTCCTTCTATTTAAAATCCAAGGGGCGAAAATATTGTTTATGCATGACTATCAGTTCTATTTGAATAATGTTGCAACGATTCGAATGGGGCCCCCTAATTTATCTTTGACCAGGGCCCCAATTACTCAAGATCGGGGCCTGGCAACACACACGTCATTTTGCGGTTTCACATTTCTTTTGCACCGTTTTCAGAAAAATACGGCATTTTAGAAGCGATGGTTAATGAGAAACTAATTAATATCTTGGGTAATTATCAAAATATTAAAATTCTGAGATTCAGGTGTACATGGCCAGACTTTGGACTATCCAAACCTAAATTTTTAGACTTCTAGGTGAGCTAGATTTTGCTAGCCATCGCAGACAGACAAACAAACAAACACACACACACACAGAGCGAAACTTTCTTTTATTAATATATTAATATAGACTAGCGGGCCCCTAATTTACATCGGTGCCTCGAATCTTGTAAAACCTCCGGGTCGCGTTCTCCTCGAACCGAACGAACCTCCGACCCAGGTACCCGTTGCCTTCGGCACCGGATAATCCCTTAAGCACCGCAAAATTCATTAGTTCCCCCTTCCACCGCCAGGGGGCGCAATCTGTCCTATACAAACCACAGGTACTTGGAACTAAAATCGATGTCCTTTCGATATCGAGTCGAATGAAACAAACCACGTCGTGATGGGACCCATACAACCCGAGTTAGCTGCAAAATCCATTAATTCCACCTTCCGCCGCCAGGGGGCGCAATCTCTTCTATACGAACATAACCGAAATCTGTAAAGCTATCGAAATCCAGTCGAATGAGCCAAACCTCGTCGTAATTTGGCCCATAGGACCCGAGATAGAAAAGCGCCCCCTGGTGGCGAAATTTGGAACTAAAATAGATAAGTCCTGTCGATGTCGAGTCGAATGATTCAAACCGCGTCGTGATGGGACCCATAGAACACGAGTTAGCTGCGAAATTCATTAGTCCCACCTTCCACCGCCGGGGGGCGCAATTTGTTCTATACAAACATAACTAAAATCTTTGAGGCTGTCGAGTCGAATGAGCCAAACCGGACCAACACGACCCGAGATAATTTTAAATGAAATAGCAAATTCATAGATTTTTTTTTTTTTTTTTTTCTGTACAAAAAGTGGATTTTGCTAAAATCAAAAATTATGGGTCGAATTCGAAATATTTTTTAATTTCTGAAATGTCAGCCCACTTTGAGCAAGGATGCCTACTCTTCAGATACATAAATAAATTATTTTTAAAAATTTCATATAGCTTATAGAAATCTCAGTTCCTTTAAAAAGGAATTATTTTATCTCCAGGAACAAACGCCGTGATGTCTGCTATTGAAATATGACTGAGATATCAGATGTTCCCAAATAAAATCTTTTTAAGTGGTCTAATTAAATAAAAAAATAATTGTAAATTCTGTCCTAATTATCGGAGAAATTCGAAAATTATATATTTAGAATCCTTGTGAAAATTTACAGATGGATGTATAATTTTCAAATCGATAAATGTAATATTTAAAAAAAAATTGATAGACCTGGAATACTTCCACTATAAAAAAAACAAGAACGAAAAATCATGCGTCAAGCATAGATTATGTAGCACTTTCCAACGCTTCCAAAATAATTTTACAAATCATACCGTTTAATAAGCTAAAAGATAACTTCTAAGTAAACAATTTGGAAAACGCATAACATATTTAAAAACATAATTTCAGGAATTTCCAACATATACAATATTCTGAAAAATATCCGAATACTTTTATTCAGCCCTGTATGGGATCTATAGAATTGTATATATACTACATAGGATGCTAAATTTTAGTTCAGTTAGGAAACGCGTAGCACAGTTTAAAATTCTCCGTCTGGAGTTTGTCAATAAACAGAAATGTGTTCGCGAACTTTTGTGCTGCCCTGTATAGGATCTACAGAATTTATACACATCACGTAATAGACAAAAAGCAAGTTAACATTAAAATCGCGTTCAGTAACTTAAAACGCACTTCCAGGAATTATTGTTAACAGACAGTAGAGAATTCTTTTGCGTGTCCCTGTAAATGAACTATAAGTGCTATGCACACCCTGTTCCATATTAAGCTTCTCCTAACGCACCTTAGTGATATATATAAATTTCAATGCGTTTAAAATAGTGAAACATTATTTAAATAAACCGCAAATGATTTTTCCCCATAGACCGCAATGTAACGGAATTCTTTTGAGTGTCCCTGTAAAAAAACTATAAGTGCTACACACTTCCGTTGAAATAGGGAACATGCTATAGATAACGACAATAACATATAAAAATTGCAGAGCAATCCGAGCATATTTACGGGAGTTAGAGCACGGACAGACGGCAGACGGCCAGACGGCAGACGGCCAGACAAACCGAAGTCATAAGCACTTTTCAACTAGGTTGGAAAGTGCTAAAAAAGATGTTTTGTTTCATTATTACTTCAGCAGATGGTTTGTCTCTGTTAGACACCTGCTGGAGTATTATAATTAAAACTGATCTTTTTTTATTAATATAGACTAGATGACCCGCCTGGGATTGCTCCGGCCCGCAGTGGCGTAGCTACGGTTTTTGGCGCCCGGGGCAAGAACAAACTTCGCCCCCCCCCCCTTCCAAATAAAAAAAATAACCACATATTTTTTCTGAAGGCTAATAAAGTCCTTGCGGCTTGTACCGAGAAGAAAAAGGTAGTTTTTTAGTTTTTAGTTTTTCAGAATTCAGTTAATCTTACTGAAACACATGAAGCTAAATCGCGTGAACCCGATTATAGAAGATTCCTAGTTTTCATCAATACCTTATTAAGTGCAGGGCCGGCGCCAGAGGTGAGGCAAGTGAGGCAGCCGCCTCAGGGCGCACCCCTAGAGGGGCGGCATTTGGCTCGCATATTGTATGTGTTAAAACTTAAGAAAAGAAAGAGAGACAGATATTTTTTTCTTATTTAAAATAAAAATACGTAGTACATTGCATATAATTACAGTCAAAGAAGTTGCGTATAATTACAGTGAAAGAATTCCGGTTACAATGTTTTAGTCCACTTTAGTCAGTTTTCTTATCGACGATTTTTGAATTATTAGTCATTTTTGACGAGTTTTTTTCTCTTGCGTTTCGCAGTGATTTTTTAATATTCGTTAAAGGAATTAATTCTGATTCAAACTTTTAGCTTAATAAATTAATTTTGTTCTCCCACGATTTTGGAAATTTTAGTTGTATTTAATGCAATTTTCAATGCGATTCTCGGTGTCTTTTCTCGTTCTTCTGCGATTTTTTGCTAATTTAGAAAATTTTGTCCTGCGCGATTTTTGAAAATTTTCCGATTTTCAATACAATTTTTAGCATTTCCTGGCGATTTCTTCACTTTCATAAAAGAAATTCGGTTTCAAATATTTAGCCTAATACGTTACATTTTGTCTTCCGCGATTTTCAATGCGATTTTTAGCGTCTTTTCGCGTGGATTTTTTTTACATTCAGAAAATAATTCCTTTTAAAATGTTTTAGCCAGCTGTAGTAATTTTGCTCTCCTGAGAAATTTTAATTTTTAGCAATTTTTATGAGATTTCTAGCGTATTTTCATTTTATTGTTGTTTTTGTTTTGTGGCGATTTTTCTACCTTAGTAAAAGAATTCCGGTTGTAAAATTTTAGCCCAATATAGTAAAGTTTGTCCTGTTTTCAATAAAGCTTATTCGGAATTCGTACAACGAGTTTTAAATTTTTCTATGCGATTTTTAGAGTTTTTTCCCGTTTTGCGGCGATTTTGTGACGTTAAAAGGAATTCGGTTTCAAACCTTTAGGCTAATATTGTAAATTTTGTCCTCCTCTATTTTTAAATTTTAGCGATTTTTCGCGTTCTGCAGCGATTTTTTGACATTCGTAAAAGGCATTTAGCATCAAACTTTTAGCGTAATACAGTAAATTTTGTCTTCCGCAACTATTGAATTTTTAATGTGATTTTCAACTCGCTTTTTTCGAGTTCCATGGCGATTTTTTGACATTCGTAAAAGGAATTCTGTTTCAAACTTTTAGTTTAATAGAGTAAATTTTGACCGCTGCGATTTTTGAATTTTTAGCGATACTTAGCGTTTTTTCGCGTTCCGTGGTGATTTTTTGACATTCGTGAATAATCCCTGTTACAATGTTTCAGTTCACTATTTATTAATACATATTGTTCGCTACAATTTTTAGCGATTTGCGGTGATTTATTGACATTCGTAAAAGGAATTCGGTTTCAAACTTTCAGCCTTATGTAGTGAATTTTGTTCTCCGAGATTTTTAATGCGATTCAGAGTTTTTTCGAGTTTTCGGGTTTTCCCGTTGAATTTTTTGACATTCGTAAATACAAATCAGTTTCAAACTTTTAGCCTATCATATTAAATTTTGTTCTCCGCGATTTTTGAAGTTTTTGTGATTTTCAATGCAATTTTTAACATTTTTTGCGTTTTGTGGCGATTTTTTGATAGTCATAAAAGGAATTCGGTTTCAAACATTTAGGCTTATGTAGTGACTTTTGTTCTCCGAGATTTTTAATGCGATTCAGAGTTTTTTCGAGTTTTGGCGTTTCTTGTTGAATTTTTTGACTTTCGTAAAAACAAATCAGTTTCAAACTTTTAGCCTATCATATTAAATTTTGTTCTCCGCGATTTTTGAAATTTTTGTGATTTTCAATGCAATTTTTAGCATTTTTTGCGTTTTGTGGCGATATTTTGATAGTCATAAAAGGAATTCGGTTTCAAACATTTAGCCTAATATATTGCATTTTGCATTCAGCGATTTTCAATGCGATTTTTAACGTTTTTTTCGCTCCAATTTTCGATTTTCGGGAAAGACTTACTATTAGAATGTATTAGCATACAGTAGTAAATTTTGTCCTCTACGATTTTTTTACTTTTAGCGAGTTTGTTTTTGTGTTTTGCGGCAATTTTTCCACATTAGTAAAAGGAATCAGGTTTTAATCTTTTAACCCAATATAGAAAATTTTGTCCTCTTTTCAACAAAGTGTATTCGGAATTCGTTCAGCAATTTTTGAATTCTTTGTTCGATTTTTAGAGTTTTTAGCGTTTTGCGGCGATTTTTGGACATTCGTAGAATATTTTTTTAAAATATCTTAGCCCAATAGTATATTTTGTCCTCTGTGATTTTTGTATGCAACTTTTAGTGCTTTTTCCGCAATTTGCCGCGATTTTTCCACATTAGTAAAGGGAATCCGGCATCAATCTTCTAGCCCAATATAGTAATTTTTTTTTCTCTTTTCATTAAAGTTTATTCGGAATTCGTGGAGTGATTTTTATTTTTTTTGCGCTTTTATATTACGATTTTTAGTTTTTTTCCGCGCTTCGTGCTATTTTTGATGTGCCCGTGCAACGCTGGTCGGGTCAGTTAGTTAAATTATTCCAGCAAATGAAAAACAATTATTTTTTAATATTAGGGTGTTATAATAAATGATTTTGAAGAAAAAAAATTCAAGGCGAATTAGTATTGAATTATTTATTTCACTGTTGATACTTGTGTTTTTGTAAATATTACTGATGTAAAATTTAATCTTCATGTATACAATTTCAAATGATCATGTAATTTTCTATTCATATCATAATTTTCCTATTTAATTTCAAAAATGTGATGCGTAGTTTGCATTAGTATGTTTATCTATTTTTGTCTTGATAATGTGATTGCTTTATAATATTGATTTCCGTATTATAATAAATGACTTTGCCGAAGAAAAATCAAGGAAAATTAGATCTTGAAATTTTGTTTTATTTTTAATAAATATTTTCTTTTAAATACTACTAATAAGGGATTTTATTTTTGTGCATGTTTCAAAAAGATATATAACTTGTTATTGATATCATTATTTTTCTACTTGAAATTCTATACAAATTTTATACATAATTTGATTGTTAGCTCACAGGCTATCAAAGCCTGAGAGCTTATGTGCCCGCCGGTTCTGTATGTACGTACGTATGTATGTATGTACGTAACGCGATAACTCTTGATAGAACTAACCGTTTTACTTTGAATTTTGTTTATAGGTTCCTTGTGATAAGGCGCTTCCCTGATTAGTTTTGGAGGTTCATTGGTTAAGCATAAAGGGGGGAAATGGGGGGCTAACCCCCATAATTTAGATAAATAGGTTTTTCATGCAGAATTATCCCATTTTCTTCAAATTTTGTATAAAGGTTCATTTTGATAATGCGCTTCTGTCAATAGTTTTGGGGGTTCATTGGATAAGTATAAAGGGGGAAAGGGGGTATAACCCCCCCCCTAATTTAGATAAATGAGTTTTTATGCAGAATTATTCGATTTTCTTCAAATTTTGTATATAGGTTCATTGTGATAATGCGCTTCTCTGAAGAGTTTTGGGGGTTCATTGGTTAAGTATAAAGGGGGAAAGGGGGGGGGGCTAATAACCCCCTTAAATTAGATAAATGGGTTTTTCATGCAGAATTATCCGATTTTCTTCAAATTTTGTATACAGGTTAATGGTGATAAAGCGTTTTCCTGATTGGTTTTGGGGATTCATTGTTTAAGTATAAAGGGGGGTAACGGAGGGCTGCCCCCCCCCTTAATTTAGATAACTGCGATTTTCATGCAGAATTATGCGATTTTCTTAAAATTTTGTATATAGGTTCATTGTGATAAGGCGCTTTCCTGATTAGTTTAGGGGGTTCTTTTGTTAAGCATAAAGAGGGTAAAGGGGGGCTTATCCCGCCCCCTTAATTTAGATGAATGTGTTTTTCATGGAGAATTATCCGATTTTCTTCAAATTTTGTATATAGGCTCATTGTGGTAAGGAGCTTCCCTGGTTAGTCTTGGGGTTCATTGGTTAAGTATAAAGGGGGATACGGGGGGGTAATCCCCCTTAATTTAGATAAATGGGTTTTTCATGCAGAATTATCCGATTTGCTTCGAATTTAGTATATATGTTCATTGTAATAAAGGGCTTCCCTGATTAGGTTTGGGGTTCAATTGTTAACTATAAGGGGGTGGGGGAACGGGGGGATGATCCCCCCTTAATATATTGTCGATTTCTTTATTTTTCGAGGGGCTTATTTCAAATTCTTTGAAATAAGTGTATAATATACAATTAGTGTGAATAGCCTGTGAGCTCAATGCCCTCAGTTTAACTGGGCAGTTTTCTTTTTTTATTTTTAACTGTTTGACATATTTTGGCTTAATAATGTACATTTTAAACTTAGCTTCCTACCCAACCGAATGATTTGAAATTTAATATATATAATCGTTGCAGAATTTTGTCGAGTCATTTCAAATTTTATGAAAATCGAATCAAAACTTAAAAAGTTATTAATGAAAGTTTTCTTTATTCTATTAAATCCTATCATACGTCATCTGTATAATAAAAGCGCAAGTCATGTGACTGAGGAAAAGAAATACGGGCTAACCACATCTTTTTCCATATGCCATTTTTATTGAAAATTGCATAAAAGTTACATTTTTAGAAAAAATAGTTTGCTTGTGAGATGAGTTATAATCAACAATGTATAGATTCTGAGATATAACTTTAGTGGAAATTACATTAACTGAATATCTCAATCCATTAGAGTAAATAAACACAGGAGGTTCGTTCATTATGAGTCATAAAAATATTAAACCATGGAGGTAATCATTCCAAAAGCAAGATCTCCATGGTGGAAAAATATTTGCATTAGTAAACGTGGCATACCAAATAAGAAAAAAAAAAGGCATGCTCATTTCTCTCCTAGCAGACGACATAATTAATTTCCCTGAAATAATGAGGATGATTTTTTTTACATTGTGAAACTAGTCATAAAACGAACGCACCTGATATATCACGTTTAACGTACAATTTCTAACTTGTTTGTAAATATTACTAGAATATGATAACATTTTTATTCATTTAATTTCAAGTTAAATGTTGTTATATTTTCAAAATAGATGCAAAATTTCTTAAGTAATTTGGTTATTTTAAATTTCTTAATTGTAAATTAATTTTATATATATTTGTTTTCTTTGTAATAAATTATAGTTAGCAAAATCAATTTACTTATTCTTAAAACAGTTTGAGAAGTGGTGAAAATTAATCACAGCATAAGGGCGGCAAAATAATGTTCGCCTCAGTCAGTAAAATGTCTAGCGCCGGCCCTGATTAAGTGCACGCTTAGATTATTAAGTGAACGCTTAGTCAGCGAAAGCCAAGATGACTTGATGTAAAGCGACCTACTTTTATCGCCAAATTTTGCGATATTTAGCCAAATACCGCGTCATACATATATATATACACTTTTCAAATTTTCATTTTTCATCTAACGGACTGTTTTTCTTTTGGACACTTCTTAAGGTGCATTTCATAAAATTAAAAATAGAATTTCAGCAGTACAATTAGTTTATTTTCTAAAAATGATATATTAAATCAAATGTAATTTTTATTGTATTTTAAAATTTGTAATGAAATTGTAACTAATTAACTTTTTGAAAATTTGGTCATTACAGTTATAAAGCCCATTTGTAAGGAAAGGATAAAAGAAAAATGTTGAGAAAAGTTAAAAATTGTAGGAAACGTGTAGTTTTAAAATTTTCTTCAAAAACTTTTTAATTGAACATTTTTAACACAAGATTAATTTGATCATATTAATTGCATTTTTGCTTTATTAAATAATAAAACTTTCATAAAACCATTTAATAATATCAATAAAAACTGCATCTTAAAATTTTACGACGATGCAACCTGTTTGAAAATTTTAATTACCGTAAAATTTTTACTTTGATTATTCCAAAGAGAAAAAGAGATATATATCTTTGTCCATTCAGATGAAATTTCGCTATTTTCTGTCTTTTTTGCTTTATTTTATCCGTGATCGTTAATCCTTGTTTGAAAAACAATGTAAAAAACTATTTACAAACTTTATGAATTTGTTGTTTAAAAGTAGCGGTGTAACTTTGGTTGGCGTCCCGAAACTTATAATACTGTGGCTATAAAAATATAATATTCCGGCTTAGCAATAAAAAGTATGCAGATAATCCCTGCAATAGTATACCTGACTTATAATAAATCCCGGATACAATTAGCGGGGAATTTGGTTTCCAATATAGTAAACCTCCAAAAGTTTGGTATATAGTCTGTCCGTTTTTCTGTTAGCTTTAATGAATTCTTATTTTTATTCATTTTATAAAGTTTTCTCTATTTTAAGAAATATTTCTGAAGATCTAAAAAAGCATTTTAATTATAAAATTATCTATGATTATCATTGTTTTTACCTTTGGAATGCATCTTTATTCAATAAATAAAGATTTCATTCATAATACATTAATGTATTATAATGAATCCATGATGTTATAATTTGTAAAGGGGTAGCGTGTGGCCTTTTCATATGGATTAATTTCAATAAGGTACTACTAAGTGATTTTTATTTAAAAATCATTTTCGAGTTTCTTAATATTACAAATCATTATAAACAATTTTTTTCAGCGTAATTTCGTTTCAACTTATAATCAATTAATAAAACAATGAAAGGTCCAATCTTGTACAGTATTTGGAAATCTTAACATGAGTTCTTTTGCACTCTTCACAAAAACTTCAAGCGATGACCTTGCCGTTGCCTTAAGAGAAATCTTTTCTCTTCAAAATGTGTCAGCAAAACATTTCCTTCCCCACTAGTTTGGGAAATCGTCCTGAGAAGAGTGTTTTCCACCAACACTCGTTCTCCTGCCAAAACTCTAACTAACTTCCCCCGATTCTCTTTTCCGGTCCCCTTGCTCGAACAAAAGATACTCCGATCACCAATCAAAAAAGTTTTAGTTCAACGATCCGAGACCCCACATGTCGTCGGACAGATCAGAGAAATATTTGCTGTCTAGCGATTTCAGTTTCACAAGATTGATCGAAGCTCATCTTTTCCTATTGTAGTAAGTGACGTTCTTGTAACACCACAGCTAAGCGTGAGAAAAGTTTTCCAACTCTTGGGAACTTCTATCTTTGATTACTCTGCCTAATTAGCAGACTGTGAGAGATTTAATGAAATTGTTACAACACCCCCACCATCAAAACATTTTCCGGGTTAAAACGCGGAAAATCTGCAAAAAAGGGATTAGCTCAACATATTTGAGTGGCTGAAATAACATTTCAATTTAACCTCACTATATACATCAGTGACCTAATTTCTTATATACTGCTTACCATTGCTTGAACATCTAGCTTTAGAGACTTTTTTTTTTTTGAAAGATACTTTTTTACTACACATGCCAAAATAACAATAAAACTAAAAATAATCAAATATGTACAAAAGATTGGATTTTACTCAAATACTTACTACTGAATTGCTCTACTTAAGTAGTCAACGTGGGGTATATCTTTTCCCGGTTTGTGTCGGATGGCATATTGAAAGGGTTGCAGGGCTAGCGCCCATCGAAGTAATCTGGGATTGTTACCTGCATTATTTTTCAGAAACACCAAAGGGTTGTGGTCTGTTTCTATACGAAATTCTTGACCGTCAATGTAATGTCTTAGTTTCTTGATCGCAAAAATTATTGCCGCGCATTCCCTTTCCGTTGCGCTAAAACTTTTTTCTGGGTCAGTAAACTTCCGGCTGAGGTATATTATGGGATGTTCTTCTGAGCCCTGCCTCTGTGCCAACACTACTCCGATCCCTTTTTCAGACGCATCTGTTTGCACAACGAATTCCAAATCATAATTTGGGGCGTATAGAATCGGTTCCCTGGTGAGTTTATCTTTTAGTAGATCGAACGCCTTACTCATTTCGTCACTCCATGCTATTTTTTCTTTTTTGTGTTTTCCTTTCAGCGCTCGCGTGAGAGGTTCAACTATAGTGGCGTAATTTTCTATGTAACGCGAGTAATACCCTGCCATACCTAGGCATCTCCTAATTTCTGTTTTGGTTTTTGGCGCAGGCAATTCCGTGATGGCGTGGATTTTAGCTTCGGCGGGTTTTCGTTGTCCTTCCCCCACTATGTGGCCTAGATATTTAACCGTCTTCTGTGCGAATTTGCACTTCGCTATTTTAACTTTTAATTTAGCGTCCCTTATTCTGACTAATACCTTTTCAAGATGTTTGATATGTTCCTCCCAATCGTCTGAAAATATGGCCATATCGTCTAGGTAGGGTAAACAAAATTCTTCTAGACCATATAACAATTTTGCCATGAATTTAGAGAACCTATACGACGCGTTGAGGAGCCCAAAAGGCATTGACAGAGGTAAAAAACTTCCAAAGTTAGTCACAAATGCGGCCAATTTCTGCGCCCTGGGTGTCAGGGGTATCTGCCAATATCCTTTTGTCAAATCAAGCACCGTAATATACTTCGCGGCTGCCACTTTTTCAACCCTTTCCTCTATATTCGGGAGTGGGAAAAACTCTGCCTTCGTAATTGCGTTCAGTTTTCTATAATCAATGCAGGGGCGCGGATCTTTTCCCGGGGCTTCCACCAATATCATCGGAGAATTAAAATTAGACTCCCCTTCCTTAATTATGTTGAGTTCTAACATGCGCTTAATCTCCTTTTTTAAAATTTCATTTTGTCTGGGCGATGTACGGTATGGCCTTATTCTCACCGGTTTTTCTTCTATAAGTTCTATATCGTGTTCCGTGAGATCCGTTAATCCTGGGTCGTTCGAGAACACTTCGCTGTATTCGTCCAATAAATTTTCCAACATATGCAATTGTTCGTTACTGCACCGATCCCTTAACCCACTATCCTCCACTACTTCGCTAAACTTGTAACTGCTGGAGTCTGCTAAGGGGTACACAATCTCTAAGTCTTGGGATGCATCTGGCTCGTGAAATTCGCGGGTTAAAATATTTATTTTTCCCACCCTTTTTACATACGGTTTTAAGAGATTTACATGATAGATCTGTGATTTTTCCCGTCTGCCCGGAACACTCACTATATAATTTGTCGCGGAAATTTTGGATTCGATCTTTCCGGGACCTATCCACCCTACCGACATTTTATTCTTTTTGTTCGTTGCTAAGACTAACACTTCTTCCCCTGGCTCAAAGTGCCTATCGACGGCATTTTTATCGTACCAGATTTTTCTTTTGTCTCTAGCGACCGTCATATTCTGGACTGCTAATTCCTGACAGCGCTTTAACCTATTCATAAGATTAAAAACATATTCAGTGACCAACTCTGGCTCTTGACTTTCCCCTGTCCATTGTTCGAACAATAAGGTTTCCGGGGTCCGTAGATTTCTCCCATGAACTAACTCGGCCGGGCTAAAACCGGTCGATTCATGCGTTACCGTCCTCAAGGCTAACAATGCATGCGGTAGATTTTTCTCCCAGTCACTACCGTTTTCCACACTCAATACCTTTAATAATCGTTTGACAGATCGGTGCCATCGTTCTATCAAATTTGATGAAGGTCTACACACACTCGAATGATTTAGTTGCACTCCAAATTTCTCCAGAAAAATGGTGGTTAAATTTGAAGTAAAAGATTTTCCAAGGTCTGTCTGTACTTCAAAGGGGTAGCCTAAACGGCTAAAAATTAAAGTTAGGGCCTCGACTACAGTTTCAGAAAGCATGTTTGGTATCGGTATAGCCTCAGGATATCGCGAATAACAACAAATTGCAGTTAGTTAATACTTATTTCCCTTGTTAGACACTGGCAAGGGGCCTACAAGATCCACTGAAAGTTTTGAAAACACCTCTGAAATTATAGGTACTAGCTTCAGCGGGGCCTTTTTCTGCTCCCTTGCCTTTCCCACTTTTTGACATGAGTCACAAGATTTTACGAAATTTTCCGTTTCTTTTATATTCGGCCAAAAGAAATACCTTAAAATTTTGTCTTTTGTTTTTAATTCGCCCATGTGAGCCGCGATTCCCTCATGACATGCATTCAGAAGGCCTGCCCTATATTTTGCCGGAACCACTAGTTGAATTCGTTCAAACCCCCGATGGTCTTTAGTTTTTCGTATTATCAACGAGTCTTTTATTTCATAATGCGATTTTTTTTCCATTGCCTTTTTCCTGATAATGTCTAAAGAAGGGTCACTGCTTTGTTCCATTCCAAACTCACCCCTACCTACTTTAGTCAGATCTAAGCATTGATCATTGAGAACCTCGGGGAGTAAATCTTTTTCCCAGGTCTCAACTGTCACCTCATCATCCGCCTCTTTTTCGTTTTCCCCGGCTAGGGGAGAAAGAGTAACTTCCTTGTTCGGTTCGTTTTCTTTCGGATTCGTTTTAGTCTGACTACGCGTTATTACCGCATGTAGGGTTTTAATTGTTCCGTTTTTAATATCGTCTATCAACTTCTGCGTTTCGTTACCCAAAATATAGTATGACATATCTGCTTCGCTGTCGGCCACAATTGCTTTAGTTCTCACATTTCCAATGTCTTTAATTTCGAGCATTACATCGGCCGTCGGCAAACAATGCAAATCATTTATTAAAGGTTGTCTTACCCAAACGGTTCCCCCGTCTAATTGATCTGAATTAATGAATTTCCTAGACACCACGTCCGAACAGGAACCCGTGTCTCTCAACACGGTAATTTCTTTTCCATTAATTAGCGCATGACTTAAATAGGGTTTAAAACCTTCTTCCAATTCAGGGCTGTTTCGGATGTAACTAATTTTAGAGATGGGTCTTTCGTTTTTTTTTGTATTCTGGGCAATTTGCTTTCAAATGCTGGGAGGATCCACACACGAAACATTTGTTCCACCTCTTTTGTTCAAATATGCGCTCTTTGTCTTTGTTAATATCTTTGTCTCGCCAATTTGTTTTGGTTTCGGAAATTCTCTCACTTCGCGTTTTTTCTTCGAACCTTGGTTTTTCGGTTCTTTTATCGGGAGGGGGCCTTACATTCCAAAGTTTTTTCGAAGGGCCTTTAATCGCTTCATATTCGTCGAGACAATTTGCCAAAACTAACGGGTCTTTGTAGTTTGCCCACGAATCAATGAAATGCTCTTTCAATTCGCTAGAAGTACGGCGCTTGATCTGGTCCGTTATCAATAAATTTTTCAGACTATTGAAATCTGTAACATCTAACCCATTTAACCAACCCTCTAAATAACTATTGAGTTCAAAAATAATATCCTTCCACGGAGCACCTGGATTGCGTGGATGTTTCATTAATTTTTGACGATATGCTTCGGGACTCATACGGAATCGTTCAAGCAAAAACTTTTTGACGTATTCAAAGTTATCCGTCTGATCTTGCGGTTCCCTTAAAATTAACTCTGCAATTTCTACCGGCACTAAAGCTAATAAATGCGTCACTAAGTCACCTGTCTCTATTTCCGCTTTGGTCGCCTGTCGTTCGAACAAATTTAAAAACAAAGTTATATCCGAGCGTTCTGGATCAAATCGATGCATGATTGTTCGAAGCGGCAATTTAGGTGGGCGTTCCGACCCGGTACTGTTAGTTGAACTACGTCTATTTGCATCTTGCGTCAATCTAAGTTGTTCTAACGTAAATTCGCGTTCTTTTTGTTTTTCCTCTCTTTCTCTTTCTTCTTTCTCCCTCTCATATTCCCTTTGTTTTTCCTCTTTATCCGCGGCTATCTTGTCTTCGCGATCTTTCATGATATACGCAGCTTGCGTGAATGCAAAATCTTTATCGTAATCATCGGCAGCTTCGATTTTTTGGATAATTACCGGTATCCTGTCATTTTTCCCTATTTCCACTCCCAATTCTTCCGCTAAATTCTGCAAATCAATTTTCCTGCACTGTTTCAGATCAGTTACTTCTTGCATTTTAAAATTTTATGTAAATACAATATAAAGATGAAAATGATAGTTTCGCTCGCTAACTTATGCAATAGGGATTCTAACACTTTATGGAAAATTTTCTGCAACTACCCACATAATACTAACAATTTTAAATACAATTCAATTTGAGGAATAATAAAAATAGTATACATATAAAAATAGACTTTCAATATTGTAAAATTTTCAATACACTGACACGTTTTGGTGTCGATCATACACATTTAAAACAAATTTAGAAATTTGAAATTCTGTGCACATAATTCAACCAATACTTGATATTTCTGACCCCGCAGGTAACAATTTTCCCATTGATAACAAAATGACCACTTTTGCAACTGCTAAAAAAATTTTCCTAACATCACATATGCAAAATATTTGATTATCAACAACACCTATTGTTTCACTAATAATATAAAAAAGTACACCTTTGAAATCTTTCAATCATGAATAACTAGACAATCGACTTATTTGAAAAATCAAAATTTTTATCTCTTTTTTTTCGAGAAAAAAAAATTATATATATACACATTTAGCCTGACAATCCTTATATTATTTTACTGCCAAAAGAAAGTTCACACTATCAAATTTAATGCTGATAACAAATATACATATATTTTTCCAAATATGTTAAAAGTTATTAGATTTAAAAATTTGTCATAATTTATCATATATCAATATAAAAATAAAAAATTTCTCAGAAATGAATTTTCCTCACCAAAGAATATGTAAACAAAATGAGAGCCACTCAAAAATGAATTGAGCTTACCTTTTCTACAGTCTTGGTCTGCATCATTCGTCACCGGTTTCGGGTCTGGCCTAGACGTCGTCGATTGCACAGGTCATCTCGATTTGTCGGCTCCTGATGTTTCCTAGAAAGGGCTTGCTTCGGACTTATTCTCTGTAAACACGGGCTTGCTTCAAGGACGGAACTGCGGTCTGTCGTGACACTGCAAGGGCTTGCTTCGGGCTTGTTCTCTGTAAACACGGGCTTGCTTCCAGGACGGAACTGCGGTCTGTCGTGACACTGCAAGGCTTGCTTCGGTCTCTGCTTTCCTCTCCTGAACTGGCGTCAGATCTTGCGCGCTTAGATGCGGGCGGGCGTCACTGCTACTGTCTGGGCTCTCTTCACTGATGTTAATCAATTTTTGTTGAAGTATCCGACCCGCTTGCCACCAGCTATAATGAATCCATGATGTTATAATTTGTAAAGGGGTAGCGTGTGGCCTTTTCATATGGATTAATTTCAATAAGGTACTACTAAGTGATTTTTATTTAAAAATCATTTTCGAGTTTCTTAATATTACAAATCATTATAAACAATTTTTTTCAGCGTAATTTCGTTTCAACTTATAATCAATTAATAAAACAATGAAAGGTCCAATCTTGTACAGTATTTGGAAATCTTAACATGAGTTCTTTTGCACTCTTCACAAAAACTTCAAGCGATGACCTTGCCGTTGCCTTAAGAGAAATCTTTTCTCTTCAAAATGTGTCAGCAAAACATTTCCTTCCCCACTGGTTTGGGAAATCGTCCTGAGAAGAGTGTTTTCCACCAACACTCGTTCTCCTGCCAAAACTCTAACTAACTTCCCCCGATTCTCTTTTCCGGTCCCCTTGCTCGAACAAAAGATACTCCGATCACCAATCAAAAAAGTTTTAGTTCACGTCATTAGTTTCGGTTTTTAAGTCATAGGATAAACCATTCTTTTGGGGAGGTCTTCCTGAACTTTAGAATGTTCACACGGCAATTTCTCACGATCCGAGACCCCACATGTCGTCGGACAGATCAGAGAAATATTTGCTGTCTAGCGATTTCAGTTTCACAAGATTGATCGAAGCTCATCTTTTCCTATTGTAGTAAGTGACGTTCTTGTAACACCACAGCTAAGCGTGAGAAAAGTTTTCCAACTCTTGGGAACTTCTATCTTTGATTACTCTGCCTAATTAGCAGACTGTGAGAGATTTAATGAAATTGTTACAGTATTTTTATTTATTATACTCTTTTATTTAGCTTAACTTGGCCTTTATACGAAAGTATGACATTATCTAATTAATTTTTCACTAACTTCCTGATAACAATTTCCTGGTGACAATATTAAAATTATGTATGCAGGTATATTTCCTATGACAATATGTACATCATTTTAACATTTTAAGGCAATTTTAACCCTTAAATGCATAGTGTATCAAATTTGCAACCCTTTTTATTTAACATTTAATAAATAAATCAAGTTTCAACCATTGTATTTTATATAGAAATATTAATCCTGTATAAATTACATAAATGTGCCACTAAATAAAGTTAAAAATATATCTTAAAATTTCTGGTGTCAAATCCTTAATATAAGTTAAAAAAAAACTTTAGTTTTTTAAAAGTTTTTCTAAAAGAAAAAAATCATGTATTTAGCCAGCCACAGACGATAAATTGCCAAATAATCTTTATGGTTACAACTATTACGAGTTAGCCACAAACTTGATTGTTTTTAATCAAGTTAATTATGCGCTAAATCAAGTTTGCCAAAATATCCCATTTGGCTGTGAAAGTGCAACAATGAATTATTTTAAACATTAGAATGCAGAAAATATAAATAACAAAATAAAAGGTGTAATAATAAAAAAAACCTCTTTTGCCATTAAATCAATGTTAAATAAATTATGCTATACGTTGTGAAAACAATTTAGAAATTCTCAATAGATAATTAATATAATGCGTTTATTTTCTATTGCATAGCTTTAAAATAATAAATAAATAAACAGAGCAAACATTATAATTAAAAAATAATAAAATAAAATCACCAGTTCGCACTGTTTACCAAGTGTAAATCAAATCCGTGAATTTTCAACTATCGGGCCCATGCCAAATTAACGTATTGTAACATAAAAGTTTTTGTAGCTGTCATTCAAAGTATGATTTTTAAGATATAGAATGCTTATAAAAGTGAAATTTAAAAAATATATATTTTTTACTTTTATATTATTGTTAATTAATTTGAATCAGAAGACTGATTAATCATGAAGACAACACTATCTGTCACTCAAATAACAGAAAAAAAAATCGACCTTTGAAATATAAAAATGCACATTTCCCCTTTAAGGGGCCTAAGTACTCTTCTTTGCAAAAAATGCCAAAAATATCAATTTTAGATTTTTTTGTTTAGAAATGTATTTAGAAATCCCTAGTATATTCCAATGAAGTTAGCTAAAGATCCGATGATTTTAAATGTGTGAAACAGGTTTTTTACTGCATCCCTTTAAATGATTCAGAGTTTAAAATTTTTAAATAATTTTTTCTCAGTTCGATATATTTTTTTTTTTGACATTTTGCTATTTTTAGTTTGGAAACTTCTTTTTCCCTCCAAAGATCACATGCTTTTACTTGCATTTAACAGTACTAAACAAAGTCAAGAGAATAATTTTGATTTTACTCCATTTTCACGCAGCCATTTTCAGTACAGGCCGTAGCTGAAAGACTGAAAAGTCCTGCTTAGATTTTTATACGATTTAAGAAGGAAAAAATTGGGGGTAGATCGCCCACATTTTATTATTTTGTTTTCTAAATGCCACTTCCACGGAAATGGAATTTACAATAAAGAAGAAATAATATATTTACTTGCAGTTCCTCCAACTAAATCCATTTTGCACTGGTTCAGAGAAGCCTTCATTACACGAAAATATTCAGATGAAATGCTAAGAACACAAAAATCAACGCGAAAACTAATAGAGAAAAAATTAAAAGCTCTTCTAACATAAAAATGTGAAGCCACATGCACATGGCCCTTTGTTTTATAAGCTGGAGACAGTGAGGAGCTTCCTCCATCCCCGATTGCCACTTAATGGATCTCTCCACTCCCCTCCTTCGCTGAATTTCTTCAAAGCATTTCTTCACACACACACAAAACGATTAACAATCCGTATTTATTGTCAAAATATGTGAGATAATTTCTCTTTAAAGCGTCTTTCAAATTGATGTCCCACACCCATTTAATCATTTTGTATCTCTTTTCGCGTACACAATCATGCAAGCTACAAAGTGTGTTAAGCCATCCCAACAAACATTTCCAGAAGCTTTCTCTTTCATTATTTGGATACAATAAAATATTTTTGCTAAAGAAAAAATTCATACACACACACATACGAAAAAAAAGGTCAAATTTTTTTATTTATTCTGAAAATATGTGAAACAATTTCAGTTAAAAACCGTTCTCGATTTGGCGTCCCTTAGCAGCGGCGCACGGGGCGGCCGCCCCCCTTAGCTACGCTACTGCCGGCCCGTGATAATAAAATTAAACAAATCTAAAGTTTGTATGATTTTATATCTTTAACCCGATTTTGTATAAATTATTTATTTAAAATTGCTTTGCATGGCGACTGAGAATCCTTTATTTCCGCTTTCCGCTGATACGGGCACATTCTGATAAATGGAATTTGTTTTGTGCAAATCAGAGCAAGACGTTAACCCTCCTCCCTCCCCATACCCGCAAATATAACGAATAATTTGCTCAAGAAAACTACCTTCACCTACATTAACGCGATCATTAAAAAAAAGAATTAAATTTTTCTGATAATTAGAGCATAACAAAGACGCTACGCTAAAATAGCCGGTGGATGACAACCCATCCTCAATTTCAAATCTATATCTTAATTAGTTATCTACATTTTTGTTCATTAGTAAAAATTGGCAATTATTTCCTTTCATTTTCGCAAACTAAATGGAGGGATCGGCCAGAGAAACAGATCTCCTTGTAGTTCAGTTTTTAATGAAAGCAGATCCCTGTCTGAAACTTTCTTGGATTTTTTTCACTGGCACCGGCAGTTTTTTGCATGAATTAAGAAAAATTACCGGCCGAATTTTTCAAAAATCCCATGGTCGGATGCAGAATTTTTTTTTACATATGCTCAGAAATTTTCAAATTGATATCTTAGTTAGTTTTCTTAAAATTCGCCAATTAGTAAAATAATTTTGAATTTGTTCATTTCCGTTTGCAAATCCACAACAGCAGTTCTTTTTGATTTAAAAGATGGTATTTTCGATGCGATGTTTAATGAGTTTATAATTAATATCTTGAGTAATTAGCAAAATATTAAAATTCTGAGACTCAAGGGAAACTTTCTTTTATTAGTATAGACTGCCGAAACGTCAGTGAAGACACGAAAAGTTTTTGGTTTCTGTCTGTTCCACGATAACTGCCGTAAAAAATGTCCAATTCGGTTCATTTTTGATAGATATGTTGGCGAGATACACTGTATGGTTTTTGGTTCATTCGTTCGAAAAATACAGAACATTTATTTTTAGGTCATAATGCTTTCCTATGGGAATGCAGATGATTTTCAAATTTTATTTTTAACTCAAATAAAAATCGCCTATTTGAATAATGGATTTAAACGTAAAATTATGGAGGCTAAATTTTCAATATGTCCAATAGGTTTAAAAATTTGCCGATACATCTATTAGAATTTAGAAATTAATTGTTTAAATTGAAAATTTTTTTGAAACTGTTCGAGAAATATAAAACATTTTATTTTCCTATTTTTTACAAATTTTAAAATGTATTTCTTTTTCTTTCCCCTTTATTTCATGAGTTTGAAATAGCAACCCTATTTCAAAGAATATCAAAATAATAAAATTCAAGTAACTCGCACTATTTCGCTGCAATATTTTATTAGCTTATAAATAGTGTCACTTTTCTAATTCAAATTTGTAAAGTATACGACCTTAACTTTGTGAAAAAAAATCAGTCTTACATCTCTAACTTTTTAATTTTGAAAAATTTACGAAGTACATTTAAGCAAAAATGATGCGAAACGTCTCAAGTGATAAATGTAGCTTCGGCATGAAATACACGAATTCTATGAACAATTTATATTAACTGCTGTGTCATTAGCAGCAAATGAAATCCTCTTCTAAAGCCCACTGCTTGGTTTTATGGCGAGGACCCTAAAGGTCGACAGGGGCACCTCCCGCTAAAGCCCACTGTATAAGTAACAATCACTTTTTGGGTAATGTTACAGGCATGCAAAGGGGGCAGAACCGAAGCCTATTTCCTGACAATTATTGGGAAAAACATCGGAGGATTTTTTTTTTTTTTTTTTTTTATCACATGTGACACAACCACACACACACCAAGGAGCTTAATTTATTGCATGCTTATAACCAGGCCCGTATTTCAGATGTGTGACACCCCTGTGCTGCCATTTCAATAGTTTGTGGAATTTATTGACTTGAGTTTGAAACTCTGTGAAACATCTAAACTGATTTGAATACATGTAGCGTAAAACAAATAGGGCAAGTTAAAGCTTTACTCATTATTCTGAAGAGAAAATTAAGTGGCAAATACACACTTTAAAAAAATGAGCTCAAAACAAAAATAGATAGGATAGAAATCGCAGAAAACTCACTACACTTTTAATTTTAGCAGTTACATTCTCGCATGCATCTCCAATTGAATCACACAAACTAGTAAAGTAGAAATGCAGAAAAAAGATCAGGACAGCTTATAATTTATCGCATAAACTTAATAAATTCAATAGTAGAGAAGAAACAACGTTCCGACCCCAGGAGGAGGTGTGAGGTGCTGGTGCAAGGTGCAGCACCGGCACCTCACACCTCCTCCCAAGGTGCACCTCACACCTCCTCCCGAAGTGCACCTCACACCTCCTCCCGAAGTGCCCTCCTCCTCTCAAAGTGCCCTCCTCCACCACCTAAGATGAGGGGATTAATTAAGGATTAGTATTAATTAATTTTAATTGGGGAACTTAGAAATTTTTTGAAGCAATTTTTTTTTTTTTTTTCGCGGAGAATTTTCTGCTAGAATACGAGGTGTGTTTCAAGGGATTTATTTTATCGAATTAGAAATTTAATTAATTTTAATTGGAGAACTTAGAAATTTTTCGAAGCAAATTTTTTTTTTCAACGAGAGTAGGGTATTCCAAATATATGTTAGAGTATATTTGAGGAGAATGATTAATTAATTAAAAATATTAATTAAAAATAGTAATTAATTAATTTTAATTGCAGAACTTAAGAATTTTCGCGAGATTTTTTTTTTTTTTTTCAACGAGAGTAGGGTATTCGATATACATGTTAGAGGAGAATTTTAAAAGTCAATAATGGTTTAATTAAAAATGCACATTCATTAATTTTAATTGTAGAACTTAAGAAAATTTTACGATTTTTAGTTTTAAAAATTGCCAAAAAATAGAATTTTTAGTTTTAAAAGTTGCTAAAAGTAGGATTTTCAACTGAAAGTAATCTAAGATATAAACTCTCAACTGAAATGAATTTTGCCTTAAGGTGTGAGCTTTTAGCTAGAAGTGACCTAGAGTCAAAACTTCCTGGTCCCAGGAATCACCACGGTGGTTATAGTAAAAAATATAGGGTCCCGTATGAATTATACTGTATTCAATTTAATAGCTCCCCCCTCCCCCTTCCCCTCTCCACTTTTTTTTACCCAGAGGGCCCCTTCGATATACTAACAATACGCACTTCAAAAGTATAGAGTACTATAAAAAGAATTTTAGCGTATATGTAAATAAACAAGTATGTAAAATCAGGCATAGTAGCATAATTCATGAATCACTTCCCAACATTATCGAAATGTTATGTGAACAAAATATAATTTTACCATCTAGTGCATTAGTTAATTAAAATAGTGAACATTTACAGATCCCCTTTTTAATAAAAAGGCCTAAGGCCCTTCACAAAAAATCCAAAGGATTCAAGAAAAAGCTTTACACTACTGATAGCCAAAACATATAGGATTCTTAAATGGATTGAAGTATACAAATAGCTTATACAGGAATACATTTATTTAGGTTAGCATGCCAAAATAGTTAAAAGTTATAGGGAAGCCTTCGAATGGAGTGATTATACGTTTTGGGGACCCTTCAAAAGAAACTGAAAACAGTTATAGATATTGAACCCTTCACAAAAAATTGAACAAATCCCCTTTTTAATAAAAAGGACCCCTTCACAAAAAAACCAATTATGCATAAGATCCCTTCCTAAAATCAGATAATTTACACCTTACCTTTTTTTTTTTTTTTCAATTCAAGTTAGGCTAAAAGTACAACTTACGCATCGATAGGTTCAAAATACAGGGACCCTTCGAAGTGTGAACTCGCATTAGACTATAGGGACCCTTCATAAAATAAATGAGATACATGCCCTATTCGAATAAAAAAATCCCTTCACAAAAACTGTAGGGATTCCCTTTTGGAATAAAAAGGACCCTTCACAAAAATCCAATTATACATAAGAACCCTTCCTAAAATCAGGTAATTTACACTTTCGCCTTTTTTTTTTTCAATTCAAGTTAGGCTAAAAGTACAGCTTGCGCGTCGATATGTTCAAAACACATAGTTATAGATATTAAGTTACCTTCACAAAATAAATTCAATAGATTCATGTTATATTATGGCGACAGAAATACAAGGGATATTGACCTTTCATAAAAATGCAAGGTCCGCTGTTTGAATGAAAAGGCCTCCCTTCACAATATACCCTGTAAAAATATTATGATTCCACAGATATTTTAAGAAATAGAGTACTAATCTCAAATGAATACGAATTCATGCAATGTAAAAAATAGGTTTTACACGAATACATTTTTAGTATAACGTTCAAAATATAGATTTTAGAAAAAAAAAAGTACATTTTTCACCAAATTTATCATACAAGTCTGTAAAATAGGGTAGATCGTTTCATGAAAAATAATTGAATTTTCGAATGATTATGCTTTAAAATACATATTTATAACTGCAACTAAGATTTGAGTGTTACCCCCTCAACATGCATATCGCTGAATCATAATGAGTCATATTATCAGATAAGCGAAGATCTTGCTTTGACACGGTGAATCACTCGCGATAAGAAATGCGGCTATTGGGCTTTTTCTCAAATTTAAACAGTTCTGACACATTTTTTGTAGGTAAATGAGCTATTTAAAACCGTCAATGTATACGAATTATTTCGTGTAGTCCTATATAATTATTAATCTGTTAAGTTTTAAAATGCTTCAATGAAAAATAAGAACTAGTCATTAAGCGATACCCTTAAGAATTTTGAGGCAAACAGATGTTTAAATGAATTTGAACCTGTTTAAATGTACCTGTGTTTAAATGAATTTGACGCATGTTATGGTAAAAAAAATACAGGGTCCCCTATAAGATATATGAATTAAACTTTAAATATTTTAAAATTACATTAGTCTATGCTTTTTTTGTATAGAAAAATTATACTAAATTGTGTTTTTAGTATTTTAACTTAAAAATTTCTTCTGAGGAATGAATATAATAACTAAGCTTTGTTTTTATAAAATATATATTGTACTAAATAGTTAGGGTATTATTTAAAAAAAATTTGTTTTTAATATTGAAAAAAAAGTTATCTTACCTAAATATTTAAACCATAATGTACTATGGACTTCATCCAAATTCGACTGCATGCATGCCTTACAACAACTAAACGATATAACGTGTTCGCTTATCTCTTAAAATTACGGGATATCGTGAAGTCATGGATAAAGCATAGGGTAGAATACAGAATGAATAGGTATTATAAAGCAGAATCATAAATTTTGCATACTTTACACTTGTAGTATGTGAAATGATTGCTACTATTGCCTATATGAGAAAATGAATCATCGACGAATCTTATTAGTGTATGTTATATTTAACCAACAGGCTTGAAATGCGTGAATTTTGACTAGAATTAATTATTGAATGTAAAAATGATTTATTTTTAGATCTAATATGTATATCGTTTAACATTTAAAAAAATATATATAAATTAATCTTACCTTATTCACAAACTTGCAATCCCGTCTTTAATATATGACTACAGCATGAAAAAACATGCGTGCTACTTGTATAGCAACTAGACCAGAAATGATTTCAGTACAAGTCCATTATCTTATTGTTAATCTATAGATTAGTAACATCACGTGACTGATTGCGATAACATTCTATACAAGATTTACTGATAAGAATACATTTCAATTCATTTCTCCCAAAAGCAAGTGTATGAGTTGGTTGTAAGATCTAAGTAAGTATCCTTACTTTATATGTTTAAAGTTATAATATATGAATAGATATAATATTAATGTATTTTTTCAATATGTATGGTAGGCAAAAAGGAATAGGTAAGCAAAAAAGAATAGGTATTATTGCATGTTTCCTCTAATTTATTTTAAAAATACATACTAACAATTTATGCGATGAGTCACACAGCATGATGGGACGATATATGAAATTTATTTTTATATTATACAAGCTCCTATATACAATTCATATGCGTGAGCAAGATTATTTTTAGACTAGAATTATTCACTGAATGTAAAAAAAAAAATGATTTATATTTAGATCTAATATTTATATCGTTTAACATTTTAAAATCCTATTAAAAGTATATACATTAGTATGCTTGTGAAAGGCCTATTGTTAATACGAAACGTTGTGTGAAGTGTCCTGTTTTAGGGTTAAAAGTTTCGTGAAGGGGTCTGTTTGAAGGAGCCTGTTTCGAAATGACTTAAGAACGCACAATTTATTCCTAAACATTCAACTCGATTCGTTATATATGCTTTATTAAGTATTCAATAAAAATAATAACTAAGAAATAAAATTAAAAATAGTAATTAAGAGATACCCTTAAGAATTATTGCGATATCTAATTCGATACAAGTCTTGTTAAAACAGAGATTATAGTTAAAATACACATTAATTATACAGTATTACACTGTATTACACAATGCGCTACCTCACCTATATTATCACAGAAATACCTTCGATAAAATTTAGACTAACAATACACACCTAAAAAAATATATACAGAGTACC
Organism: Maratus michaelseni; assembly: GCA_963931845.1. Taxonomy (NCBI): domain Eukaryota; kingdom Metazoa; phylum Arthropoda; class Arachnida; order Araneae; family Salticidae; genus Maratus; species Maratus michaelseni. The sequence continues at coordinate 650,717 of OZ007588.1, forward strand.
CAGAACATGATAGGAATGAATGAAAAATTTTAACGTAAATTATAAAATAGGATCTACAATAAGTGACAATAAATAAATATGAAGGAAAAATCATGAGTCATGGTTTACTTTATGAAACACTTTCCAATGCTATGTGACTATCGTTAAGAATTTGAAATAAGTGAATTAGATTTAATAATTCATACTGGAAATGTATTTAAAAAAAATTAGTAGCTTCGCCTACTTTTAAATCATTCAAGACATATGATGAAGGCTTGGCTGCTGTAGAAAAGCTTAATACTTGTATCTTAATGAATCGACCTATTTATGTTGGATTCACAATTTTAGAATTATCTAAATTAGTTATGTATGATTTTCATTACAATTTTATAAAGAAAACATATAAAGATCGTGCAGTTATACTCTTTACGGATATAGATTCCTTAACTTATCATATTCAAACACATAATATTTATAAGGATATGTAGCACCATCATGATTTTTTCGACTTTTCTGAATACTCGAAATCCCATCGTCTAAACCGCACAAGTTTCGAACCCACAAACATATAATCAGACTTGTCATTTTATAACCAGAAAGCTAACCACAGGGCTAAGTGAGCCCCCGCTTATTTTATAGTCACCACGCTGACTATTGGGCTTAGTAAGCCCCAGGTTAATTTATATCCACCACGCTAACTATTGGGCTTAGTGAGCCCCAGGATAACTTATACCCACCACGCTAACTTTTGGGCCTAGTGAACCCCCGCTTATTTTATAGCCACCATACTAACCACAGGGCTAAGTGAGCCCCCCGCTTATTTTATAGTCACCATGTTAAGTATTAGGCTGAGTGAGCCCCAGGCTATTTTATAGCTACTACGATAACCCCAGGGCTAAGTGAGCCTACCGCTTATTTTATAGTCACCACGTTTACTACTGGGCTGAGTGAGCCCCAGGATATTTTATACCCACTATGCTAACTAATGGGCTGAGTGAGCCCCAGGCTATTTTCTACCCACCACGTTTACTGGGCTTAGTGTGTCCCCCGCTTATTTTATAGCTACTACGATAACCCCAGGGCTAAGTGAGCCTCCCGCTTATTTTATAGTCAACACGTTTACTACTGGGCTGAGTGAGTCCCAGGCTATTTTATACCCACCACCCTTACAGGGCTAAGTGATCCCCCCGCTTATTATATAGTCAACACGCTAACTACTGGGCTGATTAAGCCCCAGATATTTTATAGTCACCACGTTTACTACTGGGCTGAGTGAGCCCCAGGCTATTTTACACCCACCACGCTTACAGGGCTAAGTGATCCCCCGCTTATTATATAGTCAACACGCTAACTACTAGGCTGATTAAGCCCCAGGTATTTTATACCCATCACGCTAACTACTAGGCTGAGTGAGCCCCAGGTTATTTAGTTGCATGAATATGATTTCCAAGGTATATGTCCTAACTTGATTTAAACCATTGCATATGGTAAGATAAAGCTGCGAAGTAAATTGGTAAACTATATGTAAATTTCCCATGAAAACTCACTTCTATTCTATTAAATATCTGCAGAAATCAGCATAGTTTATTAAAATTATATACATTCTCATTAGTTTATGAATCTACTAACTTGTAATATCTGTATGGTAACTTGGATTATTAGTATTCCCACTTAAAAATTTCTTTTGTAGATTTAATATGATAAACACTAACATGAGACCGACTAAACTTTTACCATTTTCATTTCAACTTAGTTTTAGGAAATTTATCTACATAGCTTTAAATTTTACTGTTTAATAAGTCTATTATTTCAAAGTATTATTATTTTTTTTAGTTCTAATATTCAAAACATATTCATATCGTTTTACAAAGTAGGTATCAAATTAATTTAAAGTCATATTAAAAATATATACACAAATACTATTCTTACCTAACACGCCAGCTAGCTAGCTAAGCACCCAACCGTCTCACACCAAGACTCTGAGAAAAGTGAATGTTTGTTCAGGGCCTTATCAGCTAATATAATCACTGATAAGATTTGATCACGTGACATGTGACGTCACTGATTAAGTGATATCACGTGACCATGTGGTATCATTCAATATCTCACCAGTGACGTCAGAGATCACGTGACTAGGTCCTAAAAGAATCAATTACTAATTACAATTATAAATTTACCTCTAATTGATTTGTATAATATATATAGATAAATTAATATAAGATTTATCTATTTCGTAATACATAGCACATGTACTATGTTTTACGAAATAATAGAAAAATCATGTATTAATTTATCTATATATATTATACAAATCAATTAGAGGTAAATTGATAATTGTAATTAGTAATTGATTCTTTTAGGACCTAGTCACGTGATCTCTGACGTCACTGGTGAGATATTGAATGATACCACATGGTCACGTGATATCACTTAATCAGTGACGTCACATGTCACGTGATATCACTTAATCAGTGACGTCACATGTCACGTGATCAAATCTTATCAGTGATTATATTAGCTGATAAGGCCCTGAACAAACATTCACTTTTCTCAGAGTCTTGGTGTGAGACGGTTGGGTGCTTAGCTAGCTAGCTGGCGTGTTAGGTAAGAATAGTATTTGTGTATATATTTTTAATATGACTTTAAATTAATTTGATACTACTTTGTAAAACGATATGAATATGTTTTGAATATTAGAACTAAAAAAAATAATAATACTTTGAAATAATAGACTTATTAAACAGTAAAATTTAAAGCTATGTAGATAAATTTCCTAAAACTAAGTTGAAATGAAAATGGTAAAAGTTTAGTCGGTCTCATGTTAGTGTTTATCATATTAAATCTACAAAAGAAATTTTTAAGTGGGAATACTAATAATCCAAGTTACCATACAGATATTACAAGTTAGTAGATTCATAAACTAATGAGAATGTATATAATTTTAATAAACTATGCTGATTTCTGCAGATATTTAATAGAATAGAAGTGAGTTTTCATGGGAAATTTACATATAGTTTACCAATTTACTTCGCAGCTTTATCTTACCATATGCAATGGTTTAAATCAAGTTAGGACATATACCTTGGAAATCATATTCATGCAACTAAATAACCTGGGGCTCACTCAGCCTAGTAGTTAGCGTGATGGGTATAAAATACCTGGGGCTTAATCAGCCTAGTAGTTAGCGTGTTGACTATATAATAAGCGGGGGATCACTTAGCCCTGTAAGCGTGGTGGGTGTAAAATAGCCTGGGGCTCACTCAGCCCAGTAGTAAACGTGGTGACTATAAAATATCTGGGGCTTAATCAGCCCAGTAGTTAGCGTGTTGACTATATAATAAGCGGGGGGATCACTTAGCCCTGTAAGCGTGGTGGGTATAAAATAGCCTGGGGCTCACTCAGCCCAGTAGTAAACGTGTTGACTATAAAATAAGCGGGAGGCTCACTTAGCCCTGGGGTTATCGTAGTAGCTATAAAATAAGCGGGGGACACACTAAGCCCAGTAAACGTGGTGGGTAGAAAATAGCCTGGGGCTCACTCAGCCCATTAGTTAGCATAGTGGGTATAAAATATCCTGGGGCTCACTCAGCCCAGTAGTAAACGTGGTGACTATAAAATAAGCGGTAGGCTCACTTAGCCCTGGGGTTATCGTAGTAGCTATAAAATAGCCTGGGGCTCACTCAGCCTAATACTTAACATGGTGACTATAAAATAAGCGGGGGGCTCACTTAGCCCTGTGGTTAGTATGGTGGCTATAAAATAAGCGGGGGTTCACTAGGCCCAAAAGTTAGCGTGGTGGGTATAAGTTATCCTGGGGCTCACTAAGCCCAATAGTTAGCGTGGTGGATATAAATTAACCTGGGGTTTACTAAGCCCAATAGTCAGCGTGGTGACTATAAAATAAGCGGGGGCTCACTTAGCCCTGTGGTTAGCTTTCTGGTTATAAAATGACAAGTCTGATTATATGTTTGTGGGTTCGAAACTTATGCGGTTTAGACGATGGGATTTCGAGTATTCAGAAAAGTCGAAAAAATCATGATGGTGCTACATATCCTTATAAATATTATGTGTTTGAATATGATAAGTTAAGGAATCTATATCCGTAAAGAGTATAACTGCACGATCTTTATATGTTTTCTTTATAAAATTGTAATGAAAATCATACATAACTTAGATAATTCTAAAATTGTGAATCCAACATAAATAGGTCGATTCATTAAGATACAAGTATCTTAATGAATACGGCTTTTCTACAGCAGCCAAGCCTTCATCATATGTCTTGAATGATTTAAAAGTAGGCGAAGCTACTAATTTTTTTTAAATACATTTCCAGTATGAATTATTAAATCTAATTCACTTATTTCAAATTCTTAACGATAGTCACATAGCATTGGAAAGTGTTTCATAAAGTAAACCATGACTCATGATTTTTCCTTCATATTTATTTATTGTCACTTATTGTAGATCCTATTTTATAATTTACGTTAAAATTTTTCATTCATTCCTATCATGTTCTGGGTACTCTGTATATATTTTTTTAGGTGTGTATTGTTAGTCTAAATTTTATCGAAGGTATTTCTGTGATAATATAGGTGAGGTAGCGCATTGTGTAATACAGTGTAATACTGTATAATTAATGTGTATTTTAACTATAATCTCTGTTTTAACAAGACTTGTATCGAATTAGATATCGCAATAATTCTTAAGGGTATCTCTTAATTACTATTTTTAATTTTATTTCTTAGTTATTATTTTTATTGAATACTTAATAAAGCATATATAACGAATCGAGTTGAATGTTTAGGAATAAATTGTGCGTTCTTAAGTCATTTCGAAACAGGCTCCTTCAAACAGACCCCTTCACGAAACTTTTAACCCTAAAACAGGACACTTCACACAACGTTTCGTATTAACAATAGGCCTTTCACAAGCATACTAATGTATATACTTTTAATAGGATTTTAAAATGTTAAACGATATAAATATTAGATCTAAATATAAATCATTTTTTTTTTTACATTCAGTGAATAATTCTAGTCTAAAAATAATCTTGCTCACGCATATGAATTGTATATAGGAGCTTGTATAATATAAAAATAAATTTCATATATCGTCCCATCATGCTGTGTGACTCATCGCATAAATTGTTAGTATGTATTTTTAAAATAAATTAGAGGAAACATGCAATAATACCTATTCTTTTTTGCTTACCTATTCCTTTTTGCCTACCATACATATTGAAAAAATACATTAATATTATATCTATTCATATATTATAACTTTAAACATATAAAGTAAGGATACTTACTTAGATCTTACAACCAACTCATACACTTGCTTTTGGGAGAAATGAATTGAAATGTATTCTTATCAGTAAATCTTGTATAGAATGTTATCGCAATCAGTCACGTGATGTTACTAATCTATAGATTAACAATAAGATAATGGACTTGTACTGAAATCATTTCTGGTCTAGTTGCTATACAAGTAGCACGCATGTTTTTTCATGCTGTAGTCATATATTAAAGACGGGATTGCAAGTTTGTGAATAAGGTAAGATTAATTTATATATATTTTTTTTAATGTTAAACGATATACATATTAGATCTAAAAATAAATCATTTTTACATTCAATAATTAATTCTAGTCAAAATTCACGCATTTCAAGCCTGTTGGTTAAATATAACATACACTAATAAGATTCGTCGATGATTCATTTTCTCATATAGGCAATAGTAGCAATCATTTCACATACTACAAGTGTAAAGTATGCAAAATTTATGATTCTGCTTTATAATACCTATTCATTCTGTATTCTACCCTATGCTTTATCCATGACGTCACGATATCCCGTAATTTTAAGAGATAAGCGAACACGTTATATCGTTTAGTTGTTGTAAGGCATGCATGCAGTCGAATTTGGATGAAGTCCATAGTACATTATGGTTTAAATATTTAGGTAAGATAACTTTTTTTTCAATATTAAAAACAAATTTTTTTTAAATAATACCCTAACTATTTAGTACAATATATATTTTATAAAAACAAAGCTTAGTTATTATATTCATTCCTCAAAAGAAATTTTTAAGTTAAAATACTAAAAACACAATTTAGTATAATTTTTCTATACAAAAAAAGCATAGACTAATGTAATTTTAAAATATTTAAAGTTTAATTCATATATCTTATAGGGGACCCTGTATTTTTTTTTACCATAACATGCGTCAAATTCATTTAAACACAGGTACATTTAAACAGGTTCAAATTCATTTAAACATCTGTTTGCCTCAAAATTCTTAAGGGTATCGCTTAATGACTAGTTCTTATTTTTCATTGAAGCATTTTAAAACTTAACAGATTAATAATTATATAGGACTACACGAAATAATTCGTATACATTGACGGTTTTAAATAGCTCATTTACCTACAAAAAATGTGTCAGAACTGTTTAAATTTGAGAAAAAGCCCAATAGCCGCATTTCTTATCGCGAGCGATTCACCGTGTCAAAGCAAGATCTTCGCTTATCTGATAATATGACTCATTATGATTCAGTGATATGCATGTGAAGGGATTTTTTTATTCGAATAGGGCATGTATCTCATTTATTTTATGAAGGGTCCCTATAGTCTAATGCGAGTTCACACTTCGAAGGGTCCCTGTATTTTGAACCTATCGATGCGTAAGTTGTACTTTTAGCGTAACTTGAATTGAAAAAAAAAAAAAAGGTAAGGTGTAAATTATCTGATTTTAGGAAGGGATCTTATGCATAATTGGTTTTTTTGTGAAGGGGTCCTTTTTATTAAAAAGGGGATTTGTTCAATTTTTTGTGAAGGGTTCAATATCTATAACTGTTTTCAGTTTCTTTTGAAGGGTCCCCAAAACGTATAATCACTCCATTCGAAGGCTTCCCTATAACTTTTAACTATTTTGGCATGCTAACCTAAATAAATGTATTCCTGTATAAGCTATTTGTATACTTCAATCCATTTAAGAATCCTATATGTTTTGGCTATCAGTAGTGTAAAGCTTTTTCTTGAATCCTTTGGATTTTTTGTGAAGGGCCTTAGGCCTTTTTATTAAAAAGGGGATCTGTAAATGTTCACTATTTTAATTAACTAATGCACTAGATGGTAAAATTATATTTTGTTCACATAACATTTCGATAATGTTGGGAAGTGATTCATGAATTATGCTACTATGCCTGATTTTACATACTTGTTTATTTACATATACGCTAAAATTCTTTTTATAGTACTCTATACTTTTGAAGTGCGTATTGTTAGTATATCGAAGGGGCCCTCTGGGTAAAAAAAAGTGGAGAGGGGAAGGGGGAGGGGGGAGCTATTAAATTGAATACAGTATAATTCATACGGGACCCTATATTTTTTACTATAACCACCGTGGTGATTCCTGGGACCAGGAAGTTTTGACTCTAGGTCACTTCTAGCTAAAAGCTCACACCTTAAGGCAAAATTCATTTCAGTTGAGAGTTTATATCTTAGATTACTTTCAGTTGAAAATCCTACTTTTAGCGACTTTTAAAACTAAAAATTCTATTTTTTGGCAATTTTTAAAACTAAAAATCGTAAAATTTTCTTAAGTTCTACAATTAAAATTAATGAATGGGCATTTTTAATTAAACCATTATTGACTTTTAAAATTCTCCTCTAACATGTATATCGAATACCCTACTCTCGTTGAAAAAAAAAAAAAAATCTCGCGAAAATTCTTAAGTTCTGCAATTAAAATTAATTAATTACTATTTTTAATTAATATTTTTAATTAATTAATCATTCTCCTCAAATATACTCTAACATATATTTGGAATACCCTACTCTCGTTGAAAAAAAAAATTTGCTTCGAAAAATTTCTAAGTTCTCCAATTAAAATTAATTAAATTTCTAATTCGCTAAAATAAATCCCTTGAAACACACCTCGTATTCTAGCAGAAAATTCTCCGCGAAAAAAAAAAAAAAATTGCTTCAAAAAATTTCTAAGTTCCCCAATTTAAATTAATTAACACTAATCCTTAATTAATCCCCTCATCTTAGGTGGTGGAGGAGGGCACTTTGAGAGGAGGAGGGCACTTCGGGAGGAGGTGTGAGGTGCACTTCGGGAGGAGGTGTGAGGTGCACTTCGGGAGGAGGTGTGAGATGCACCTTGGGAGGAGGTGTGAGGTGCCGGTGCTGCACCTTGCACCTCACACCTCCTCCTGGGGTCGGAACGTTGTTTCTTCTCTACTTTCAATGAGAATTTTGTCTCGAAATTTCACCATCCGAAGAGGATGGAACAATAAATTTCTTCTCATTTTAATCTTTATAAATAGGTAAAGGGGTCCGAATCTCAGTTTAAAAAAAAAAAAAAAAAAAGATAATAAGCAAAAATTTTCAACCGCAGTTTAAGTATCCACATATTGTTGCAGATATACTAATGTCGGGAATATTTGTCTTCAGCTTTTTAGGAACATGAACTTGACTCTTGTTTTTCAACTTGAATTCAAACTCTTACAAGCAACCATCGAGTAGTTGATAATAATTTCAATGTCGTACTAGCAGAATTAAAATTTTATTCCATCTCTAAATATTCAATTTAAAAAACCTGATCTCACTCAAATTGAGCATGGAAATCACCAAAAGTGACATTATTTAAACAAGAATTGCACCGTTATAATTATGAAAATCTCTATGTATTGCAGCAAGTATTTATGCACATTGTAATTTGTCGACACTATTTTGATTCATTTTCTATTCATCTTATATTTAACAATCTACTAAATGAAAATGGGAATTTGTGAGATATCCTAAAATCTGAACGACAAACTTCTCCAATACTCCCTAGGATATGTGAACTTCAGTATGAGATCCTTGATCTTCATAAGGAAAAGCAATAAAAATATTAAAATACTTTTACTATTTTGCAGTCTTCAAAAATTCTCCCCTCTCCTCTTCCAAAATGGCACATGTTGCACATGCCAGAATACGGCCCTGCTTATAACTAAAGTGATACATGGCTTTCGTGTTGTTTTTACGAATAACATACTTTAAATACGTATGTTCCTACCTAGGAAATGCCCCACCAGTGGTTCTGCTCTCAAAGCTGGTAGACGGGAGGAGCTGGGTAGAAACCCCTCTTGCGCTCGTCGACCTAACCTTCCAGAGTTTTCTGTGGTTTTCTTCGAACCTTGTGTCAATATGCGAGTTAAGACTCCTAACGGAAGGCACTTCCCCCGCCGACCTATATCCCTAGTGCAGATAATCGGCCATAACAAATAACCAACCAACCAACTTCGCTGGGAAACGTATTCACTTATCTTTAAGTATGAGTCATTTTATTTTATATTTTTGAAGTATATTGTTCTTAAACTGCTAAATATTTGTAATAATGGCAGATAAATGTCTTTTATCCTCTTATAAATAAAAATTCTTTCTCCAAAAATATTTTCCAAAATCCCTCAAACCAGCAATGATGTCTTTTCGATGTTACTCATTATTCTATGAAGCCATTTAATCTTTTGACTTGGGGGCTGTTTAAGGCATACATGCTAAAGTAGGACAGATGCTGCTCGAGCCCCCGTGTAAAGGTTAACTATTGCTGTTAACCACACCTTCTTTAGAAAGCGAGAAAGTTTTGGTCCATATTCCCTCTTTTTCGTATTTTGAATTTCGAAAACGTAGAATTCTGAACAAGTATGTTTTACAAGTGTTTTTTTCTTCACCCTTTCTACACATATCAGAATGAAAACCATTTTTTGTGTCATCCTCAAAAATTGTTTTTCCTCTTGTTTTTTTTATGTTATGTTACTTTTGAAAAAAAAAAAAGAAGTTATTTTTTTACTTCAATTTTTGTGATGTTTTAATACATTTAAAATATATAATATAGATTTAATTTCTGCTTGGATTTTTCAAATTTAATCGCAAAGTCTGCATCCACTATGGTGTAACAGGTGACGATTATTTCTGTGATAAATAAAATAAGATCTATCTCTTCTCAAATATATTCCAGAAAGATTACAAAGTTCGATCTAAATCTATAGTAAAGGCACACAAGCATGTGGACATGCAAGGGAAAAAAAACACTCATCAATGTAATCCGAAATATTGCATAAATACATGATCTTGGATTTAAATAATTAGTTGTACATTTGGATTATCAGATCGAACTACTTTATAATGGCTAATGAATATTTTAAATTCATTTAAAATCCCTTTTGTGAAAAATAAGCGATATTCAAATAAAACAGTCTAAAAAAGTAATACAATGCCCAGCCCTATAGAAATCCCTTTAATTAACATTTCTAAATTATTGAAAAATCTTACGCATTCATTGGGGAGATACGAAACATTTTAATTTCTCATTTGTTACAAAAATTTCTCTTTTTCATTAAAGGGTTGCCTAGCAACTCTATTTCAAAGAATATATATAAAAAAAAAAAAAAAAAAAAATGGAGTACATCGCATTACCTTGACACAAAATTTTATTAACAAAATAGCTCATTTTCGGGTGATATAAGTTTTTAATTTGCTTTTTCCAATGAAATAGATGAGGATTTATTTTAACTACTAAATAGAGATGATCCAATTGGTTTTCCAAAGTAAAATTATGAAAAGGTTGAATGTGTCAATTGAATATAAGTATCATAAGATGAATTTAGTACATGATAGTATAATATTTAGTACATGAAATTTTATTCCATTTCAGCAAACTATGAGTGGTTGAAAAATAAACATTCTTTTAAGGACAAGGAGAGGGTTCATCTAATGAAATTACAATAATAAATGCATTCAGGCAAATACTCGAATAATGAACTAGCACTATTACTAGAAATACTGGACATAAAATTAAAGCGAGAAGGGAGGAATGTATTGTTATTCTGAAAAAAATACAGTAATAAGTAGTTTATTGTATCATTGCATGAAATTGTGTTTAACAGGATGCTCTTAAAATTTGCAGAAGTTTTGATCAATCTTGTAAATAACTTTAAAAAGTATGCAGATTATAATAAAAATGAGTGAGATTCATGATTTGTAGAGATGGGGCCTCTGATCTGCAGATTTACTAGTTGAACACACCAGTGCAGCACTCTAAGAGTTTTTCAGATGAAGAAATATCTGCAAAACAACAGGAGTCAAGCCAGAATAGCGTCTCATGGATTCCATCCTAGCTACAGTAAAAAGGATTGGAGATAGCAATAGGCACGCATCGAGATGGGAATGCTCGGGAAAAAAAACAGAAACTTTGGGAAAAAAACTTTTTTTTCCAAAGGGGTATTTTTCAATTTTCCCGAATCGGAAAAATTGAAATTTAATATATAAAATAATATATTCAAAATGTTATTATGGCTGCATTCTGATATTTTTTCTTTATGTTTTTTAATGGTCAGTGTCTCCCATGAAAATGTTAACATAGAAAATAGGATCTGTAAGCATAATTTGAGTCCTTTAAAGGATCCTTTACAATTTTTTCACCTTAAAACATAGGACCTTTCAAAAAATTCAGAATATTTTTCAACCTCCATTCTGAATCCTCCACAAATGGGATGATTTTAGAATAACAAAACATGACATATAACAGCTGAAATTGCCAATGAATTTCTTATCTAGCTGTATATACAGTAGTAGCCGAAATTGTGGAAACCTTTTGGGAAAAATGTTTTTTTTTTTTTTTTAAAGTTTGATGGCTCTAACACCCAATATTTCTTACTTATATCATAAAAGCTATATACCACTGGAAAGATAATCTAATCGAAAATATCATGCAACACAGTTTGTTCAAATCTAATTAATTTATCAAATGTTAAAGCCAAATAATCAGAAAAGGGCAGTAAAATCTGGTTAGGTTGATGATAATGATTTTTCTTTTTCTTGAATGTAGCCAATGCATATGAATGTCTGGAGAGTCAGACAGATTCCATTTTATTTGATAATGTGTCAATCTAGGGTAGGATTTCAAATATATACTAGATGGAACCCGTCAAAATTTGACGGCAAAAAACTTGATAGTACCATAAAAATAAAATTCATAGCTGCTTTAAAATGTTTGAAGCTTTTGCAGAATAATTCAAATAAATAAAAAACCCACTTTGAATTAAAGCTAGGTTGAAGAACAGCAATTGGCTAAGTTTCACTGGCACATGTACTCGCGGAATTTCTTTCATCTGACACATTTAGCGCTGTTGTGCAAGTAAATGGTAAGTGCCCCCTTGGGGAGGGGGAAATGGCAGGATGGACCAAGGAGATGCATAACATGAATAAGCAGTCAAAGACATTTCAAACGATATGTAACATGAGGGGTGTGTGCAAAATTTTAAAAAGTACCCCCTTGGGGGGGGTAAAGTAGGGGATGGACACGGAACATGCATAATATGATTAAGTGGTCACAGACCTTTCCAACGATATATAACATGAGGGTTGTGTGCAAAATTTAGAAAAGTACCTCTTTGGGGGGGGGGAGCAAAGCGGGGAGATGGACATCAGAGATATGCATATGATTAAGCAGTCACAGACCTTTCCAACGATATATGACATGAGGGTTGTCTGCAAAATTTAGAAAAGTACCCCCTTGGGGGAGGGGGGGGGCAAAGTGGGGGAAATGGACATTGGAGATATGCATATGATTAAGCAGTCACAGACCTTTCCAACGATATATGACATGAGGGTTGTCTGCAAAATTTAGAAAAGTACCCCCTTGGGGGAGGGGGGGGGGCAAAGTGGGGAGATGGACATTGGAGATGCATAATATCATTAAGCGGTCACAGACCTTTCCAACAATATATGACATGAGGGGTGTCAACAAAATTTAGAAAATTGCCCCCTTAAGGGGGGGGGGGAAGTGGCGGGATGGACCCCGGAGATGCATAACATGAATAAGCAGTCAAAGACCTTTCCAACAATACGTAACATGAAGGGATTGTGCAAAATTTACAAAAGTACCCCCTTGGGGGGGGCAAAGTGGGGGGGGGGATGGACACCGGAGATGCATAATATGATTAAGCGGTCACAGACCTTTTTAACGATATATAACATGAGTGGTATGTGCAAAATTTAGAAAAGTGCTCCAATTGGCGGGGGAGGGGGGGGGATGGACCACACAGATGCATAACATGAAAAGGCAGTCACAGGCCTTTCGAACGATATATCATATGAGTGGTGTCAACAAAGAAAAGTCTCCGCCCCGTGTAGGCAAAACATACTCCCCCCTGCCGCCATAATTATTGATGAGGACTCATTTTTTAAATTCGTTCGCACCCCTCTTCTCCCGCAAAATGTTGTGAATTTTAAAAACTCCACTTACGAATTTTTTTATACCAAAAGCACTTATGTCCGTCGTCTGCATGCCGAGTTTTGTGCTTACAGACGCCAGACACAACAACACACACACAGACAGACGTTTACCGACATTAATAGTATAGATGATACTCAGTGCCTACACATTTCACCCTTTATAATTCAGCCAATGAGTTGACGGTTGTTCATTTCCAGAAACGAAACAATAATTCTTTAGGATGAATTTTGTTTGTTTGATACACCGTGGCAGAATGCGTGCAATGCAGCGACAGGCGTCACAAACTTTTTAGGGCACCTGCAGACTAAAAACATATAATCAATCTTCGCGGGAAAAAAATCCTAGATTTTGTCAAATGATCACCGGAAAAACACTAATTTCATCAAAGGATCATGTAAAACGTGAATTTTGTTAAAAGGCCACAGAAAAACGCGATTTACACAAAAGATGAGCAAATTTTGTCAAAGAATCGCAAAACAGGAAATTTCACCCAAAGATAGCGCTTTCTTGCCAAACTTCATCTAAAAATTGCGGAATAAAATGTATTTTATCAAAAAATCGCTGGAAAACGCACATTTCGTTAAAGTATCGCGAGAAAAATGCGAATTTCTTCAAAGATTGCTGAAAAAACGTGAATTTCATCGAAGGATTGCTGAAAATTCATGAATCTTATCAAAAGGCAGCAGAGAAAATGTGATTATTATCAAAGCATTGCGAAAAAAGAAAATTTCGTCTAAGGATCACAGAAAAACACAAATTTCATAAAAGAATCGTGGAAAATAACGCAAATTTCGTGAAAAAAAAAAATCGCAGAAAAAGCACAAATTTTGTCAAATTATCGCTGAAAAAAAAAACACGAATTACGTCATAGGATAGCTGAAAAAATTATGAATCTCAACAAAAAAAGATACAGAAAAAAATGCGAATTTCATTAAAGAATCACGAAAAAAAATGCGAATTTTGTTAAAGGATTGCGCAAAGAATGTGAATTTTTTTAAAGGTTCGTGTGAAAAATGAAACTGTCTGTATTAAAAACAGCACACACACAAACATCTATACAAACCTCAATACACACAAACATATTATAGGCAGGGCTTGAAATTCAATTTTTCCAAAGACGGGAGTCTCCCTACCAACATTTTTAAATGGAGGGGAGTTGTAATGTTTGGGAGGGAGAAAAAAAATCTTTAAACCCCACTATTCTTTTACGTGCTATTTAAAGAATTACATTAATGCAGACATGACAAAATACCATTGAAAAAATTAAGTCAACTGAGAATGATTATGTAAAATGTTTATTTTTATTATAAAAAAGGGAAGAAAGTTAAGTTTTATATATGCAGTGTATTTTTCAAGTTCCATTAAATGTGTTAGGGACCCTTAACAATTAGGTTGTTAAATAAATTTCTGACTTTAGATTTTACTTGATTGAGATTCACCGATCGATCATGGAAAAGACGCAAAGTTCATCAATCTGTCGCGGAAAAAACGCTAAGTTCGTCGATCTGTCACCAAAAAACGCAAAGTTCGTTGATCAGTCGTGGGAAAAAAGCAAATTTCGTCAATCGATTGCAGAATAAACACAAAGTTCGTCGATCTGTCCCCAAAAAACGCAAGGTTCGTCGATCAGTCGCTTAAAAAACGCAATGTTCGTCTATCTGTCGCAGAAAAAATGCAAAGTTCGTTGATCAGTTGCAGAAAAAAATGCAACGTTCGTTGATCTGTCGCGGAAAAAACGCAAAGTTCGTCGATCAGTTGCAGAAAAAAGCAAATTTCGTCGATCGATTGCGGAATAAATACAAAGTTCGTCGATATGTCCCCAAAAAACGCAAGGTTCGTTGATCAGTCACTTAAAAAACGCAATGTTCGTCGATCTGTCGCAGAAAAAACTCAAAGTTCGTTGATCTGTCACGGAAAAAACCACAAAGTTCGTCGATCAGTCGCGGAAAAAACACAAAGTCCGTCAATCGGTTGCAGGGAAAAAAAATCACGAAATTTATCGTTCGGTTGCAGGTAAATTAAATAATGCAAATTTCTCCAAAAATGCTGAAATTTTTTGGGCGGGAGGCTCCCGCTCATGATCTTTTTTGGGCGGGATTTCAAAATTTTCCACGCGAATCCCGCCCTGATAGGTATAGTTTTAATCTGAAATAATATACTGAACTTGAACTAACTTTTGAAAAATCGGGTTAACCCAAATCCAACTTGCAGAAATCTACACTCAGTCTGAAATCGACTCTAACCATAAAGACAGTTAACCCAACTTGCAACAAAAATAATTATTTTCTGTGAATTTTCTGATTTTTTCTTTTCTCAGAAATGCTGTAGTCATTTTGTCCCCCAATTTTGCCCTTTACAATTCAGCCAATGAGTGGAGGGGGCCAAAGGAGCGTTCCTTCTCACAAACGAAAGATGAGATACGTTCGTTTGATGTCGTTGTTGAAAATTTATGGATTTCTATTATTAAAGTAATTTTTTCATTTTACCGTATTTATTTTCTTTTTGTGTTGTATGTATTTTGCTACTTTGAATTTTTTTAAACTAACCCTTTTTTTTTTTTTGGAGAGTGAGAGAGAGAGATTTAGTAATTTGGTGACACGAAGTTCAGCAAATTCTTAAAATCCACAAATCGTTTCCAATGTAAACAATGAAATTTACAATTAAGTTGCAAGTGCAAAATTTCAGTTTTTTAAAATTTTCATGTCATTCTGTACACATTTTAATATGTCATTCTGATCATTATACATATTTAGTTATGCATTATTAATTATTTACTTGACCTTTACTTTTAATATTTTAAATATTTCAAACTTACAGCTGAATGTAATTATTAAAACATTTGAAATACTGCATTCGAAAAATGAAATTTCAGCTTAGAAACTCGACAATTAAAAAATTTAAAGTAGAAAAGTACTTATGATATAAAAAGAAGAAAAAAAATACACCAGAATTTATCTGTATTACGAAAGCGGGAGAAATGATTTTCTGTGCTATACGAAAAGATATCCAAATAACTCAATCATGAACATAGAAATAGGTATCGGTTTTTATGTTCAGGTGCACTCAATCCAAACTTGAAACTTTTAAAACGGTCATTGAATGAATGAAATTCATCTCCGCCTTTCACATCCAGAAAACTTGCTGTGTCGCCAATTATGTTTATATTTTATATATATATAAAAAAATAATAATTCAGGCACTTTTCCGTTATACGGACACCATTGTCGCCAAACATACATACATTTTGGCATAGTATCCGTATAACAGAAAAGTACTAAAGTTCATGGTTTAAAATCATAATAAAATATCATGAAATTTATTGATTAGTTGTGGGAAAATATCGGGGAAATAATGTGTTTTTCGTGAATTTTTTGTTTTGTTAACAATGTGGTTAGAGAGACAGGGAGAAATCCAGAAAACTTGCTGTGTCGCCAATTATGTTTATATTTTATATATATAAATAATAATTCAGGCACTTTTCCGTTATACGTACACCATTGTCGCCAAACATACATACATACATTTTGGCATAGTGTCCGTATAACAGAAAAGTACTAAAGTTCATGGTTTAAAATCGCAATAAAATATCATGAAATTTATTGATTAGTTGTGGGAAAATATCGGGGAAATAATGTGTTTTTGTGAAATTTTTTGTTTTGTGTTGTGTTTAATTGTAAGCATTCATTATAATTTTCAGTGCATTATTAAATTGAAATTTTTGTTTAAAATATGTAAACAAAACAGTGACCAGAAACCTGCACAATTTCTAATATAGATAGATAGATGCATGCATGTAGTACTTTTAATTATTTGGTAAAAATACTGTGATCATCACTGAGAAAACCTGAATTTAACCTAAAAGTAATTGTCGAGTGTTTAAGCTGAAATTTCATTTTACGAATACAGTATTTCAAATGTTTTAATAATTATATTTAGCTGTAAGTTTGAAATATTAAAAGTAAAGGACAAGTAAATAAATAATAATGCATAACTAAAAGTAATTGTCGAGTGTTTAAGCTGAAATTTCATTTTACGAATACAGTATTTCAAATGTTTTAATAGTTACATTCAACTGTAAGTTTGAAATATTAAAAGTAAAGGCCAAGTAAATAATTAATAATGCATAACTAAAAGTAATTGTCGAGTGTTTAAACTAATTTCATTTTACGAATACAGTATTTCAAATGTTTTAATAGTTACATTCAGCTGTAAGTTTGAAATATTAAAAGTAAAGGACAAGTAAATAATTAATAATGCATAACTAAAAGTAATTGTCGAGTGTTTAAACTAATTTCATTTTACGAATACAGTATTTCAAATGTTTTAATAGTTACATTCAGCTGTAAGTTTGAAATATTAAAAGTAAAGGCCAAGTAAATAATTAATAATGCAAAACTAAATATGTATAATGATGAGATTTTTTTTTTCTTGAATTATTCAGTGAAACTCGTCTTATAAATGTATGCAAATAATTCACATCAAAATCTTAAAATAACAAAGTTTTCTTTCGTGTTTAGCTATGCTTAATAACCAAAAAAGCTTGATTAATACAAAAATTATTTGGTAAAAATACTGTGATCGTCGCTGAGAAAACCTGAATTTAATCATATCACACAGAATTACATATTAAAAGTTTAAAATTAGTTTGTTTACATCGGAAACGATTCGCGGAATTTCGTGCCACGAAATCTCTCTCTCTCTCAAAAAAAGGGTTAGTTATAAAAAATTCAAAGTACTAAAATACATACGACTTAAAAAGAAAATAAATACAGTAAAATGAAAAAATACCTTAACAAAAGAAATCTATAAAGTTTCAACAACCGAACAACCAAATGGAACACATATGCTTCTAGAGAGAGGAAAAAGCCTTCACCTCATTGGCTGGAACATCACGTCTGAAGATAGTAAAAGCCTCTAGCTGATTAGCTGAATGCTCGCGCATGCGTATAAATAGCATTTTTGCACGAAAAACTAAAAAGCAGGTTAGCTTTAAGTATATGGATATGCCATATTTGTGTACGTATAGGAGGACTTTCATCACTATTTTTTATGATTGCTATCAAGTTGCTAAAGTTCTTGGCCACCTTTCAATTTTTGAGCTAGTAAAGCATAATAAAATTAACAAAACGTCATAAAGAATTAATTAGTTACCCAGAAATCAAGGTGTAAGAATATTTTTAAGTGTATGGTTCTGAAGAAATTTGAAGTAAAATTAGAAGTAAATTAGCAAAGAATATGCCTAAGTCCAGCAAAACACGGCTGGTAAAGACAGGAAAAGATTCAGGAGAGCAAAGAGTAAAGGTCCTTATTGTCGGTGAATGCAACATGAAATGGTGCACTGAAATGTGCAACAGTTCTGTAGAGAATGCAGTATTTTGGATTCATTTTTGCTAGAAATCAAGGTGTAAGAATATTTTTAAGTGTATGGTTCTGAAGAAATTTGAAGTAAAATTAGAAGTAAATTAGCAAAGAATATGCCTAAGTCCAGCAAAACACGGCTGGTAAAGACAGGAAAAGGTTCAGGAGAGCAAAGAGTAAAGGTCCTTATTGTCGGTGAATGCAACATGAAATGGTGCACTGAAATGTGCAACAGTTCTGTAGAGAATGCAGTATTTTGGATTCATTTTTGCTAGAAATCAAGGTGTAAGAATATTTTTAAGTGTATGGTTCTGAAGAAATTTGAAGTAAAATTAGAAGTAAATTAGCAAAGAATATGCCTAAGTCCAGCAAAACACGGCTGGTAAAGACAGGAAAAGGTTCAGGAGAGCAAAGAGTAAAGGTCCTTATTGTCGGTGAATGCAACATGAAATGGTGCACTGAAATGTGCAACAGTTCTGTAGAGAATGCAGTATTTTGGATTCATTTTTGCTAGAAATCAAGGTGTAAGAATACTTTTAAGTGTATGGTTCTGAAGAAATTTGAAGTAAAATTAGAAGTAAATTAGCAAAGAATATGCCTAAGTACAGCAAAACACGGCTGGTAAAGACAGGAAAAGGTTCAGGAGAGCAAAGAGTAAAGGTCCTTATTGTCGGTGAATGCAACATGAAATGGTGCACTGAAATGTGCAACAGTTCTGTAGAGAATGCAGTATTTTGGATTCATTTTTGCTAGAAATCAAGGTGTAAGAATATTTTTAAGTGTATGGTTCTGAAGAAATTTGAAGTAAAATTAGAAGTAAATTAGCAAAGAATATGCCTAAGTCCAGCAAAACACGGCTGGTAAAGACAGGAAAAGGTTCAGGAGAGCAAAGAGTAAAGGTCCTTATTGTCGGTGAATGCAACATGAAATGGTGCACTGAAATGTGCAACAGTTCTGTAGAGAATGCAGTATTTTGGATTCATTTTTGCTAGAAATCAAGGTGTAAGAATATTTTTAAGTGTATGGTTCTGAAGAAATTTGAAGTAAAATTAGAAGTAAATTAGCAAAGAATATGCCTAAGTCCAGCAAAACACGGCTGGTAAAGACAGGAAAAGGTTCAGGAGAGCAAAGAGTAAAGGTCCTTATTGTCGGTGAATGCAACATGAAATGGTGCACTGAAATGTGCAACAGTTCTGTAGAGAATGCAGTATTTTGGATTCATTTTTGCTAGAAATCAAGGTGTAAGAATACTTTTAAGTGTATGGTTCTGAAGAAATTTGAAGTAAAATTAGAAGTAAATTAGCAAAGAATATGCCTAAGTCCAGCAAAACACGGCTGGTAAAGACAGGAAAAGGTTCAGGAGAGCAAAGAGTAAAGGTCCTTATTGTCGGTGAATGCAACATGAAATGGTGCACTGAAATGTGCAACAGTTCTGTAGAGAATGCAGTATTTTGGATTCATTTTTGCTAGAAATCAAGGTGTAAGAATATTTTTAAGTGTATGGTTCTGAAGAAATTTGAAGTAAAATTAGAAGTAAATTAGCAAAGAATATGCCTAAGTCCAGCAAAACACGGCTGGTAAAGACAGGAAAAGGTTCAGGAGAGCAAAGAGTAAAGGTCCTTATTGTCGGTGAATGCAACATGAAATGGTGCACTGAAATGTGCAACAGTTCTGTAGAGAATGCAGTATTTTGGATTCATTTTTGCTAGAAATCAAGGTGTAAGAATACTTTTAAGTGTATGGTTCTGAAGAAATTTGAAGTAAAATTAGAAGTAAATTAGCAAAGAATATGCCTAAGTCCAGCAAAACACGGCTGGTAAAGACAGGAAAAGGTTCAGGAGAGCAAAGAGTAAAGGTCCTTATTGTCGGTGAATGCAACATGAAATGGTGCACTGAAATGTGCAACAGTTCTGTAGAGAATGCAGTATTTTGGATTCATTTTTGCTAGAAATCAAGGTGTAAGAATATTTTTAAGTGTATGGTTCTGAAGAAATTTGAAGTAAAATTAGAAGTAAATTAGCAAAGAATATGCCTAAGTCCAGCAAAACACGGCTGGTAAAGACAGGAAAAGGTTCAGGAGAGCAAAGAGTAAAGGTCCTTATTGTCGGTGAATGCAACATGAAATGGTGCACTGAAATGTGCAACAGTTCTGTAGAGAATGCAGTATTTTGGATTCATTTTTGCTAGAAATCAAGGTGTAAGAATACTTTTAAGTGTATGGTTCTGAAGAAATTTGAAGTAAAATTAGAAGTAAATTAGCAAAGAATATGCCTAAGTCCAGCAAAACACGGCTGGTAAAGACAGGAAAAGGTTCAGGAGAGCAAAGAGTAAAGGTCCTTATTGTCGGTGAATGCAACATGAAATGGTGCACTGAAATGTGCAACAGTTCTGTAGAGAATGCAGTATTTTGGATTCATTTTTGCTAGAAATCAAGGTGTAAGAATATTTTTAAGTGTATGGTTCTGAAGAAATTTGAAGTAAAATTAGAAGTAAATTAGCAAAGAATATGCCTAAGTCCAGCAAAACACGGCTGGTAAAGACAGGAAAAGGTTCAGGAGAGCAAAGAGTAAAGGTCCTTATTGTCGGTGAATGCAACATGAAATGGTGCACTGAAATGTGCAACAGTTCTGTAGAGAATGCAGTATTTTGGATTCATTTTTGCTAGAAATCAAGGTGTAAGAATATTTTTAAGTGTATGGTTCTGAAGAAATTTGAAGTAAAATTAGAAGTAAATTAGCAAAGAATATGCCTAAGTCCAGCAAAACACGGCTGGTAAAGACAGGAAAAGGTTCAGGAGAGCAAAGAGTAAAGGTCCTTATTGTCGGTGAATGCAACATGAAATGGTGCACTGAAATGTGCAACAGTTCTGTAGAGAATGCAGTATTTTGGATTCATTTTTGCTAGAAATCAAGGTGTAAGAATATTTTTAAGTGTATGGTTCTGAAGAAATTTGAAGTAAAATTAGAAGTAAATTAGCAAAGAATATGCCTAAGTCCAGCAAAACACGGCTGGTAAAGACAGGAAAAGGTTCAGGAGAGCAAAGAGTAAAGGTCCTTATTGTCGGTGAATGCAACATGAAATGGTGCACTGAAATGTGCAACAGTTCTGTAGAGAATGCAGTATTTTGCCATGAAGAAAAAAAAATTATAAATCAAATAACGGTTGAAAATTGTATACTAGACAGAGAAATAGTAGGCTCATGTTATTAGGATTTTTAAAAAGTTTTTTTTTTATGGAATTCTAGCATTTAGACCACTCTTTACTGCACAGAACTCTATACTTTGTTTCAGCTCTCCATTACAGTGCATTATTTCATGTTGCACATACCGAGATGATTGTTTTCTGGGACCTATACACAGGGGCCGTAATCTTCTACCACCAATTGCTCTCCTGCACCTTTACATCTTGTTTTACTTGACTTAGACATCCCTTTGTTTATTTACTTCAAATTTCTTCATAACCATACACTTAAAAATATTGTTACACATTCATTTCTGGGTAACTAATCAACTCTTTATAATATTTTGTTAATTTTATTATTCTTTACTAGCTCAAAAATTGAAAGGTGGCAAAGAACTTTAGCAACTTGATAGCAATCATAAAAAATAGTGATGAAAGTCCTCCTATACGTACACAAATATGGCATATTTTTCTTTGAAATCCTATCCTAGCTTTGATTGACACATTACCAAATAAAATGGAATCTGTCTGGACACTCCAAACATTCATATGTATTGGCTACATTCAAGAAAAATAAAAATAATTATTGTCAACCTGACCAGGTTTTACAGTCTTTTTCTGATTATTTGGCTATAACGTTTCATAAAATAATTATAATTGATGAAACTGTATTGTATGATATTCTTGAGTAAATTATATTTCCAGTGGTATACATCTTTTTTTTTTTTAATTATCTCTGCAGGTAATTGAACAAATGCAATTGAAAAATAATTTCAACAGAGACATGATATATTACAAACAATGGTGTTAAATTAAGCAAGAAAAGCTACTGAGAAAATTGTGAGACTGAAAGGCTAACTTTTAAAAGCTGACTTTTTTTTTGTATTATATTCATGTAAAGTGAAAAACAATATTTTCTTTAGTATGCAGAAATTAAAAAAATGTTTATTATTTTATATCTTTTAAGAAAATGTAACTTATTTTTGAGAAACATTTGTAAGAAATCAATTTTTCCAAATTTTCCTGAAAAAAAAAACTTTTTTTCCGTCACTTCAAAATTTCCGGAAATATTACATCTCTAGGCATGCAGGAGAAAAAAAAAATAGCAGTCATATTTTAACTGCATTACAGGATGACGTTATCCACTTTGGAAAAAACACGGGACAAAGAAATGGTGAATACATGTAAAATAGAATTTTATTGTTTTTTAATGTCAAATATAAAATAAACCTGTGAAAAGATGTCCCACTTTATCTTTGTTATTTTTTTATAATCATTGCTAAGCACACTATAATGCAGTTTTGAATTTAATTTGCAGCACCCAAGTTTTAGCTAGCTTTCAATACAAAAAAAGTATAAAGCTACCTATTGCAGCTGTTCGGAGGAAAGCAATTCTGGAAAATTTCGGTATATTTTCACCGATCACGACCCCCAGACCCCAAAACCACCCTCCATTCTAATATTGATTTATATATATAGATATATCCATATATATCTGATATATGTCATACGATGACACTCGTATTTATAAATCAATTTGGATGAAACATTGTGTCCAATGTCTAAACTGAGTTTGTTGGCCAGCTTGGTCTGCCATCTTGTTTCAAAATGAAAGATTCACTGAAAGATTTAAAACTAAAATAAATATACAAAAAATTTAAAAAATCAAATTTATTTTTTGTTTAAGTGTTAGTCCTTTATACAAGGATTCTGGAGCATTTTTTGTTTTACCTCTTTCTTAAAAAATGGCTGAGATAGAACAGTTTGAAATTCTAGGGTGGCTGACATTTTGAAACAAAACAACACATTACAAAAAACCAACAATTAACTTATGAGTTTTAGTGAACACAATTTCTCGCAAATTATTATCTTTCATTGGTGTAATCATTTTCCCAGTCATACATATAAAATTATATATTTACTATATATTTATATCCATTAGTGCCAAATTCTCGCGAAATTTGGCGACCAAAAATAAGTCTTCGTAAATGAAGCCAACTTGGCGATAGTTGACTAATTTGGCAAATTTCTTATTCCAATTCAGTATTAACGAATCTTCTTTGCATTTTAGCTTGCTGTTTCAAGTAACATTAGCTAAAATTTTAAAATGAAGATATAGGAAAGCTACCTTTTCCTCCCGGTACAGGACTTTTGAATTTAATTTTTTATTTTTTTGTGGTAATGTTGATTTGAGAAAAAACTTTCATTTGAGAACAAATTCATTTCTAATGAAGTGCCATTTTTAATCAGAAAACAATGTTTTAATGAAATGTGGGTGTGCTACGTCAAAAGTCTTTCGAATGATACCTCATGCGTTGTTGTAAATGCATAGAAAAAGGGATGTTGGCAACAGAAATAATATTGAGATACAACACTCTAATTGGAGAAAGCGTCAGACTACTTCAGAAAATGAAAGTGGAACATCATTGGCAAAAACTTGCTTCTGGAAGAATTGTCTGGCACATTTATGAAAAGATAAAGTCGGTTTAAAAATATTACATAGTTATTTTTGCCTAAAGACAGTTGAAATGAGTTAAGAGATTCAATTGATAAGCGTGAAATTTTGATTAAGAGAACTCTATTTACATTTATGAGCCACTTCCTAGTAGATAACAAAAACTATATCATACAATAAAATAAAGAAATCAATAACAGGTAAACCATTTATTTATCAAAATATATCAACGGAAATAGAATACAAATTCAAGATAAACAGAACACAACACTCCCAAAACCAATTAATAGAATCAATAAAACAAAGTATAAAATGAGAACACCTCCCTGAATCAGAATCATGATTCATACATGGATTCTGTTAACAAAATGCATAAATTTATTGCCCATGTAAGGATTAGGTTTTTGGATGTCATAACATTACAATAACCCTTAAATATCAAACCAACGCAACTTTTGTTTACCTTATTATTATTATTTAAAAAATATATAAAATGAAAATGAAAGAAACTTTAAAATTTCTTTATAAACTATTGGATAAAGAAAGCACCAGTGGGTTTGAATGAAATAGTTTGCACTCTCTCAAACATAGAAGAATAAGTGGAGATTTCCTTTTCTCCAGAGGCAGATGAGGGGAATAATAATAAAAAAGAATTTTTATTTTTAAGACCTAAAAAACGATTGCAAAGATAAAAACTTTTTTGGTTAACACTTCTAGATGCAGTTATGATTGCAAGTTACAAGATCTTTACTCTGCTAACAAG
This sequence comes from Maratus michaelseni, assembly GCA_963931845.1. Lineage (NCBI taxonomy): Eukaryota > Metazoa > Arthropoda > Arachnida > Araneae > Salticidae > Maratus > Maratus michaelseni. The sequence goes on from OZ007588.1 coordinate 675,734, forward strand.
TAGCATTTCAAAATCATTTCATACAACTATTTTAGAGATTAGGACAAAATGTTTTTTTTTTTCAATTATAAAATGAATAGAAGAAAAAAATAATAATAATAACACTTTCAAATATTGAAGAATAAGTGGAAATTTTATTTTTTGGAAAGCAATTTTTTTCAGCAATAATAAAAATAATTAACATTAATGTAAAAAAAAATACATATTTTAATATTGTAAACACTTAAAATATATAAAAATGTAATCCAAAACCAAATGAGATCAAGATGATTCTATTAGATGATAGGCATTGTTGAAATGACAAAAAGTGAATGCACAATGTGTATAGTTTGTGTGCACAGTAAAATATCCTCTGTATAAAATACATACAATTATGCTATAAAATTGTAGAAAGAAACTCCCAATTAATACAAAATAATAAACTCTATAATCTTTGAAAATTGACATAAGAAATAAGCACGAATGGCATTTTTCTTCTCCCTCTTTCACCTGCAAGCAGTGGTCTTTCTCTTATTTCGTACTGTTACGGAAGAAGCTAGTTAAAATGAATTTTCCCTCTCATGCACAGAATACACCATTGTTTTCCACTCTAGCATGTGGGGGGAGGTTTCAATAAAACAGTAAGAAATAGTGTCAATCCAGCCTCTCTGATGGATACAATGCTAAGAAATTTCTATCGAGAACTCATTTCAATCATATTAAATTTTTTAAGATGTCTCCTCATTATAGAGACTGCAAAATATTCAGAAAATTACATACAAACTTTAAAAACATTTTAAACTTTTATATTTAATTTGGCAAAAAAATAAGTTTGTCCAATACAAATTTGAAAATAATACATTCACACTTATCAGTAAAATAAACAAGAAATTGTTTTTTTCCGCTTCACTATTTCACATTATTAGAACCTTCTGGACACTGGATGCATTCGGCAATCAGCATTTCCTGAACTTTACAGTTTTTGCCTTTTTGCTTTATCAGAGATATACAAAACTTAGTTTGTAAGTATTATCTTACTAAATTGCATAGCACTAGTCTAAACTATGCAACTAATAATTCTAAACGATGCTTGTAACTATTTTTTCTAAAAATTTTTGTGCTATTGGAAAATTATTGGCGGGGACTCATATTTTTTACGAGTGATTAGAAATTTTTGCTGGCAACCTGATTTTATCCAATTTGTACACACCATTTTGATTGTTCTTGTTAACTTGCATACTAAATAAGATAAGATTTGAAAAATAAATAAATTAAAGAATTAAGTTAAAACAAAAGTTTTGAGTTTAATTTTCTCTTCCAGTGTAGATTTTTGTACATGTGAGAGTGAAATTCTTCAAACTTTGATGACAACATATAAACAAACAAATAACACAGTTAAAAACCCAGTTTCTGCAATGACCACTCATCAGCAGTAAGGTATTTGAGTACTTTTATTTATGATCTACAGACACACGATATTCAGTAAATTAAACTAACACATGCCACAATTAAAAGCAGCAACTAACGACTCATCTACACACTATTGCAATCAGATTCTTTCACGTGAATGTAGAATCACAAATCCTATCAACTCCACAGGAATCAAAGCCTATTTCAGTGCGCTTTAGAAAATCTTATTCATTACCTTCTGTTTGAAGTGGTGTAACATCGTGAAAACACACTGCAAGCGATATTTCTCCCATAGAACGTAAAAGTGATACCATTTTTTTGTGTGCCTGTGAAAATGAACTCATAAATTCTAGGCACTTCATTTTCAATAGGGCACTTCTTTGACACACACAAAAAAATTGCATCACTTTTACGTTGTATGGGGAAGATATTGACTCTATACTCCACTTCAAACAGAAGGATACGATTTTCTTAAACACACTGAAATAGGCTTTGGTTCCTATGGATTCATAGGATTTGTGACTATACATTCACGTGAAAGAATTTGAGGTACAGATGTTGCAGATGCACCGGGGGTTTTCTTCCTGTTGACAAAATAGTGATTTTTTTTTGCGTGATGTGGCAACACGGTATATACCAGATTGTGTGTATGAATCAAAGCCCTCTGGTATTAATAGCTGAGCAAGTTGCATTCTTGACGTGTGTGTGTTAATATTAAAATAAAACATTGTGTGTGTTTTATAATAAATTAAATATTATGTGTGTTTTATAAAATAAACTGTCTGTGTTTATAATAAAACTGTGTGTATTTCATATTATAATAAAGTGAATGTATGAGTTTTATAGTAAAAGTGTGTGTATTTTACAACTCAATAAACTGTTTCATAATAAAATAAAACTAATAGGCTGTTTTCCCACATGAAGACTAACAGGTATTAAAAAATGCGATTTTCTCAGCAAAATGGCGCCAACTCCAGTGCATCTGCAACATCTGTTCTGAATTGGATTACATAGAGGTGTATAGGAACAAGAAAGAGTATTCCAGCATAGGCTTTCAATTACAAGTATATTTATGAAAATGACAGACAGGTCAATTGAAGTTATACACACTTTTCAACAAGGTTTGTAAAAACAGAATCCCAGGCAAATTTTTTCATTCAATGCAATCCATAAACCATGCAAAATTCAGAATGAGAAGCACATTCTATTCTTCTTTTTTTTTTTTTTTATATCAAACATAATAAAGCAATTCTTTTTTTTTTTTTTTTTTTGCGTCAAGTTCTGAAAGACTCAGATCCTAGAGAAAGTAACTTTCATTGATGAGATAAAGATTCTTCTCTAAAAATAAACAATGCTTTTCCTCCCCAGTCCATTATTTATAAGGTGGTTCATACGAGTCTTTCACACTCTGCCATCTTTGAGATGTTTCTGTCGTTCATTTTTAACACTGCTTCCAACAGAAGAGTTGAAAAAGTATTTACAAATTCAGTTTGTATTCAACAGACCATTGCCATGTAATTGGTATGGAAAATGAAGCTGCAACATTTGGATATTTAAAATATTCATTTCATATCAAAGGGGAAAAAAAAAACAAAAAAACTAGCCACAAATAAGTGAAACAGGGGAAAAATTTTTTGCAAACAAACAAACAAAAAAAAGTACTACAACCAATCACCTTTTTTTTTTCAGCAAAGTACCCAGTTCGTAAAAGTCACAAACATAACATAGGTGGCATGGCACAAAATGCAATTTCTTTCACACCCACGGTTACAGTTAATAAAATGTTTACTGAAATTCAAATAACAATTTCAAGTTTTAAAAAATAAAACATTTTCACAAAATTTTCTCTTCATATTAAAAAAAAGCTGCAACTATCAATGCATTTTTTGTGCCTTGTGGTCTTTCTGGCCTAATATTCAGAAAACTATTACATATAAAAATAAGAAAATAAATAGTTTTATAGAGACATGTTTGATAAACACGGTGAAGCAGACAGTTTTTAAACCGAAGAAATATTTTAAGAGACATTTAATATGAAAGTCGGTTAGAATAGTTCTATAAGAATAAATTTTATAGGAACGAAAACTATGCATAGACATTTAACCGTAATTTAAAAGGATATGCAGTTATAAATGCTGAATTAAAAATCACTCCATGACATAACCAACACATGTCATGCATCTGATGTCAATTGAATGTGACGCCATGGTCATACACTTTTGACATTAAATCTTATATTTTGGCGACAGTTTTTTTCTTTTATAGAAAGTAATTGATGGGATAATGGAGAAGTACTCAATTTTCTATAGCACCATTATAAAATTCCCAGATGCAGTGACATTCTTCACTTAACCGTTTTACACAAGTTTATTTTCAAATGTTTCATTGATCTTCTTTAATCCATCACAAAAACAGTTGTTAACTGTTTCAACAGCAGTTGATTCGGCCTTAAAATCCCTCAGTCAAAGGAAAATGAATAGAAACCCGATTACAGCAGATCGCCATGCGTCGTTTAATTATAATTCAATCTTCCGTAATCGTTTTAGAGTTGATCGAATCAGAGTGTTTTTAAAGTTTGCAGTGTCAGAATGGGGATTGGCAAGCATAGCTTGTAGTTATGCTTAAAAAAGAAAAAAGAAAAAAAAAAGTATAAACTTTGATTTTATATTAAAATTTCTATGTTAGTAGTATAAAACTTACACTACTAACACTAGAAAGCTATTATCAATACAAATACCAATTACCTTTAAAAATACAGTAGTAGAAACATACAGGTGGGAAGAGAACTTCAAGGTTTCATAAAAACCCACATATATATATAAATACAAAATAGATACAAAGCAAATAAAAAAATCCTTATATAAGAGGAGCCTTGGCATTTTTATCCCAATACAGTAAACTCCCTCAAATCCACTATCCTGAAATCTGCATTGTAAACAGTTCAGATGTAGGTGAAAAATTCAATTTTTTTTTCAATGCCATTCTCTGTATGCATTTTAATATGGAATTCTCGTGAAGGAAGCATAAATTTATTTCTGTAAAAATTCAAGATTCACCCAATATGTTTTAATCAAGCTTTTCTGGTTATTGTTAAATATGAAATAAAACTTCTCTATTTTAATACTTTTATGCAAATTATTATGAGACAAGTTTTAATTAAAAATTCAAGCAAATTTATCTTAGCATTTTTATGCCTATTTAGTTATGCATTATTAATTATTTCCTTGACCATGTTAATCAATTTTTAATTTTTTTTTTAGTTTTTATTATTTTACTTGGCATTTCTCCATTATCCCATCAACTACTTTTCATAACAAAAAACTATCGCCAAACTGTAATGTCAATTAAACAAATGGAAGAATGTTGCCATTGGAATAGCAAAATAAATAAATAAATAAAATACACGAAATTCGGAAAAGCCCCACTGACCAAACTGTCAACAATCAGTAAGTTTAAACAAAACAAAAAAAAGTTCAATATATTAATGAAAACAGATAAAAAAAAATCTTGGATATTTATTTACATAATTTTTCTCAATTATGCTTCTTGGCTAATGAATAAATGTTTGATGTCAGTTGATACGGATCTATTTCACGTAACTATGCATTGCAACACTTTTTCAACTTTTTTTCTCTTTTAAAATCATGGCACTGGCGTCTAAGGGTGCAATTGTTATTTTAATGCACGAAATAATTCATAAATCAGTAAAACAGGATGAAACATACAGGTAAATGTCGAATTAAAAACCACTTGATGACATAACAAATACGCGAAATGCTTCTGACGTTGAGTGAATGGGATTGCATTTTTGGCGTTCAATCCTATCGTTTGGCAATCTTTTTTTGTTATGATATTTTTTTGTTATGAACGATGGGATAATGGAGAAGTATCTTTTACTTAATTATTTTCATATTTTACTTTATTATAAGCATTCATTATCATTTCAAGTGCATTACTACATTCAAATGGCTGTTTAAAAAATGTAAAAAAAAAAAAAAAAAAAAAAACAGTTGACCAGAAATCTACAAAATTCTAAAATCTGCACAATCAAATATGAAATCCTATGTGGATTTCAGGGAGTCTACTGCACTTATACAATTGAATGGACATACAGAAGTTGTTTATCTGTTGTTGCACACAAAGAGAAGTCATTTTTCTGACACCTAGATAAACAATTCGTAGCTGTTTGTATCATTTGGCAACAAAAATCTCACTTTCTTAAGCTGGAATGTCACAAAGCAACCTTGTAACAAGGAAATGTAAAAAATGTTACAACCTTTAAAATGGCTGCGTACACATTCAGTGGACGGTTTAATGCAGCCATACTCAACCGGCAGACTTTTAAAGGTGCACCCCAAAGCACACCATCTTTCATTCCTATTTACGAAAATTTGAGATGATCATGAAATAGGGTTAAGACCTTCACTATTGTTTTATCTATTTTTAGGGTAATTTAAAATTATGTGAAAACAACCTAAATATTGTTTTTTCAGTCAAATGATCTTTTTGCATGGAATCCTATTGACATTATTGAGTGGTAGATACATAGAATAACTTTTACACTCTATAAAATGAATTCAAATGGCATGCTCTATTTTTACATTTCAAAAAGTCTGATTCTTAATTAGAACTGGGATAGTGTACATTTTATATTTATAAAACATTGAATACTTTAATCTACTTAATTTTGTTACACTAACTTTACTACTTTGATTACAATTTTTTTAATAGTATCCTATAAGTAGAGTGGGAGCAATACTTATATCAGTAGAGTATAATCAGAAGCACCTAACATAGTAATTGTATAGTTGCGGCCCACGAGGGAAAAGGGTTGAGTAGGGCTGGTTGAGAGAGTAACAGGGAAATACCAGAAATCTTATACGCTAAGATGGCTGTACATTCAATGAAATGACTGGACGGTTTAAGAGAATGACGTCATAATAAGACGCTCTTGGGAGATGTCATACGACACTCAACAGGTAGTATAGGAATAGAAGAGAAGCCAGAAGAAGAGAGCAGGACTTGGAGCGACATCCTGGATTGCACCACTGGTCGAACTCACAGAAACAATACGTCACATCTTCCCAGTGACGGCTACAAGAAGGAGAAAAAAGAAACATCTCATTAGATTATTATAAAGACTCATTCGCATCAACACAACCAACCAGGGTTCATACATAGCACACTATTTTCAAAAAATAAAAAAAAATTCTGATATTTTGATATATTTGGTTAAGAGGCGCACACACGATTAAAAGACAGATTTTTTTTTCTGTTTCTTTGAACATCTCCCATCAGACTCATGTTAAATAGGATGGGATCCTGCTTAATACGTGATAAAGTTTCAGTCTCCAATTTCTTCTCTCTTCTCCACTCTTCATTCTGATACCGACCACTTTTTTTCTAATAGTCCTATTTAGCTTATTGAGGCAAATATTATTCATCTGAAATAGCTATAGCTATTTGAATTTTACGCTCCATGAGCAACACTGGAATGCGTCTTTCATCCCAGGTCTTAATATTTTTTGTCTCTTTGCTGCGTTTATGTTTTGGCTGAAGCAGAGAAAGATAAATGAATTTTTTTTCTTTCTTTACACAGTGTATGTTGTCTCATACACTGTAGTCAATGAAGCCTCTCTAGTGTAGCACTGTGTGCATGCTTAAAAAGAAGCTGTCAGAACAGGGTTGGTGAGCATAGCTCATAGGGGGCAGAGCCCTCTAGTAATTTAAAAAAAAGAAAAACAATGAATGATGATGAGAAACATCATAAAAAATGCAGCAATCCACTGTCACCACTAATGCGTTTTTTTTTTTTTTTTTTTTTTTTTTTTTTTTGTAATAATAGTAAAATAACTGCCAGTGAAAAAATATATAATAGAAAATCTTCTTTTCTCCATTTGCTTCATAATGAAAATACATAAATTTACTAATGACTGAGTACAAATTGCATGTCATCTTCTCCCATCGGATGGATCCTCCAAAGTCCCCTTCAAATCTAAAAGAAATTTAGGTACAGATGTCGCAGACACACTGGGTATCCGTTTGGTATGCCAAAATGGTAATTTTATGCCTGGGCAATTGGGTGATTTTGGCTAGATTTTGCTTCATATGGCAACCCGGTAGAGCAGATTCTGTGGGTTTTATATTAAATTAAATAATGTGACTTTTATAATAAATGAATCCTTGGGGATGTTTTATAATAAAATAATGGATGTGTTTATAATAAAAATTGTGTATGCTTCATAATAAAATCAAACTAACATGCTGCTTTAGGAATCTAGGCCTAACGGGTGCAAAAACCAGGTTTTGTTTTTTTCTGTTTTTTTGGTCTTGGTTTTTCTGAACGATAATGGCAAAAACAAATAGGGCGCCATCCCCGGTGCGTCTGCGACAGTTGTTCCGAAATTTCCAACAATATAGAATATTACGATAATTGGCGGGGATCCAATGACAGAAGATTATTCCAATATCTTTTAAAAGCTTTCAAAAAGAAAAAAAAGTTATGCAAAGAAAACTAAAAAGAAATGAATGGTGAAAAACTTTTTAAATATGTGTTAATAATTTACACTAACATTTAAATATTTCATTTCATTTTTACAATGTTAACTCATATTTATATAATATACATTTGGATATAAAAAATTACACTGAAAATGCTGTTGTATACTTGAAAAAACACCATTTTTTTTAAACATTGCTTGAATCGATGTCACACTTATGCCTTTTTGGCTTAAAATCAAATTGCTTGGCGACAAAAGTAAAATCAAAATCGCAAATCCTAATAATATTATAAATCCGACTGTGTGCAAATTTTAGGCTGAAGCCAGCGTCAAAATGGAGAAATTAATGGCCCTGTATCTTTGCATATAGGTGGATTATAAGCTAGAAATGAACACAGACTGGTTTTTGTTTATTTTATTCAAATACTTTTATTAATAATTCAAAATTTGATTATTTTCATAGAGAATTAATGGACATTTTTAGATAAAATTTAACCATTTTACTTTATTGTTGCTAGGGCTATGACCGTTGCCAATAAAAAAAATGCGAAAAAATAATTTTTCCTCAACAATTAAGTTTCAATTGACCGATTTTCACGTGAAAAATGAAAATAATTCAAAAGAAGATTAATTTCTGTGATATTTGAAACAACAAAATGGAGTATTTGTTATTATACATGAAGTATGAATATCCGTTACATTAAAAAGATCTTTTTCTGTCAAAAACTGTGTTATAATTAGAAAGAATTAACAATAATTTTATTATTAAGAAAAATATTTCGCTTGAACCATGGAACTATGAAAAGGATCCTTCTTGGCTTGAACAAATATGACGTCATAAATAAAACATGTATTTTCAAATATTCGTAATAGTACAAAGAGCATGACTATCAGTATATAATAAAAGTATATACATAATGGACGTCATATTTAAGATGAATAACTGAAATATTTTTTGATGCTGATTAATAATAAGCTTGAATATGAGTTACAAACAGATGTGAGTTTTCTGCTAAAATTCACGTCATTATTGCCAGGAAAAGAAAATTAACAAGAATTATATCATTGAAAAGAGATTTCTCTGGGATCAAAGTGACGTCATAATAAAACGGGATTTTTTAAATATGTTTCAAATAGAGCGTGTATCAATTTCATACATTAATAATCACTGAGTACAGTGAAAGAATAAGAGGTAATGAACCATAAAATCGGCTTGCAATATGAAGCCAGTTATCGCTCAAATCATTAAGCCCAAGGGGCTGACTTCATTGGATGGAGAGAGGCTGCACGTGGAACAATGACTGGATTCATTGGACGGGGAGAGGTTTTCAAAGCAAGCCGCCAGTTGTTTGGGCCGACTGTAGAGTTGCATTTTCAGCATCACACCAAACATGAACATTTCATCTCTATTTATTCTCTGAACTCTGTGATTAATAATACAAGCATCAGTAAGATTATTAGGAAAAGAAAACTGAACACAAGTCTATTAAGTTAAAATCTGACTGTGTGTATTTCGCAACTACTCCTCTTAATGCAACGCGATTTACTTAACACCGGTTATCATTGATTCGAGAATGTCATATAAATTCGGAGAATTTAAAATTTTGAATTAGATTTCAAGATATTAATATTTTTTTTGTAAATTTTAACGAAATTTCTCTAAAAATGGTATTTAAATTACTCCATTTTTGTGTATAAAAAAGGAGAGAGAAATATATTAAAGGATTAATATATTTTTATGCCATTTTCTCATTAAAACTGAAAAAAATATTTTTTATTTTCAATTTGAATAGTTGGTGAAAAAAAATCTTGATTACAGTAAAATTTCCGAAAAATAAAAATATATTTCCACATATTCAAACTTTATGAATCAATTTATTCTGCAGAGCAAAAATCGCCTGCCAGAATATTGTCAAAAAATCAAGATTTGTTTCAGCTATAGATTAAACCAAGGACACAAATTTGCTGTTACATGCAAATGTAACACTTGCAATTGCAAAGCTTTTTGCAACCCCAAATTACATGCAAACGTAACATTTACATGTAATTTGCACCCAAATTAATTTTAATTTGAACCATAATAAATGTTAATTTGCAATGAAAATTACATGCAAAAGTAATGTTTACATATAATTTGGGGTTGCAAAAAGCTTTGCAATTTAAGTGTTACGTTTGCATGTAATTTTGGGCTGCAAAAAGCTTTGCAATTGAAGCTCCTTGCATTTAGGTGCAGAACGATTCATCCCTATTCACAAGAATTGAATTTAAAGAAAAAGCATATCCTATTTCCAATGAATTATTTAAAAATGATGGCTGTTAAAACGTTTCTCAAAGTCGTTAAAAGTAAAATGGTTTATCAGGTAAAATTGACATTTCTTTTACCCAATTCGTCGATTTACACGATTTTATTTGGCCGTCCTTTTATCATTGGTTGCAGTTTCCTTTTTGCGGTTATTTGGCACAAAATTTTACCTTTTTTAAACTGATTTATGTCAAGGCCCCTATAACAAAGAAATATCGTATTTTCTTCTATGAAATGTGATAAAGAGTTAGTTAATTATTTACGTTTTTAATTATCGGGAGTGAAATATTTTGCTTGATTAGTACATTTATTTTTCTTTTAATGTTACGTGAACGAAGTCACAGGTAACAGCTAGTAAACAAATAAAATATAACTCACAAATACAGTCATTTTTATAATTGTATCTGCAAGTTTCTGCTGTAAGTCACATGAGGGAAAAGTTAGATTTATTAAAAATAAAATTTTTAAATGAAGAACAAATCAAAAACAAAACTGTTACTCAAATTTTATCAAATCAAATTTTTAGAAGTATTTTTCTTAGCAAACGATAAATCGCCAAATATGGTTTTAATTGCAATATTTCTCATTGAATAATTTTGTAACCATTACGAACATTCTTTTTCATGTACAGTAGACTTCCGATTATCCGCCATTCGATCAACCGCCACCTTCGGTTAACCGCCACCCTCCCCTTTCCATTTTTTTTTCAATCAGAAACGAACAACAAAAACAAGCATGTTCAGTGAATCCGAGTGAGGCGGCGCGCTATTCCGAGAAAAATGCTTGTCTGACGTCAGCTAAACTGCAGCCACCGCCCCCTGAATACTAGAGCTTTTAAGAATATTAACATGAAAGCACTGCCTGTCAATTATTACAGTAAAAAAAGTTCCTGGATGACGCAAGATATTTTTAAGAAGTGGTTTTTTATATCTTTGTTCCCGGAGTTAAAGCACATTTAATAAAAAGTAATCTTCCTCAGAAAGCAATCTTGTTGCTTGATAATGCAGAAGCACACCCGGAAAATTTAGAATCTACTGACGGTAAAACCAAGTGCTTATTTCTTCCACCTAATACAACATCACTGATACAACCAATGGACCAAAGTGTCTTGGAATCGATGAAAAAACGTTATCGGAAAGCTTTTATTCAAAAGCTGCTACTCGCTGATAATGAATCAAATGTCTTCGTTTTTTGGAAATCATACAGTATCAAAGATGCCACATACAACTTGGCTGATGCCTGGAATGATTTATCTGAACAGATTTTCCAGAGAATCTGGAGAAAATTGTGGCCCAACACTATTGATACACCGGAAGATGCTATCAATACTACCAGCACAGAAGATGTACCTGATGATGATACAGAGATACTGACCTTGGTATCAAACGTACCATGTTTAAAAGATATTTCTGCAGATGAAATGACAAACTGGCTTAATTGTGATAACAATGATATTGGTTATGAAGAATTTACGGATGACGAAATTATCCAAAATATTTTGAATCCAGGGAAACCTGAATCGGATGAATCTGATGAATAGGAAAATGATGACCCAGGAGTCAGTCATGCAGAAGTGGAAAAAATGCTCTCGAAGTGCATTAATTGGTTTGAGATGCAAGATGAAGCCGATGCAACTCAAGTACTTTTATTAAGTAAAATTCGCAATCTTGCTGCTGTAAAAGGACAAGCAAACTGCAAACAAACGTGTAAAACGAATTATTTTAGATGAAAACAGGTAATTTATTTACTCTGTAAAATTTTAAATTACTCTCATAAATTTATTTGTTATTATTAATTGTGCTTTCTATTCATGAAATACACAGCGAATAAAAAACAGGCATTTAAATATTGTTATTTATAAACCAGCAAATAGAAATGTGATTTTAATAATGGTCTTTCGATTATCCGTCTATTTCGATTATCCGCCACCCCGTCGGTCCCGTGAGTGACGGATAATCGGAAGTTTACTGTATAATTAAATATTTTCGTTTTACAACATTGATTCTCATCAAAATTGTTTTTCGTTTTTTCCCTTTTTTATTTTAAATAAAATTAGTAAGTTTTTTCTTTTATTTTTCGATGTGTTTGCATTATTTCCTAAATGATGAAGCACTTTCAATTCTTTCACCAACGATAATGGTCGCCAAAAAATTACCAATGGTAACCTTTTCGTCCAAAATAACAGAACTTTCTATCATAATTCTGTAACTAATATACGTAGAACGTTGTGTTATATACTAAAACCTTCCCTGAAAAATTATCTATCGAACAGTGCAAGTTCCATCAAAATCTATTCGGCAGGAGTAAGAAGGCGAGCAAACATTTTTCATTGCGCATCATACCTGCGCACTGCCAGCTTTTTTCCTCCCCCCCCCCCCCTCAGTCTGCGGGCGAACGGTAGATCGAAGATATGTAAAAAGTTATTTTCTGTGTGGTACGATAAGAAAATAAATCTCTGTGTGATTATGAAGTATTTTATGTTTAAATTAATTGTTTTGTGCTGCAGTGTATTTGTTCAATAAATTGTTTGTTCTGTGAACATCCACGGTTTACTTCATGATAATTAAATTAATAACAGAACAACAAAATGGTAGCAGAGCATGGTTATTAAAGTTTGAAATTGAAAACTATTGTGTTAAAAGGAACATGGATAAATTAAACATCCCCAAATTAAACGGAACTAATTATTTCATATGGAGTCTAAAAATTAAAGCAACTTTAAGCCTAAAAAGATTGGGTAACATCATATCCGAAATTAAAGCTAAAGATCTAAGTGAAAAAGATTCCACCGAATGGGACCAGAAAAATAATGACGTTCTAGCGTACATTAAATTATCGTTGTTAGATGAACAGGCGTTACAGTTTGCAACCGAAGAAAATGGGAAAAAATAAAATCGACTTTTACCGGTCAAGCAGAAGACAGAAAAATAGATGCGGGTAATGAGTTAAAAAACTTAGAAAGGAGATCAAATGAATCAGCAAATGATTATGTCGTTAGAGCCTGTGGAATTGCCAATAAATGTCAAACTTTAGGATTGGCTATAACAGATCGAGAACTAGTATTCTACACGGTACGAGGGCTGAAAGGAAAGTTTTCAAAAGTACGAGACATATTAAAAACACAGCGTGAAAAATCTATGGAAGAAGTGTTGGAAATTCTACGGGAAGAAGAACAAATGAATACTGCACGTTCTGAAGGGACCACCGCTGAAGTATTTTACTCTAAGATAAACAAATGTCCAAGACTTTGTTAAATTTGTAGACGTCCAAATCACATAGCAAAAGATTGTTTTACAGGAATAATATTTCTAGAAATGACAAGTCCAGTGGAAATTGACAAAGAAGGAAAATGCACCATGATGTTAATTATTCAGTTAAGGACAGAAAAAATTCGGTACTTACTATTTCACCTGAAAACTATGAACTGTGTGACAATATATGTTTACTGGACAGCAGAGCCAGTTCGCATATGTGTAATAATAAATTGTGGTTTAAGAGTATAATTCCTGAAGAAAAGGATATATATCAAGCAGGTAAAAATTCAAAAATAATTTCAAAGAAAGGGTATGGGCACAGTATCATGTAATACGGTAAGTAAAAATAATTCCATCCATTTAACTATAAATGATGTTAGTTTTGTACCAGATTTGAGATATAATTTAAAACCAGTCACTGCTTTAATGAATAAGTGTTGTAGAATTATTTCTAAAAACAACTGTGTGCTAATTTTTGATAAATATAATACTTTTCTATTTAAGGCATTTAAGAATGATAATCGATTAGAGATTAAACTTGAACCTGCCTATAATACTCAGTGTAATTTTACTGATAAGAGTACTATAGTCTGTCTCAAAAGTTTAAGCACTCTGCAAATCTGGCTTAAAATAATTGAAAAAGAAAATATTTTATGCTAATTTACAATAAATACTCGACATTTAATCAAAATAAAATAAAATAAGCCATTTTGGGTGGTTAAAATAAAAAATATATTTATTTTTATTTATTTTTTTCTTGAAGAAACGTTGTCTCAAAAGTTTAAGCACTTTATGAAAATTTTTTTAGAAACACGGGATTGGCCGTGTGGATGGCCCTTTTATAAAAGTTTAAAAGGTGGAGAAATTATTTCCTCTCGTTTTAAAAATGCCGAAGGGTAAAGATTTCACAATATGTGAGATTTTGAAAGTTTTTAAATTGAAATCGCAAAATAAAACTGTTTCTGAAAATGCAAAAGTTTTAAATCGATCAAAGCGAGGTATATATCAACTACTCTCTAGGTATATATCAAGTACTCTCTAGAAATGATAATTTTAAGCGGAAACCAAGATGTGGACGACCACGTATGACGACTGTTCAGACTGATTGGAGAATACGGAGATTGGTATTTAGACAAAATATATATGTCCATACGGCAAATTAAAAATAATCTCAGTGTACAGGTGTCCAAAGACACTGTACATAGACGTATTAAAGAGTGTGATTACATCATACTAAAGAAAATGGCTCGCAAACTGTCTCTCAAATTACATCACAAACAGGCAAGAATGAACTGGGCTAAAAAACACATGTCCTACGGGGACAAATGGCTTACTGTTTTATTCAGCGATGAGAAAAAGTGGAACTTAGATGGCCCTGATGGTTGGAACGCGTATTGGCATGATTTACGAAAGGAACCAAGGACATTTTTAGCAGGCAGCAAGGCGGTAAATCTGTTATGTTTTGGGGGGGGGGGGGGGGGGGGCATTTGGATTCAATGGCTAGACCTCTATGGCTTTTCTAAAAGGAAGACAAGATTAAACAAGGATGAAAAATCATGCGTCAAGCATAGATTATGTAACACTTTCCAACGCTTCCAAAATAATTTTACGAATCCTACTCTTTAATAAGCTAAAAAGATAACATCTAAGTAATCCGAATACTTTTATTCAGCCCTGTATAGGATCTATAGATTTGTATATATACTACATAGGATGCTAAATTTTAGTTCAGTTAGGAAACACGTAGCACAGTTTAAAATTCTCCGTCTGGAGTTAAATAATACGGAAATGTGTTCCCGAACTTTTGTGCTTCCCTGTATAGGATCTACAGAATTTATACACACCACGTAATATACAAAAAGCGATTTAAAATTAAAATCGCATTCAGTAACTTAAAACGCACTTCCAGGAATTATTGTTAACATACAGTAGAGAATTCTTTTGTGTGTCCCTGTAAATGAACGATGACTGCTATACACACAATATTCTGTAGTAAGTCTCTTGTAATGAACCTTATATAAATTTCAATGCGTTTAAAATAGTGAAACATTATTTAAATAAACCGCAGACGATTTTTCTCCATAGACGTAATGTAACGAAATTCTTTTGACTGTCTCTGTAAAGTAAGTATAGGTGCTATGCACACCCTATTCCATATTAAGCTTCTTCTAATGCACCTTAGTGATATATATAAATTTCAATGCGTTTAAAATAGTGAAACATTATTTAAATAAACCGCAAATGATTTTTCCCCATAGACCGCAATGTAACGGAATTCTTTTGAGTGTCCCTGTAAAAAAACTATAAGTGCTACACACTTCCGTTGAAATAGGGAACATGCTATAGGTAACGATTATAACATATAAAAATTGCAGAGCAATCCGAGCATATTTACGGTAGTTAGAGCACGGACAGACAAACCGAAGTCATAAACACTTTTCAACTAGGTTGGAAAGTGTTAAAAAAGTATCAAGAGATGCTAAACCAACATTTCCTTCCATTCGGTGACATTTTGGGGGGTCCTGAATGGGCAACAAGACAATGCCTCAATCCACGTATCAAAACTTTGGCTTTCTCACAAAAATGTTAAAGTTCTTGACTGGTCAGCTTTAAGTCCAGACTTAAACTCGATTGAGAATGTTTGGGGTATTTTAACCAGCCAGGTTTATAGCAATGGAAAGCAGCATGACTCTATTGAAAAACTCCAAGAGGCTATTGAGAAAGCATGGTACTCTTTGCCACCAGAAACCCTACAAAAACTAAAAATTTCGAAGGACGCACGTTTATTTGAACTAATCCGAAATCACGGAAAAATAATTTATAAGTAAAAGTTCTGTAAAAATTATAAATCTGGTTGTTTTTGACATTGTGCATAAACTTTTGAGACAGTTTTATTTTAACATTTTTTTAATTATATTTTTTACAATTATGTAATTTATTTTTTTCTACTTTTGATATCATTTATTTAAATAATGTTGCGAAATCTGCAAGTAAAAAAATGTTATTTCTTCTAACTTTTTATAATTATTTGAAAATCGCCATTTTATGCTTGTGCTTAAACTTTTGAGACAGACCTTAGTAATTTATGAACTCAGGCATAACAGATTGCGTCATTTAAATTCAAAATATATGTTACAAATGAAAGAGTATATCGATCTTAAAGATGTAAATGTGATACATGTGACGTAAGTAAAATAACCAGGAAAAGTCATCCGAATATTGATATTGACCAAAGTCCTGAAATTCTGGAGTTATTTCATGTAGATTTGTGTGGCCCGATAAAGCCTGAATCACTTGGTGGGGCAAAATATTTTATGATACTAGTGGATGATTTTTCTGGAATGCATTTCCTCAAAAGTAAAGATGAAGTATTTGATGTATTTTATAAATTTAAAGCTAAATATGAAAATCTTATGGGTAAAAGAATTTTAAAAGTGAGAAGTGACAGTTGTAAACACAGAATTAGACAATTATCTTGCTAATTCAGGTATATTTCATGAAAAAACAATTCCATATAACAGCGAAAGTAATGGAAAAGCTGAGAGAGCGAATAGGGTTCTATTAGAGATCTTTATTAGATGAAAGTGAACTTCCTATCAAATTCCGGGCAGAAGCTATTAATTGTAGTACAGTCCAAAATCCGGACTGCATAAATGTTAATCTAATCTCTCACAATTTTGTTAGTTTTGCTTTCTTATTGTGTTCATAGATGGCAGCACCAAACAATTTCTTTAAATTTTTGCCATTCTAGTTTATGTTCGGCATTTCGCCGATAGATGGCCGTATTAGTCATTTTCCTTAATTCTTTTTAGAGACATTTATTTTATTCATGATTTCTTATATGATCAGTGATTGTTGAGTTACATTAGGCTTAAGATTTTTTAAAATATATATTAAATTCCTTTTAGTTCATCCTTAGTGCATTCAATTATGTCTGCAATTAGTAAAAAGAGAAAACATATTTCTCTATCAATTGCAGATAAAATTTCGTTGTTAAAAGCACACGATCAAGGGACATCTGTAAACAGTATTTGTGAAACATAAAGATTCTCCAATTTTTTGTGGATAGCGACGCGCCTGCTTCGATGAAAAAAAGAAAAACATTACGAACTGCAAATAATGTTGATTTAGATAATGTGTTAATTGAGTGGATTCGCCAAAAGCAAAGTGAACACGTGCCTCTTAGTGGTCCACTGATCATCGAACAAGCTAAAATGTTTCATGAAAAGATGGGGGTGAGTAGTCCATGTAATTATTCGACTGGTTGGCTACAAAAATTTAAAAATCGTCATGGAATTCGATATCTTAGAATATGCGGCAAAAAAGTTAGTGCCGATGATGAAGCCAGTGAAAGTTTCATTGATGAGATTACCAAATTAATATATTTTGAAAAGATACCCTATGATTTGGTTTATAATGCCGACGAAACTTCGCTGTTTTGAGGATATGTTCCCAGAAAGACACTAGCCACTGCAAATGAAACAAATCCTACAGGAATTAAAAATATGAAAGAGTGGCTTACAGTTTTAGCTTGTGCGAATGCTGCTGGAACTCACAAATTAAAATTATTAATGATCGGAAAAAGTGTTAATCCCCGATGTTTAAAAGGTATACCGATTCTAGTTATTTACCGGGCAAACAAACGTGCCTGAATGACAAAGGAACTGTTCCAGGAATGGTTTAATTCATATTTTGTTCCCGAAGTTCAAGCACACTGTCAATCTAAAGGATTCCAAAGCGACTCTAAAATTTTATTAATTTTAGATAACTGTTCTGCACATCCAAGTGCCGCGATTTTGGATACAAATAATATTAAAGTGATATTTCTTCTGCCGAATTGCACTTCTTTAATCCAGCCTATGGATATGGGATTATTGCAGGCTTTTAAATGCCGATATAAAAATGATTTTTTGAGGAAAATGTTATGCCATGTTAAAAATAACCAGAGTATTGTTGATTTTGTGAAATATTTCAACATTAAAAAAGCAATTTTTTGTGCAGCAAATGCCTGGGATTCTATTGAATCAGAAATTGTCAAAAATGCTTGGCACCATCTATTGCCGACAATAATATTTAATGATGACGAGGATGATAACGTTATTGACTTTGAAGGATTTAATGTTTCACAAAAAAAAAAAGACGAAATTTCGGAACTATTAGAATATGCAAAAAATGGAAATATAAGTCTGGATCTATCAGATATAGATGAAGTTATGGGCATTGATCAAAATATACTAATTGTCGGTGTACTCAGCGAATCGGAAATCATTCACAGTGTGATAAACAAAGAAAAAGCTGCCGATGATTCGGAAAATGACTCCGATGATTCGGTAAATGAAGAAAAAAAAATAACTACAGAAGAACTAATAAATAGCTTAGACACAGCAATATTAGGATTAGAACAGAGGAATTTTATAACTGAGACTGAATTAATGTCCTTATACAGGATTAGAGAGAAAGTAATGGCCAATAAGCCTAAACTAAGACAACAAAAATTGACAGACTTATTTAAATAAAATCGTAATCGTAAAATGTTCTGTGTTTTTTTAATTTTATAAGATTAAATTAAGTTTGATTTTGTTTTTGAATCATTTAATGTGTTATTTCGGATTTTTTATAAGGATTTAGATTTTTTATGATTATTATTTATAATTTTAAGTTGTTATTTCAGGATCTCTAAAATTCGAAATTATCGAAAATCCGGAAAAGCCATGTCCGGAATGATTCCGGATTTAAGAGACTGTACTGTACACAAATATCTAATATAACACCATGTAGAGGAAAAGAAAAAATCCCCTTAGAAATTTGGACAGGTAAAAAGCCCAATTTAAACTATGTAAGAAAATTTGGCTGTTTAGCTTACTTTCATATTCCTAAAACAATGAGAAATAAATTCGATGTACCCGGAAGAAAAGAAATTATGTTAGGATATTCCAGAGATAGGATAGGGTATCGTATTTATGAAGTGAAAAATAAGAAAATAATTGAAGAGCGTTCTGTTAAATTCAATGAAATGATAAAGGGGAGTACCGTATTTTGGATTAAGTAAATTTTCCGAGTGTTGGGATACTGAACCGCTAATAAACAAAAATTTTCTGGATGAAAATAAAATTAATCAAAGTGAAAGGAATAAAACTATCAATTTAGAGATTTCTGACACAACAGAAATAAATAACAGTTGCGCAATCCCATCAACAGAGCTTAATTTATCTCCAGGTAGACATGACGGCAATTCGAGCGGAGCGGGGAAAGGAAATAAAAACAAAATAAAAAACAGAAATGAAAATATTGAAGTTCGGAGGTCAGAAGGATTGAAAACTAAATAGTCATCAACTAATTTAACTGATAATGTCCCAAGTAATTATTTAGAGGCAATAAATAGTGAGAATTCACGTGATTGGGAAATAGCTATGAAAAATGAATTGGATTCTTTAATTAAGCATAATGTTTGGGAAATTGTTGACATGCCAAAAAAAACAAAATTGATTAAAAGTAAATGGGTTTATGCTTTAAAAGAGGGCGATAATCTATACTAATATTATAAAGGAGTAAAGATTGTTTGTTTGTTTGTTTGTAGGGGGTAATCTCTGGAACTACCAAACCGATTTCAAAAGTGATGGTGGCAAATTGATGGTGACAACCCCTGCTCCAACATAGGCTATAATTTATATCGGTGCCACTAACCCCAGGGGGTGCAGGAGCAAAAAACGTTCTAAAATTGCCATTTTTAGCTCACAGGCTATCAAAGCCTGAGAGCTTATGTGCCCGCCCGTTCTGTATGTATGTATGTATGTACGTACGTAACGCGATAACTCTTGACAGAAATAACCGTTTTGCTTCCAATTTTGTTTATAGGTTCCTTGTGATAAGGCGCTTCCCTGATTAGTTTTGGGGATTGATTGTTTAACTATAAAGGGGGGAACGGGGGGGCTAACCCCCCTTAATTAAGATAAATGGTTTTTTCATGCAAAATTGTCCAATTTTCTTCAAATTTTGTATATAGGTTCATTGTGATAAGGTTCTTTCCTGATTAGTTTTGGGGGTTCATAGGTTAAGTATAAAGGGGCTAACGGGGGGGAATCCTCCCCCTTAATTTAGATAAATGATTTTTTCATGCAGAGTTATCCGATTTTCTTCCAATTTTGTTTATAGGTTCCTTGTGATAAGGCGCTTCCCTGATTAGTTTTGGGGATTGATTGGTTAACTATAAAGGGGAGGGGACGGGGGGCTAACCCCCCTTAATTTGGATAAATGGTTTTTTCATGCAGAATTATCCAATTTTCTTCAAATTTTGTATATAGGTTCATTGTGATAAGGTTCTTTCCTGATTAGTTTTGGGGGTTCATAGGTTAAGTATAAAGGGGGTAACGGGGGGGGGGGTGTTAATCCTCCCCCCTTATTTTAGATAAATTATTTTTTTCATGCAGAGTTATCCGATTTTCTTCAAATTTTGTATATAGGTTCATTGTGATAAGGTTCTTTCCTGATTAGTTTTGGGGGTTCATAGGTTAAGTATAAAGGGGGTAACGGGGGGGTTAATCCTCCCCCTTATTTTAGATAAATGATTTTTTTCATGCAGAGTTATCCGATTTTCTTCAAATTTTCTATATGGGCTCATTGTGGTAAGGGGCTTCCCTGATTAGTTTTGGGGGTTCATTGGTGAAGTGTAAAGGAGGGAAACGGGGGCTACCCCCCCTTAATTTTGATAAATGGGTTTTTCATGCAGAATTATCCAATTTACTCCAAATTTTGTATATAGGCTCATTGTGGTAAGGCACTTCACCGATTAGTTTTGGGGGTTCACTGGTAAAGTATAAAGGGGGGAACGGGGGGACTAACCCCCCTTGATATAGATAAATGGGTTTTTTAAGCAGAATTATCCGATTTTCTTCAAATTTTATATATATGTTCATTGTGATAAGGCGCTTCTCTGATTAGTTTTGGGGGTTCTTTGGTTAAGTATAAAGGGGGGGACGGGGGGCTAACCCCCCCTTAATTTAGGTAAATGGATTTTTCATGCAGAATTATCCGATTTTTTCAAATTTTGTATATAGGTTCATTGTGGTAAGGCGCTTCTCTGATTAGTTTTATGGGTTCATTGGTTAATTATAAGAAGGAGAAACGGGGGATGGTTCCCCCCTCTTAATATATTGTTGATTTCTTCATTTTTCGAGGTCTTACTTCAAATTCTTTGAAATAAGAATATAATTTACAGTTAGTGTGAATAGCCTGTGAGCTCAATGCCGTCAGTTTAACTGGGCAGTTTTCTTTTATAGTTTTCTTTTCGGCTGTCAAGCCCTGAGAGCTTGCCAGCCGGTTTTGTATGTATGTACGTACGTACGTAATGCGATAACTCTTCATAGAAATATCCGTTTACCTTCAAATTTTGTTTATAGGTTCACTGTGTTAAGGCGCTTCCCTGATTAATTTTCGGGATTGATTGGTTAAGTATAAAGGGGGGGAACAAGGGGCTAATTCCCCCCCCCTCCCCCTTAATTTATATAAATGGGTTTTTCATGTAGAATTATTCCGTTTTCCTTCAAATTTTGTTTATAGGTTCATTGGGTTAAGACGCTTCCCTGATTACTTTTCGGGATTGATTGGTTAAGTATAAAGGGGGGAACGGGGGGCTAATCCCTCCTTAATTTATATAAATGGGTTTTTCAAGCAGAATTATTCTGTTTTCCTTCAAATTTTGTATATAGGTTCACTGTGTTAAGACGCTTCCCTAATTAGTTTTCGGGATTGATTGGTTAAGTATAAAGGGGGGAACGGGGGGCTAATCCCCCCCCTTATTTTATATAAATGGGTTTTTCATGCAGAATTATTCTGTTTTCCTTCAAATTTTGTTTATAGGTTCACTGTGTTAAGGCGCTTCCCTGATTAATTTTCGGGATTGATTGGTTAAGTATAAAGGGGGGGAACAAGGGGCTAATTCCCCCCCCTCCCCCTTAATTTATATAAATGGGTTTTTCATGTAGAATTATTCCGTTTTCCTTCAAATTTTGTTTATAGGTTCATTGGGTTAAGACGCTTCCCTGATTACTTTTCGGGATTGATTGGTTAAGTATAAAGGGGGGAACGGGGGGCTAATCCCTCCTTAATTTATATAAATGGGTTTTTCAAGCAGAATTATTCTGTTTTCCTTCAAATTTTGTATATAGGTTCACTGTGTTAAGGCGCTTCCCTGATTAGTTTTTTGGGATTGATTGGTTAAGTATAAAGGGGGGAATGGGGGGGGGGCTAATCCCCCCCTTAATTTATATAAATGGGTTTTTCATGCCGAATTATCCCATTTCCTTCAAATTTTGGTTAGAGGTTCACTGTGTTAAGACGCTTCCCTAATTAGTTTTCGGGATTGATTGGTTAAGTATAAAGGGGGGAACGGGGGGCTAATCCCCCCCCCTTATTTTATATAAATGGGTTTTTCATGCAGAATTATTCTGTTTTCCTTCAAATTTTGTTTATAGGTTCACTGTGTTAAGGCGCTTCCCTGATTAGTTTTTTGGGATTGATTGGTTAAGTATAAAGGGGGGAATGGGGGGGGGGGCTAATCCCCCCCTTAATTTATATAAATGGGTTTTTCATGCCGAATTATCCCATTTCCTTCAAATTTTGGTTAGAGGTTCACTGTGTTAAGACGCTTCCCTAATTAGTTTTCGGGATTGATTGGTTAAGTATAAAGGGGGGAACGGGGGGCTAATCCCCCCCCTTATTTTATATAAATGGGTTTTTCATGCAGAATTATTCTGTTTTCCTTCAAATTTTGTTTATAGGTTCACTGTGTTAAGGCGCTTCCCTGATTAGTTTTTCGGGATTGATTGGTTAAGTATAAAGGGGGGAACAGGGGGCTAATAACCCCTTATTTTATATAAATGGGTTTTTCATGCAGAATTATTTTGTTTTCCTTCAAATTTTGTTTATAGGTTCACTGTGTTAAGGCGTTTCCCTGATTACTTTTCGGGATTGATTGGTTAAGTATAAAGGAGGGAACGGGGGTCATATCCCCCCTTATTTTATATAAATGGGTTTTTCATGCAGAATTATTCCGTTTTCCTTCAAATTTTGTTTATAGGTTCACTGTGTTAAGGCACTTCCCTGATTAGTTTTCGGGATTGATTGTTAAAGTATAAAGGGGGGGGGGAACGGGGGGCTAATACTCCCCCCCTTAATTTATATAAATGGGTTTTTCATGCAGAATTATCCCATTTTCTTCAAAATTTGTTTATAGGTTCATTGGGTTAAGACGCTTCCCTGATTAGTTTTCGGGATTGATTAAGTATAAAGGGGGGGGAACGGGGGCTAATACCCTCCTTATTTTATATAAATGGGTTTTTCATGCAGAATTATTCCGTTTTCCTTCAAATTTTGTTTATAGGTTCACTGTGTTAAGGCGCATCCCTGATTAGTTTTCGGGATTGATTGGTTAAGTATAAAGGAGGGAACGGGGGGCTAATACCCTCCTTAATTTATTTAAATGGGTTTTTCATGCAGAATTATCCCATTTCCTTCAAATTTTATTTATAGGTTCACTGTGTTAAGGCGCATCCCTGATTAGTTTTCGGGATTGATTGGAAAAGTATAAAGGGGGGGGGGAACGGGGGAGCTATTCCCCCCCTTATTTTATATAAATGGGTTTTTCATGAAAAATTATCCCATTTGCTTCTAAATTTGTTTATAGGTTCATTGGGTTAAGACGCTTCCCTGATTAGTTTTCGGGATTGATTGATTAAGTATAAAGGGGAGGGGGGAACGGGGGGAAAATACCCTCCTTATTTTATATAAATGGGTTTTTCATGCAGAATTATTCCGTTTTCCTTCAAATTTTGTTTATAGGTTCACTGTGTTAAGGCGCATCCCTGATTAGTGTTCGGGATTGATTGGTTAAGTATAAAGGGGGGGGGAGGAACGGGGGAGCTAATCCCCCCCCCTTAATTTATATAAATGGGTTTTTCATGCAGAATTATCCCATTTGCTTCAAAATTTGTTTATAGGTTCACTGTGTTAAGGCGCTTCCCTGAGTAGTTTTCGGGATTGATTGGTTAAGTATAAAAGGGGGAGAACGGGACGATAATCCCCCCCATAATTTATATAAATGGGTTTTTCATGCAGAATTCCTTCAAATTTTGTTTATAGGTTCACTGTGTTAAGGCGTTTCCCTGATTACTTTTCGTGATTGATTGGTTAAGTATAAAGGAGGGAACGGGGGAGCTAATTTCCACTTAATGTATATAAATGGGTTTTTCATGAAGAATTATCCCATTTGCTTCTAAATTTGTTTATAGGTTCATTGGGTTAAGACGCTTCCCTAATTAATTTTTGGGATTGATTGGTTAAGTATAAAGGGGGGAACGGGGGGTTAATACCCCCCTTATTTTATATAAATGGGTTTTTCATGCAGAATTATTCAGTTTTCCTTCGAATTTTGTTTATAGGTTCACTGTGTTAAGGCGCTTCCCTGATTAGTTTTTCGGGATTGATTGGTTAAGTATAAAGGGGGGAACGGGGGTAGCTAATCCCCCCCACTTATTTTATATAAATGGGTTTTTCATGCAGAATTATTCTGTTTTCCTTCAAATTTTGTTTATAGGTTCACTGTGTTAAGGCGCTTCCCTGATTAGTTTTCGGGATTAATTGGTTAAGTATAACGGGGGGGGGAACGGGGGGATAATCCCCTCCCCTTAATTTATATAAATGGGTTTTTCATGCAGAATTATCCCATTTCCTTCAAATTTTGTTTATAGGTTCACTGTGTTAAGGCGCATCCCTGATTAGTTTTCGGGATTGATTGGTTAAGTATAAAGGGGGGTGGACGGGAGAGCTAAACCCCCCCTTAATTTATATAAATGGGTTTTTCATGAAGAATTATCCCATTTGCTTCTAAATTTGTTTATAGGTTCATTGGGTTAAGACGCTTCCCTGATTAGTTTTCGGGATTGATTGATTAAGTATAAAGGGGGGGAACGGGGGGCTAATATCCTCCTTATTTTATATAAATGGGTTTTTCATGCAGAATTGTTCCGTTTTCCTTCAAATTTTGTTTATAGGTTCACTGTGTTAAGGCGCATCCCTGATTAGTTTTCGGGATTGATTGGTTAAGTATAAAGGGGGGGAGAGGAACGGGGGAGCTAATCCCCCCCTTAATTTGTATAAATGGGTTTTTCATGCAGAATTATCCCATTTGCTTCAAAATTTGTTTATAGGTTCACTGTGTTAAGGCGCTTCCCTGAGTAGTTTTCGGGATTGATTGGTTAAGTATAAAGGGGGAGAACGGGGCGATAATCCCCCCCATAATTTATATAAATGGGTTTTTCATGCAGAATTATTCCGTTTTCCTTCAAATTTTGTTTATAGGTTCACTGTGTTAAGACGCTTCCCTGATTAGTTTTCGGGATTGATTGATTAAGTGTAAAAGGGGGGAACGGGGGGCTAATACCCTCCTTAATTTATATAAATGGGTTTTTCATGCAGAATTATCCCATTTCCTTCAAATTTTTCTTATAGGTTCACTGTGTTAAGGCGCATCCCTGATTAGTTTTCGGGATTGATTGGTTAAGTATAAAGGAGGGAACGGGGGGCATATCCCCCCTTATTTTATATAAATGGGTTTTTCATGCAGAATTACTCCGTTTTCCTTCAAATTTTGTTTATAGGTTCAGTGTGTTAAGGCGCTTCCCTGATTAGTTTTCGGGATTGATTGGTTAAGTGTAAAGGGGGGGAACGGGGGGATAATCCCCCCCTTAATTTATATAAATGGGTTTTTCATGCAGAATTCCTTCAAATTTTGTTTATAGGTTCACTGTGTTAAGGCGTTTCCCTGATTACTTTTCGGGATTGATTGGTTAAGTATAAAGGAGGGAACGGGGGTCATATCCCCCTTATTTTATATAAATGGGTTTTTCATGCAGAATTATTCCTTTTTTCTTCAAATTTTGTTTGTAGGTTCACTGTGTTAAGGCACTTCCCTGATTAGTTTTCGGGATTGATCGGTTAAGTATAAAGGGGGGGGAACGGGGGGCTAATACCCCCCCCCCTTAATTTATATAAATGGGTTTTTCATGCAGAATTATCCCATTTCCTTCAAATTTTATTTATAGGTTGACTGTGTTAAGGCGCATCCCTGATTAGTTTTCGGGATTGATTGGTTAAGTATAAAGGGGGGGGGGAACGGGGGAGCTAATCCCCCCTTAATTTATATAAATGGGTTTTACATGAAGAATTATCCCATTTGCTTCTAAATTTGTTTATAGGTTCATTGGGTTAAGACGCTTCCCTAATTAATTTTTGGGATTGATTGGTTAAGTATAAAGGGGGGAACGGGGGGGGGGGGGGTTAATCCCCCCCTTATTTTATATAAATGGGTTTTACATGCAGAATTATTCAGTTTTCCTTCAAATTTTGTTTATAGGTTCACTGTGTTAAGGCGCTTCCCTGATTATTTTTCGGGATTGATTGGTTAAGTGTAAAGGAGGGAACGGGGGCATATCCCCCCTTATTTTATATAAATGGGTTTTTCATGCAGAATTCCTTCAAATTTTGTTTATAGGTTCACTGTGTTAAGGCGTTTCTCTGATTATTTTTCGGGATTGATTGGTTAAGTATAAAGGAGGGAACGGGGGCATATCCCCCCTTATTTTATATAAATGGGTTTTTCATGCAGAATTCCTTCAAATTTTGTTTATAGGTTCACTGTGTTAAGGCGCTTCCCTGATTAGTTTTCGGGATTAATTGGTTAAGTATAACGGGGGGGGGGAACGGGGGGATAATCCCCCCCCCCCTTAATTTATATAAATGGGTTTTTCATGCAGAATTATCCCATTTCCTTCAAATTTTGTTTATAGGTTCACTGTGTTAAGGCGCATCCCTGATTAGTTTTCGCGATTGATTGGTTAAGTATAAAGGGGGGTGGACGGGGGAGCTAAACCCCCCCTTAATTTATATAAATGGGTTTTTCATGAAGAATTATCCCATTTGCTTCTAAATTTGCTTATAGGTTCATTGGGTTAAGACGCTTCCCTGATTAGTTTTCGGGATTGATTGATTAAGTATAAAGGGGGGGAACGGGGGGCTAATACCCTCCTTATTTTATATAAATGGGTTTTTCATGCAGAATTATTCCATTTTCCTTCAAATTTTGTTTATAGGTTCACTGTGTTAAGGCGCATCCCTGATTAGTTTTCGGGATTGATTGGTTAAGTATAAAGGGGGGGAGAGGAACGGGGGAGCTAATCCCCCCCTTAATTTGTATAAATGGGTTTTTCATGCAGAATTATCCCATTTGCTTCAAAATTTGTTTATAGGTTCATTGGGTTAACACGCTTCCCTGATTAGTTTTCGGGATTGATTGATTAAGTATAAAGGGGGGGAGAGGAACGGGGGAGCTAATCCACCCCTTAATTTGTATAAATGGGTTTTTCATGCAGAATTATTCCGTTTTCCTTCAAATTTTGTTTATAGGTTCACTGTGTTAAGGCACTTCCCTGATTAGTTTTCGGGATTGATTGGTTAAGTATAAAGAGGGGGGGAAAGGGGGCTAATACCCCCCCCCCCCTTAATTTATATAAATGGGTTTTTCATGCAGAATTATCCCATTTGCTTCAAAATTTGTTTATAGGTTCATTGGGTTAAGACGCTTCCCTGATTATTTTTCATGATTGATTGATTAAGTATAAAGGGGGGGAACGGGGGGCTAATACCCTCCTTAATTTATATAAATGGGTTTTTCATGCAGAATTATCCCATTTCCTTCAAATTTTTTTTATAGGTTCACTGTGTTAAGGCGCATCCCTGATTAGTTTTCGGGATTGATTGGTTAAGTATAAAGGGGGGGGGAACGGGGGAGCTAATCCCCCCTCTTAATTTATATAAATGGGTTTTACATGAAGAATTATCCCATTTGCTTCTAAATTTGTTTATAGGTTCATTGGGTTAAGACGCTTCCCTAATTAATTTTTGGGATTGATTGGTTAAGTATAAAGGGGGGAACGGGGGGTTAATCCCCCCTTATTTTATATAAATGGGTTTTTCATGCAGAATTATTCAGTTTTCCTTCAAATTTTGTTTATAGGTTCACTGTGTTAAGGCGCTTACTTGATTAGTTAAGTATAAAGGGGGGGAACGGGGGGATAATCCCCCCCTTAATTTATATAAATGGGTTTTTCATGCAGAATTCCTTCAAATTTTGTTTATAGGTTCACTGTGTTAAGGTGTTTCCCTGATTACTTTTCGGGATTGATTGGTTAAGTATAAAGGAGGGAACGGGGGCATATCCCCCCTTATTTTATATAAATGGGTTTTTCATGCAGAATTCCTTCAAATTTTGTTTATAGGTTCACTGTGTTAAGGCGTTTCCCTGATTACTTTTCGGGATTGATTGGTTAAGTATAAAGGAGGGAACGGGGGCATATCCCCCCTTATTTTATATAAATGGGTTTTTCATGCAGAATTCCTTCAAATTTTGTTTATAGGTTCACTGTGTTAAGGCACTTCCCTGATTAGTTTTCGGGATTGATTGGTTAAGTATAAAGGGGGGGGGGAACGGGGGGGCTAATACCCCCCCCCCTTAATTTATATAAATGGGTTTTTCATGCAGAATTATCCCATTTGCTTCAAAATTTGTTTATAGGTTCATTGGGTTAAGACGCTTCCCTGATTAATTTTCGGGATTGTTTGATTAAGTATAAAGGGGGGGCTAATACCCTCCTTAATTTATATAAATGGGTTTTTCATGCAGAATTATCCCATTTCCTTCAAATTTTATTTATAGGTTCCCTGATTAGTTTTCGTGATTGATTGGTTTAGTATAAAGGGGGGAACGGAGGGCTAATCCCCCCTTATTTTATATAAATGGGTTTTATATGCAGAATTATTCCGTTTTTCATCCAAATTTTGTTTATAGGTTCACTGTGTTAAGGCACTTCCCTGATTAGTTTTCGGGATTGATTGGTTAAGTATAAAGGGGGGGAACGGGGGGCTAATACCCTCCTTAATTTATATAAATGTGTTTTGCATGCAGAATTATCCCATTTGCTTCAAAATTTGTTTATAGGTTCATTGGGTTAAGACGCTTCCCTGATTAGTTTTCGGGATTGATTGGTTAAGTATAAAGGGGGGGGGGAACGGAGGGGGCTAATCCCGCCTTAATTTATATAAATGGGTTTTTCATGCAGAATTATTCGATTTTCTTCAAATTTTGTATATATATTCATTGTAATTAGAGATTTACCTGATTAGTTTAAGGGGTTCATTAGTTAACTTTGAGGGGGATAACGGGGGATGACCCCC
This sequence comes from Maratus michaelseni, assembly GCA_963931845.1. NCBI lineage: Eukaryota > Metazoa > Arthropoda > Arachnida > Araneae > Salticidae > Maratus > Maratus michaelseni. Next base: position 705,463 of record OZ007588.1, read on the forward strand.
CCCCCTTAATATATTGTTTATTTCTTTATTTTTCGATGGGCTTATTTCAAATTCTGTGAAATAAGAGTATAATATACAATTAGTGTGAATAGCCTGTGAACTCAATGCCCTCAGTTTAACTGGGCAGTTTTATTTTTATTTTTTATACTGAAGGAGCTAGAAATTAGAAATTTGTCATTGTAGTTACTTATAAGATGTAAATGCTCTCTAAGAAGAAAATAAAAAAGAAATTGAAATTTAAAAGGGTGAAATGAGCGAAAAGCGTTCTAAAAACAGTCTAAATTACAATTTCTATGAAATCTCTGGAACTACAGAACCGATTTCAAAAGTAATGGTGGCAAATTGATGGGGACAATCCCTACTCCAACATAGGCTGTATTTTATGTCGGTGCCACTAACATCAATGGGGTGCAGGATCGAAAAACGTTCGAAAATTGCGACTTTTTTATACTGAAAGGGCAAGAAATTTGAAATTTAGCATTGTAGTTACTTATAAGATGTAAATACTCTCTAAGAATAAATTTAAAAAAAAATCTAAATTTAAATGGGTGAAATGAGCGAAAAGCGTTCTGAAGTCATTCTAAATTACAATTTCTATGGAATCTCTAGAACCACGGAACCGATTTCAAAAGTGATGGTGGCAAATTGGTGGTGACAATCCCTGCTCCAACAGCCTCTTTAATAAAAAACTATGCGTTGCTGACGACTGGGTTTTTCGCTAATTGTTGCAACAGATTAATCTCGGAAAATGAAACATTTGAAGTTACTGAAAAAAATGATAGCTCAAAAAGTATTTGTCAGAAAATTGTTAGACAAACTGCGTTTGAAAGGTAAAAAATTGTATTTTTCTTGATATAAATTTCAAATCTAATGATTGTGCCATTTTTCAAATATTGAATTTCAAAAATTACCAAATTTTGCAATGGAGTACCATAGCAAAACCTTCATGCGTAAAAAGATAATGATAAGGGCGACGTGTCCTGACGTGTATATTGGCTATAGCACAAGTCACAAATTATAGTAGCCTTATTATTCTGTTAAAATATAAAAGTTATTTATGAAATGTCAATATTTTGTTTGATTAAAGGTTCGTTAAAAGAAATTGACCAGCGTAGCTTGCTAGTAAGGAAATAAAATACAAAGCAAGATTGGTAGCAGCTGGATTCAAATTAAAAATAAAGATTATTCTGAATCGTATTCACCTTTTGCAAATATTGAGTCATTTAGATTACTAATTGCACTTGCAGCTAAATTAAATTTGATTGTTAAATTTTTTTTACGTTAAAACAGCATATTTGTATAGTTACTTGCAAGAAACTTTATATATGACACCACCACCTGGTTACGAAAAACTAATAGGGGTTAATAAAGTTTGTAAATTGAAAAAGAGTATTTATGGATTACCCCAATCCGGTAGAAACTGGTATTTTAAAATTAAAGAAGTACTCTGTAATATTGGATTAAATCAGTTAGGTTCTGATAACTATTAAAGTTGAGAATGATAACATTTCTATAATATGTATGTACATTGATGATTTAGCTATTTTTTGTAATAATCAAACAATGTATGAAAATATTGTTTCTAAAATTAAAAATGTATTTGAATTGTATGAAAAACAGAACTCTAAATTTTTAGGTATAAAAATTGAAAAATATGATAAAGGTATCAGTTTATCACAAGTTGAATATATTGAGTTATTGTTGGAAAAACATAATTTAGAAAATTGTTTATCTGTGAAAACACCTATTGTTAAAGGTGAAGATAAAAGTTTCCCTCCAACAAATGAATTGTTTGACATAACTATGCATCAGGAAATTATTGGTGAACTTTTATATTTAGCTAATAAAACACGTCCTGATACATCATTTGTCACGACTTATTTGTCTCAATTTAATCACAAACCAGAAAAAAGACATTGCATTTTGGCTAAAAGAGTATTAAGGTATTTAAAAGGCACAAAAGATAAAAAATTAATTTACAATAAGCCGCACTGCTGGCTTTTTTCCTCCCACACGCACACACTCAGTCTGCGGGCGAACGGTAGATCGGAGATAGGTAAAAAGTTATTTTCTGTGTGGTACGATAAGAAAAGAAATCTCTGTGTGATTATGAAGTATTTTATGTTTAAATTAATTGTTGTGTGTTGCAGTGTGTTCGTCCAATAAATTGTTTGTTCTGTAAACATCCACGGTTTACTTCATGATAGTTAAATTAATAACAGAACAACAGTCAGAATCAAATTTCCGTTTGTGTTTTATATATACTTGGGCTTCCACCCAGGCTTCCCGGGATAAGAGAATATATCCATGAAAACCATTTATTTTTTGTATTGAAAACTCTAATACATTTATTAATTTATTTACATGGTCCCATAACAAAACCAAAAAGCATTTTTATATGACATATGTCAATTATGTATTCAAATAAACTTTTGAAATTTTTTAAAAGCAGTAATTTCGTATTGGCGTTGTGCCAGAGCCAAAGAAATCGCTAAAAATTTCATTATCTACAAAAGTTTTTTTTTTTTTAATTCTGGTAATTTCAGCGGTTTTAAGTCCTTATTTCAATTATATGTCTGATAAATTTGTGTTATTTATATTTTTTTATTTATTGCTTAATGAAATTTTAATTTTGTTATTGAATATTAGCCGGAAATAAATTCTGATCTTTTTATATTGTTTGAAGTGCCAACGGATTAATATTTTGAGTCATCTGCAAGTGATAGAGATTGAAATTGAATTTAAATAATATAATAAATGAGTAAATTGCCATACAGTTTGCAAACAAATTGTGTTTGAAAGTGTATTTTTTTCCCTATACAACGGTGTAAAAATTAACAATGTGCAATGCTTAGAAATTAAAAAAATTGCAGTAGCAAAAATTTCATTGTTAAGTGTTGCCATTCACAAAATGACGTCACCGTTACGCATGGACGCATTTGTCCTTTATAATATAGATAGTAGATTCATAATTATTTGTATAAAAGTTGCACAACTAAGTAAAATAGTGTAAAATGGTGTAAATTTTTGTGTAGAAGTAAAAATATAATTTACATATTTCTTACTATTGATTGCCTTTTTTTTTTCTTCATAGAAATCACAGGGTTGCAGAAAATTTAAAAAAAGTATATTAATGAGTTTCAAAAGATGCTAAAAGTAGGAACTGGAAATTTCAGGAGGAAAGGGATTTAGATGAAATATATTGAGAATATATAGATTATAAAGACAGATTAATAATTAATATAGATTATACAAAAAAAAAAAAAAAAAAAAAAAAAAAACTGGAATCTGAGAAAACATGGAAGATCTTTCTCAACCAACATGGACTCGCACTTATTTGGTGATCACCATGAAATTTTATTAAATTATGTCTGACTTTTCCAGAAATGGGATAAAATATTGAAATTCCCTGACTCCTCCAAGTTGTGAAAATAACTACTGTAGTTTCATGAAGGGTCCCATTTTTCATTATTGAATCCCTACTATACCTAATCTGTAGTACAGGTAGAGTCAGAACAATAGAATCACAGCAATGGTTACAACTATTATTGGCTTGTGCTCGCCACTGGTGATATGACCCAATTATTTAATAGGATGGTGATTATTTTTATTTATTTGTTTGAGAATAAAAACTGCAATCAGAAAGGAGCATAAACACTTTTTTTTCTTCGCTACTAGTGTGCAGTGATGTTTTAATGGAAAAACCCAGTTTCCATCTCATGGACAGAAAATGTCATTCTTTTCTACACTAGCCAGCTAGCATGTCATGTCATTAGAATGTGGGGGGAAAGGAGGCAGGTTTTAATAAAATAGTGTTTATCCAGCCTTTGTGGCATCTAAAATTCAGGGATGAGTCTGAGAAAAGAGCAAAAAAGAGGAAATGACGCGTGAGGTGAAAATTGAATAAAAAAGTTAAACCTGTGCACGGGGTGAAAATCGAGCAAAAAAAGTCAATTAAGTGAAAATGATATGCAAAATAAAATTTGTGTCATTATTTGAATTCAAATTGAAACATATATACCAAAAATAAGAACACTAATAAATATAACAAAAATGGCTAATTCAAAATTTTATTCACTAATTATCTGATATAAATGACAAATATTAATATGAGAATTCCTCAAAATTGTAAAACTATTCTTTAAAATTTTTATAAGCAAATACATTTAAAAACCTACATACTTTCACTCCAAACATCAGTTAATACATATGGCTAATGTTTAACCTGCCACAGCTACAAAAGCATTTGGTGAGAAGATCAATGTTGTTTATATGAAGGTCTAGCTATATTTTCCTACATAAAATTAGTTTTTAGGCAATGAAACTGAAAATACTACAAACAAAAGATTTTAAAAACATAATTTTTCATTTTTTAAATCATGCTCTCTAAAAATTTATTTTTAACATAATAGGTAATACAAGAGTAAATATTTTCAATGCAGAACTCTATCATGTGCAGATATTTACAATTTATCAGCCATTTCTTTCACAATTGTGGTTCTTTTTGTCATAACTATTTTTACTACAGCACCATCTTTTTAAATAGGAATACTGCATGTTATAAAGCATTTATTAATGGTAAACTATGATCCACTAAAACTAAAAAAGAAATATTCCGCTTTAATGATTCTTTGATCCAGTCCATCAACAATTAATTTGATGGCTTGTAGATTATCTGTATGATTTCGGGCGTTACTATATCTGGCAAAATTGGAAATCAAAATAGCATTCAGTATACAGACTTTTTTTCACCCATAATACTTATTACTATCAAAATCTGTCTTTTGCGGCGCAATAATTAAATATAAATCAAAAAACAAATGACGAGATTAAACACTTAATCCATCATGAGATTTCAAATCTTACTATCTATTTCCGCGCAGCGTCGGTAAAAAGTAAACAAACACGGCACGGCTCATCTACACAACTTATCGAAAGCCACGACACTTCGTGCGCATTGGTCAGTTGAATCATGACTACTCCCACTGACGATGTGACGTCAAACGCACTCACCAATCACAGAGGAGAAAGTGTTCAGGAGTTCTTCCGACAAATGTGTTGGTTGGTTGGTTGGTTCTGCTTGATGCATTAAAGAGAAATGCGTCCGAGAAATAGAAAAAAAAAAGCGGAAATCCGCGGATTTTGAAATAAGCAAAAAAGCGGTAATCCGCGTTTCCGCGGAAAAGTGGCATCCCTGAAAATTGGATACAATGTGTACTCATCATCCGATATAGATTGTTTGTAGCTCTCAACTCTCCAGACATTTGAAGCATTGAGCAATCAACATTTCTGGAACATGCTGGTTCATTCAGCCTTTAGAGAATTTATTTTTCTAACCTAGATCTATATATTTTGATGATTTTTAATATGAAATTCAGTTTATATTATCTTTTTAAAGGGTGTCCCACTTTTCATTATTGAACCCTTACTAAGCTATGGAACTCATCCTTCTAAACTATGCTTATTATTATTTTTCTCTCAATTTATTAAAAAAAACTTTTGTGATTTTTTTTAAACCAATGACGCCAGGGGGGATCCCTATTTTTTACGGGTAACTAGAATTTCAAGCTGGCTACCCTATTTTATCCAATTTGTAAAACCCTGGTTACAAGAAATAAATTATTTTTTCCTCAAACGACACTCTCTAAAATATACAGCAACATGCACTCTCGTTTTAATTATTTGAAACTGATTTGCTTAGAGGTTGTTTCTGTTTCCACTTACTCTTTTATTTCGAGCTGTGAGATCTTGTTCTCGACGTAGACAGCAAGCTTCGGTTCTGCAGCAGCCTTCCGACACCCGTCGTAACGATCGGCCGGAATGTCTTTCCGCTGGCTCTCCAAGTTGGACAGGCAGTCTCGCGTTATAAACTTGTCCACTGAAACAAAATCAACATTGAATGACATATTAAAACAGGGTTAGTCAAATGATTGCATTTCATGATCACAAAATTACACAGTGAAGCAAAAAATGGATGACATGTAAAATTGAATTCTTTTAATTGCGTAAAATAAAAACATTCTAAATAGCAAAAGAACAGTTATTAGACTGTTGACATGTTTCAGCTCTATCTGAGCTATTATCAAAACAAATAAGAATATTCTAAGAAGTTATTATTGGAAACACTATCATTTAATCTTTCACGTACTTTTTTCAAATTATTTTATATTTTTACTTGGGTGATTATTTCCGTATTTGTAACCCTGAAGCCACCATTTTGGTAAGTTAAAGGATGCTGTATCATTATTACCTATTGCGTAATTTAGAAAAGATTAAATAATAGCATTTCCAACAATAACTTGAAAGAGCATCAAAGCCATACATATGACATTATAATGATATAGGATGTATGTAACATTTCGTGACATAGGATGGCCAAATTGTAGCACATATAGGTAATATAGGTGGAAGCACATATAGGTAATATTTAATTTATGATTTTTTATTTTATAAAAAAAGTCATATTATTCTATTTCAGTATAAAAATATTTTCACTTTAATGAATATTTCATTATAGCGAATTTAATCAGTGGTCTCCAGAGATTCGTTGTAACGAGGTTTTACTGTATATGACATGTGTACCAAGTAATTGTGTTTAAGAAAGAATCACTAATGCAAACCTGAAGTGTACTTAGTGATAACATTTCTATGTGTGTGTGTGTGTGTGTGTGTTTATATATATACCTATTTATAAACATGCATCTTGAGCATATAATCTAAACATATTTTTTAAAATTAACTTCAATTTTTGGAATTTCATTTATTGTGGACCCTTTTAAAGACAATTTGGTACTTTTCGGTTAGCCGGGCACTAGTAATATATATACTATAAGTGCAGATTCACGGTCGCCAGTCGCCACATGGCGACTAACTTTCTATGTCTAAGTCGCCAGGTGTTTTACATGGATGCCCCCTTTTCGCCGAAAGGCAGATTTCAGCTTTATTTTTTAATATGAATTTGGGGATTGTCCTCCATAATTCAGCAAATATTTAGCTCTTTTTTCTATTGTCCATAATTAAAAAATATGATTGAACATTGATGTCACATTTCCACTGATTCGCAAGTTTCCCATTTTCTTCTTTAAAAAAAAAATCATGCTGATATGCGTCGCGAATGAACTCTGCAGCGATGGTATACTACAATTAGCCAGCAACACAGTAAAATTTGTGCCGAGAATAGAATAATTTTGGGTCTACTCATTAAATCTGAAACTCTGGGATTTTTCAGATATGTTCTTGCATGCAGACATAGATATTGGCATGCGATTCCTCCAAGAATTAGCAAAACTCCTCGAATTATCATTATTATTATTTTTTTTAAATTTCCGTAAATCAATTCGCCAATCAGTCATGAAAAGAAATCTGAAATTTCGTGAATCAGTCACTGAAGAATTTTGTCAATCGCTCTCCAAATAAAACCAAGAATTCCATCAATCGCTGATGAAATAAAACCGCGAATTTCGTCAATCGGTCGCAAAATAAAACCGCGAATTTCCCTAATTGGTCTTGGAGAGAAAAAAAAAATGCGAGTGAATTTCGAGAAGCAAAAAAAATGCAAATTTCATCAATCGGTCGCGAAAAAACCGCGAAGTTCATCAATCGATTGCAGAAAAAAATTTGTGAATTTTATCAAGGAGTTGTGATAATAAAACATGAAAATTGGCGATCGATCACAAAAATTGTAATTTTTTGTCTCCATAGGGATTTTAAAAAATCTTTAATAAATCCTTAAAAAATCCCCTTGCAACAAAAGTTACAATGAGGCTTATAGTATTCAATTTTTCACCATCATCCTTGAAAATGTCAGAAATTGTTAAATGTTTTTTATTAAAATCTAAAACCTAAAAGAAAATAAATTTTTTCCATATTTTTTCATATATATTTATTTTTAATTTTGATTTTTATGGACATATTTTCTTATGTAAATTCCTATGTTGAGCATTTATTAAAAAAAAAACTTTAGAGAATCGTTTATTCACAGAATATTCAGGCCTTACATTACAAACATTTATTCCCACAAATTGTATACAATTATGATGGGAAGATTCAATATCCCATTGTCCAAATTTAATGGAGGAAAAAAAAAAATTGTTTTTATGTGTTTGTTTCACAATGTGGCCACTGGATTTTTTGGGTTTAGGAGCCACTGGCTCCTTCCAGATTTTGGGAATCTGCAGCTATAATATATACATGTATATACAGACACATATGTATATATATACATATATATCGACATGTACATATATATGCATACATATATATACACATATATGTATGTATGTATGTATGTATTAGAGATGAGTTCGGGCTCTCTTTTTGGAGCCCGGGTCCGCCCGAGCCCGACGATTTTGGAATCCGAGCCCGATACCGAAAAAAAAAAGCATAATACTTAAAAATTGTTTTAAAAGTAATATCCCATTTTTTAAAAACTTTATACATGAAAATAACTGTTACTCACCAGCACAGAACTATTTTTTTGGAAATTTACATTTAATCGTATCAAAAGAGAAGTTTTCTAGCAAATAAAAATATACTTCCTTAAAAGGATTCTCATATTTTTCTCTCCCAACAAGCAAATGTGATGGATACATTAACGAAGTGAGTTTTATGAATAAAGGCATGGAATTTAAAGAAATTACTATTTCTATGCAGAAGAATCGAAGAACGTTTTTCTACCTCTCATAAAAAGTGTATATCGTAAATTATAATTGATCTCTTAATTAAAACAATATTTCGTGTTCCTGAAAATCAGCTTAAATTAAAAATTTGACACCGTTATCTGAAAGATCCTATGCTTTTATAGGAAAAGTGGAAACACCGTTCGATTGTTTTCTATCGGAATAACAAAACATGGCAATTATATCTATTTACGAATGGAAGTGACTTCGGAAATATGCAGAGCGGCACTTTAGCATGAACAGAGTTCACTATGAAAAATAGATTCATTAACGTATTTTCATAGGAAGAGTGATTATGACTCAAACACACTATTAGACAAAAAATTTGCAAAACTTAAGCTAATGCTGATTGACTAAAAATAAAAGAAAATATTCATTTCGCGTTAGATCTCTAAAAAAATAAAAAATAATAAACGTTGCAATTAAAAAATATCCCGTCACAAACAAAAATCCAGCAACAAATTATTTCGTGCCTCTTCCCCTGCCACACATAAATCTGCAAATAGCAACATTTTTTTAAGGTAGCATTCTAATTCTTCTATTCATTTTGATCAAAAAAAACATTAAAATGATTTGAAAAAGATTATGTAATTTTTTAGGAGAAAAAGAAAGTTATTTTTATTTTTTCTATATAAGAATAAATCAAATTGTCAGTTTCGGAAAGAATGAGCCGAACCCGCCCGGGCCCGACGACTGGTATAAAAATCGAGCCCGAGCCTGTCTCATCTCTAGTATGTATATATATATGTATGTATATACATATATATTTATATATGTACTTGTACATATATCACTGACGCCTGGCTAACCGAAAAGTACCGACAATTATTGTATATTCAAAACTTTTAAAACAGTAGCATTATTTAAAATATATATATATATATATAAAGAATTGATACATAAAAAGTTCAATTAACCAATATGAAATTAAAACTGACTATTTAACACATTAGACAGATTTCAGGTATCAAAATGACAATCAAAAATGGTTATTGCTTGCTGTAACAATTCCTTGAATAATGCAAAATGTTTCATATTTTTTAAAAGTACCTTATTTTCTTTTGATTAAAAAAATTGGGTACTTTCGTGTAATAGCGGCCCTTGAGGATGAATCGCCAAATTATAAAGCATGTATGACATATGATATATTATTACGTTAAATCTTTACTTTTGTGATGTATATGGCCGAGTTATTATATATAACACATATATGATGTATACATATAACATGTGCATAAGTCTTACAGAATGTATGACATATAAGACGTAAATAATATGTATGTAATGACGTATATGGGTGTTTGGAATAATATGTTTATATACGATGCATATATAAGCTTTTCGATGATCTTGGCGAAATCAGAGCTGAAACCTTGGCATAATTGTAATTGTGGAAGTCGCTATAACACGAAAGCACCAAAAAGGGGGCTTTCTTTTTCTATGTGTGTAATGTACAGCTAAAACACTATTTTATCAGTGCTCACAGTGAACGCATTTTTTCTGAAGCAGGCCAAATTTACAACAATAAAAGAAATGCCCTATCTCCTGAAAATGTAGAATGATTATAGTGTTTTTGTACCATAATTTGCCATACAGCAAATTTAATAATTTTTTTTTTTAATTGCATTTATTGTATTTTCTGTTTCTACACACTGCTTCTTTATCCAAAATCAGTCTTTTCGTGCAGTTTTAAAATGACTTTTTTTTTTATATAAATATAAAACTAAACTTCAATTTACATTAATTTTGCATGGGGTTTTTTTCTTACCTTTTTCTATGTTTTATAGATAAATTTTTATGTATCGAGGAAATAGTTTTTATGAATTAGGGCATAATATTATACATTTATATTCAAATAACTTTTTATAGATCACTTATAAATTAATTTGTCTTTAAATATGCTTAAAAAATGAAATTCTTGCAACTACTCGGTATTGGCCGAGTACTCGGTACGGCTCTAATATGCATAAGACATGTATATGAGATGTAGGATGTAAATAATAGGTATATAATGATGCATACAATCATATATATGAGTGTTTGGTGGAGTATATATATGCGTATATACGATGCATACTATAAAAGTTTTGTGGTGATCTTGGCATAAACATAAGTGTGAGAGCTGCCATAACATGTAAGTACCGAATATTCTTATTTGTTTTGATAATGTCTTGGATACAGCCGAAACATGTCAACAGACTAATAAATTTATGGCACTTCTCCATTATCCCTTTGACCACTTTTCATAACAAAAAACTATCGCCAAACGATAAGATTTAACACTAAAAATGCAATCCCATTCACTTGACATCAGAAGGATTTCACGTGTTTGTTATGTCATCAAGTGGTTTTAAATTCCACATTTACCTGTATTTTACATTATGTTTTACTGATTTATTAGTTATTTCATTAATTAAAATGAAAATTGCACCCTTAAACAGCAGTGCCACGATATTAAAAGAAAAAATGCATTGAAAATAGGCTGTGATGCATAGTTATGTGCAAAGATCAGTTTCAACTGACGTCACAAACACTTATTCATTAGTCGAGAGGCATAATTAATAAAAAATAACGCAAATAAATAAATATGCAAGATTTTTTTTTGTTTTCATTAATATATAGTATATATATATTTTTTAAAACTTACTGATAGTTGACATTTTAGAGAGTGGGGCTTTTCTGAATTTCATATATTTTATTTATTTATTTATTTTGCTATTCCAATGACAACATTCTTCCATTTGTTTAATTGGCGTTACAGTTTTTTGTTATGGGGCTGCATGGCCATAACATTTTCCCTAGAGACCATACATACTCATTATCCTAATCATGAATGGCTTCATATATATACAGATGGCTCTTCTGAACCAAATGGTGCCTCAGGTTCTGGTTTTTACTGGGAAGGTATTTTTGCGGGTTCTGTCGCAGTTGGAGTAAACTCAACTAATTTTGAAGCAGAGATAGAGGCTATCTCACTAGGCTTTCTTACATCTCTAATTATAGAAAAGCTGTTTTCCTTATTGATTCCCAAGCAGCAATCCTGGTCCTCTGCTCCTACCAGGATGATAGCTCTGCTCGCCTTTCCTATACATGTGCTGATGCCAGCAGTATTCTGAATGCTGATTGGAAAGTTACTTACCAATGGATACCTAGCCATTGGTTGAATGACATTGGTGCTAGCCCAAGCGCTTCTTATTTGCTGATTTTTTTTAATAAGGCTGAACTCTACTGGGCCAAAAAAAGTTGTTTGTTATGAAAAGTGGTCGATGGGATAATGGAGAAGTACCAAAATGTTTTTACTATTTTATAATGTTTTTGTTTTATGTCTTTTAGTAATTAATAGTAGTATATTATTACAAGGTGTTACAATTTTTTTAGATGACCCATTAGATGGATAAAGATAACTAGGTCCTACAAAAGGGAACATTTGAAAATGACAGATTTTCGCGAAGTGGTGTTTCATTACATTGATCTTTAGAATAAAAGAATAAATAAATGTTGTTTGTTATAACACTCAATTTAAACTGCAAGCATCTGTTCAGTTCTCAAATCCCACTTTCCAGTGATATGGAAATGCATCCGTATATTTCAATCATCAGAAATTTTTTTAAAAAATTTTACTTTTTTTTTTTTTTTTTTTTTTTTTTTTTTTTAAATCTGTATTACTTATTCTTCTTGAAGGATATTTCTGTTTTACTCGAGAAAGTATTTCTAAAATATCAGATTTCCATTTCATATTTCAAGTGTTAAAATTCAAGTGAAGCTGCAAAGTTTGGAAATTTAACACTAGTGACTATCTATCTATTTTAACATCCTTCAAGAAAAATATATACAGATTAAAAAAAAAAAAGACAAATTTCCAATTAAATTTTCAGCAGGACTAAAAGCAGGTCGTATGCTGTTTAGCAAAATGAAAAGTAATTCCCATCCTTTGTAGTGTCATTTAAAAAAAGACAAGTGTTTTAATTTTGTGATGAGGAATTTGAAAAATAGGGAGGCATTCAGGGGGACCTGAAAAGGAGCCATTCAAGATTAAACAAACATTTCAGCTTTGGAATGAAAACATCCCCACACATATGAACTCTATGTGAAAGGTGCACTGATGTTGATTACACCTCTCGATGGATCAAATAGGGATGTCGGGATCCAGACAGTTATAGTTTGATGATTTATACCCAAAATCAAACACTCATCTTAACTGTTTTCTCAATTACAATGTTGTCATGGCGCAGCATTTTATGATCCAAAAGGGCAAGTAACACTCACCTCCTTTCTCTTCTATTATTTTGACACATTTGTCATCGTCACGTGGGCACGTTATGGCATGATGAATGCGCCAGTCCACATAATGTTCATCGCACCCAGGTTGAGAGCTAACACAGGTGTAGCACCACAGGGATGCACAGGAAACTAGATCCGGCAAAACAGAGACAAAAATGAGAAATGAAAGATACTTAAAAAAAAAATCACTGATAAAAAAACTTTAAAAAAAAAATCACTCATAAAAATTTTTGCTATTTCTCATTATCTCATCGACCATTCTCCATGTCAATTCAACCATTTTTTTTAAGAGTCTGTAACCCGACCAACAGGGATTGGGGAGAAACTGTGTGAGCATACTGCCCCTACCTTAGATATAAACCCATTAAAAAATTTTCCTTCCTAGACCTCATACTTTTTTAAATATGGGGGGTCAAAATTTTTAATTTTTCTCAAATCACACATTTGTATTTTTAGAGTGCAGTTCATCTTCAAAGAATTGTTTCTCTCGATCTAAAATCTGAATGAGCTTAAAAATGTGCCTCAAAATATGCAGATTCTAATAAAAAATATTTAAAAATTTATTTATCATTTTTAGAGCCAAAATGTAAAGTTATGGTTATATATTTTCAATTTTATGAAAAATGGCAAATGAAAATTCCAATTTCTTTTTGCTTTAAATAACAGTTTACTTTACACATTTCTAATTATGAGATAAAAATGTCTTTCCCATTCCTTATGCAAAAATTTTGCCCTACTCTGGGATAAATGCACCAATCAAGAAATAAAATTCAGAATGCCCAATTTTAGCTGTGGTACCTAAATAATTACTGTGATTGCTATGGCTTAATTTAATATTTTTCATTAAGGGTTTTTTTTTTTTTTTTTTTGCAAAGTAAAGTTTGTTTTTTAATTTTCCTGAATAAAAAAAAAAAAGAAAAGAAATCTGACTGCAATAGTTTTCTCAATTAAATTTATTGTTCCCTATTACTAAATCCTTAGTTTCATTTATTAATTTTCTAATTATTAAGCAATTTTTTAAATTTCAACAATCTCTTAATTTTGTCTTCAATAATGTATTCCTCCAAAAGGGGGAAAGGGAACCATTTTTTTTTAAAAAAAGGGGACTTTGGGGGACCATTTATACTAAGAAAGGGGACTTTTTGGCCCCATTTATATTTAAAAAGGCGACTGAAAAGGGACCACATGTCAAAAAATACTGCACCAAGTTTTTCTAAATATGCAAATTTTTAAAAATTACCTCAGAAAGTATGTTAATTGATTATCTTTACAAAGATGTCATTAAACAATGTACATAGCTTTATTTAACACACTTAAATATCCTATGGCATGATGGGTTATATTTAGAACAGCAAAAAATTAATTGGAGTCTATACTAATAAAAGAAAGTTTCGCTCTGTGCGTGTGTGTGACAGTCTGTCTGTTGGCGATGGCAAGGAAAATCGAGCCCACTTAGAAGCCTGAAAATTTAGATTTAGGTAGTCTAAAACCTCTCCTGGTGCACCTGAGCCTCAGATTTTTAATATTTTGAAAATTAGAGAAGTTATTAATTAAAAACTGATCAAAGATCGCAAATAAAAAATCACTCTTCCGAGAACAGCTTGCGCATGCCCAGAAGCCATTTATTCGTTCCTCCGTTAAAAGAAGAAACAAAGCATTAGTCATTCCATTTCTTTTTAAGTTTTTCTAAATTCGTCATGGGCGAACAGCTGGAAATACGGAAAAACCGTCTACATATTCTTAAAGAACATACTTTTGCGTCTCGAATGGTCCGGTTGGTTCGAAAAAATTTCACATTAAACCCTTTAAAAAAAAATAATCAATAAGCATCGAATTCATGTTTTTTATTTTCTCCCGTTTTCCGAGCCTTGCATCCACCAGAATATAAAAGATACGGAAAACGAAGGTCACCAAATTTAAGAACTAACTTTGTCCTTTTTCAAAGCCACCTTTGGTTTTAAAAAATACTAAAATTAACCCTTCGAAAAAGTATATTATCTGTATGCTGTTTAGCGATTTTGGCAATTTTTAAAAATTTGCATTGGCAGTTCAGAGAAAGGCACGGAAAATTAAAAATACCAGACAATATCTACATTTATTCCTTTTTCGATATCTGTATTTGTTTTAGAAAAATACGAATATTAACCCTTAAAAAAAATTGTGCGCAGGACTCACTTTTGTGAATTCCGATTTTCTGAGATATATAAAAGCTGACATCGGCTCTCCAAAATAACCAAACAAAAAACAAACCCACTTAAAGACATCTACATTCTATCGGGTTTAGGCAGAAATCTTTAATTAAAAGAAAAAATCATGTTAACCCTTTTGAAAACATTTTTTTGCTTTTTAACTATTTCTCCTATCTTTAAAAATTCGAATCGGCGTTTATAAACAAGATACTAAAAACTAAAAATACAGCACCTAATCTATATCCCTTTGCTTTTTACAATCTGGTATCCGTTTTGAAAAATTTTAATTTTAACCCTCTGAAAAAAATTCTTTCCAAAACTCACTCACGCGATTTTTGTTTTTTGGCCCGGGTTTAAAGATTGGCATTGACTCGGGAAATGTGAATAGGGACAAACAGTAGACTCCAGATCATAGACACGTTCATTTTCTTCAAAACGCACCATTGGGTTTTAAAAAATATCTACATTAACCCTTTCGAAACCGATCGTTTACGTAACCCACTTTCATGATTTCCGTTATTTTGGCAATGTTTATCGGTAGTTAAATTTCAATTCTACTAGGAAATTTGGCTGGGTCGAGTGTTCTGAAAAGGTCTCTTCAAGAACAGATTGCACTCCCTGGCGGTGGAAGGTGGAACTACAGGAAAGTTTCTGGTTCTATAGGCCCAATTACGACAGAGTTTGGCTCATTCGACTTGATATTTATACCCTTAAACATTTTAGTTGCACTTTCGACCGTCAGTATGTACTTTATGATCTTGGGTTCTATGAGCCCTATTACGACGGGGTTTGCCTCATTCGACTTGATTTCGATAGCCTTACACATTTCAGTCATATTCGTATAGAACAGATTATTATTATCTCAGGCCCGGACAATGGCGGGCGGGTTAGCTAGTAAACTATAAATACACTGCTGGCCATCCAAAATGCAACACCATGAAGTATTGAATTTCATCAAATGCCTTATTTAATTAGACTTTAGTTTTGGCATCTATGCTATATGGCCCAATAGGTGGCACTGTTATGTTGCATTTTTTACATTTTATATGAGGTATTTTAATAAGGGAATCTGGGTGAAATTTCATCAAACTTCACATTAAGTTACCCTTAACATAAATGGATGCTGATTAGATTTTGGTGTATGTCACCCAACAGGTGACGCTATTGGGTCACATTTTTAACGATTTCCATGATAGCCAGACATCGGCATGTTTGGGATACAATTTCACCAAATTTAATATGGAAGATGAGTACGAATTTTGATTCAATATTGGTTTTGACCACTCCTTAGGGGGGGGGGGGGGGGGGGGGCGTTGCTTTTCGGATGAATATTATAGCATCTCAGCTTCTATTGTTATGAAAGGAACTGAATTTTATGTTTCACTTAATAATTAACAATATATATGTTAATCTAATTTTATTATTTAACAGAAGGCAGCTGTTAAGCAATTTTAAATTTTTAGCGCTTAACCATTTTTAAATAAAAATGGTTATGCTGTGCTTTTTTTATTCACTGATTACTGTTACTACATGTTACATTACAAGAAATGCACTGTACTTTTGAAATTGTTAATGTGTAACTCCGCTAACAATTGATTCATTTAATATTTTCTTAGATGCATTCATTTTTACTACACTGCTGGCCATCCAAAATGCAACACCATGAAGGAATGCAAATAACAGAATGATATTTATTGGACAAATGCATTATAATGGGAAGGACAAGTGATTACATTTTCGGTAAATTTGGAGGTGTAGTTCCTGAGAAAACACTACCAAGAGTTGCCACCCCTGGCTGCAATAACAGCATTTATCTGCCTAGGCATGGAGTCGAACAGAGATTGGATGTCATGTACAGGTACAGCAGTCCGTACAGCTTCAACACTATGCCACAGTTCCACAGCATGGATTCATCTGAAAAGACAGCACGAGATGCCATTCCTGCGTCATATACAGCATCAAGATGCCCGCATCCGTGTTTGGCAGCATCGTGGAAAACGCACATTGCCAGCTTGCATTCGACATCGTCATACTGGTATTTCACCTGGAGTGATGGTATGAGTTGCCATTGGATACACATCTCGGTAACCTCTTGTTTGCATTGTCGGCAATTTCAACAGCAGCCATTACATTTCTGATGTGTTACGTCACGTAGTTCTGCCCTATCTTCAATGTCTCCAGAACTCTACGTTTCAACAGTACAATGCACGACTGCATGTTGCCAGTACTATCCCGACCCCTGACCTTCCTTGATACAAAACATGTTCGACTGTTTCCCTGGCCAACGCGTTCTCCTCATTTCTCACGAATTGAAAATGGCTGCTGAGCGAGTGGCATGCCACCACTCGCCAGTCACTACAGTTGATGAACTGTGGCATAGTGTTGAAGGTGTATTGACTGCTGTACCCGTACATGACATCCAATATCTGTTCGGCTCCATGGTTTAGGCAGATAAATGCTGTTATTGCGGCCAGGGGTGGCAACTCTGGGTAGTGTTTTCTCAAGAACTGAATTATACCTCCAAATTTTCTGAAAATGTAATCATTTTGTCCTTCCCATTATAATATATTTTTACAATAAATACATTCTGTTATTTCAAAACCAATACATTCTGTTATTTCAAAACCAATATTGAATCAAAATTCGTACTCATCTTCCATATTAAATTTGGTGAAATTGTATTCCAAACATGCCGATGTCTGGCTATCATGGAAATTATTAAAAATGTGACCCTATAGCGTCACCTGTTGGGTGACACTCACCAAAATCTAATCAGCATCCATTTATGTTAAGGGTAACTTAATGTGAAGTTTGATGAAATTTCACCCAGATTCCCTTATTAAAATACCTCATATAAAATGTAAAAAATGCAACATAACAGTGCCACCTATTGGGCCATATAGCATAGACGCCAAAACTAAAGTCTAATTAAATAAGGCATTTGATGAAATTCAATACTTCATGGTGTTGCATTTTGGATGGCCAGCAGTGTATTTATAGTTTACTAGCTAACCCGCCCGCCATTGTCCGGGCCTGAGATAATAATAATCTGTTCTATACGAATATGACTGAAATCTGTACAATGATGAAATTCAATACTTCAGTTTTTGATATAGAATGACTACAAAATGTGTATCACACACAGAGAGAGATTTTAAAATGTATTCAGGTCAACCTAAAACTGTAAATCCATAAAAAAAAAAGGTTGAAACTATTTTCATGATTTTGATATTTTCTTGTGATAAATATATATATAAAGAAAGTATTATAAAAAAGAAGAAATTTTAATCACGATTTTCTTTAATAGCTGAGATATACTTCCCCATCAAAACCGAAAACAAAACCACATCTATAATAATATAGAAGTTTACCTGTGTGCTAAAGAGACTGTTGTACATACAGCTACAAGATTTGGCAGGAAGATACCTGTATGTCTAAAGTTAGTTTTTGAATTTTTTGATTACATTTTTTTTTTATTTAATTTTTCATGTGATTTTTACTACTTTTTTTTCATGGTGATTTTTCACATTAATAAAAGGAATTCAGTTTAAATTTTTTAGCCCAGTATTAATTTTTTCCTTTTTTCAATAAAGTTTATTCGGAATTTGTATAATGATTTTTAACTTTTTCACAAATTTTTTATGCAAATTTCAGTTTTTTTTTAAATTGTGGTAATTTTTCAAATGTAGAATGTAAAAATTAAAACAAAAGTCGGTACTTTTCGGTTAGCTGGGCACCAGTGAAATATATATATATATACTAGCTGACATGGCCGGCGTTGCCCGGGCCCGTGATAATAACCTTAAAAATACCTAAAATCAATGTTGAATGATTTTGTGTTTTTAAATGAAAATCTATCCAAGTGAACTGAAGGACAGTCGTTATAGTTATTGCCGATTTAATGTTAGTTTAATTTCTGACGTTTTGATATATTAAACATTCAATTCTGACCAAAAGTTCTTGGGGAAACCTAAATAATATAAAGCGCTCCCCCACCTTTCCTCTTTTAAACTCAAAATAATATACAGTATTGGCCAATTTATTAGTCCCATTTGAAAAGAATTACCAAAACTTTGTTTCTAAGAAAATTATATTAAAATTAAATAAAAAGCATGCACTCGTGGCATCATAATTCACTTTTATATTTTAACAGAATACTAAGTAAGGCTACTATAATTTGTGACTCGTGCTATAGCCAGAATACGTCAGAACACATGGCCGTTATCATTATCTTTTTACGCATGAAGATTTCGCTATGGTACTCCATTGTGAAATTTGGTAATTTTTTAATTCAATATTTGAAAAATGGCATAATCATTAGATTTGAAATTTATATCAATTAAAATACAAATTTTTACCTTTCTAACGCAGTTTGTCTGACAATTTTCTGACAAATACTTTTTGAGTTATTAATTTTTTCAGCAACTTCAAATGTTTCATTTTCCGAGATTAATCTGTGGCAACGATTATCGAAAATCCCAGTCGTCAGCAACGTATAGCTTTTTATTAAAGAGGACATTTTATTTAACATATCCTTAAACAATATAAAGTAAACAAAGGAGTTTTTCAGACTACGTTTCCCAAAATGGGTAGAAGTCCTAGTGGAGGGTATCGCATCTACAATTTCATTAGTGATTTGCTGATTGATACGATTGGACAATATAAAAAAAAAATATTTATTGTCCAATCGTATCAACAACTCTCACTCGGTTTAATGGTTTATGAAACATTTCAGAATTCTAAGGAAACAAAGGTGATTTTCATGATGACTTTTGTATCAGTATTCACAGATCATTATATTATTATAATCAGATATATTATTGATCAGTATTCACATCTTGCTGTATTACAATCAGTGCCGTAGCGAAAGAAAATTTTTGGGGGGGCAAAAGGCAAGATTGGCCGACTCAAAAATGTTTCAAATCCGAGTAATGTAAAATAGTCAATCTGTCGCATTATTTCTTAATTAATAGTTTTTGCAATTAATTTTAACTGATTAATTATAATTGATAATTAAAAATAAAATATATGATTTTGTATTCCTAAAATGTTTCTTATAGATATAACTCAGTAATTATTTAAAAGATTTACCAAGAACTTTACTGGAGAAAAAGAAAGAAAATATGTATTGATAAGAGAAAATCGTACAGTTATATTTGTGAAAAACACATGTGTTTAGAATGATAGAGAGAAGTGAACCTGTATGTTATGCTGTCGCGAGGATAGTAACACACTCTTAGTCTTTTTTAGTTTGTATCGGTAAACATCTAACCAAAGGAGCCGAGTTTAAAAAAAATTCAGTAGAGGCACAGACGTTTCGGCGCCGACAGGACAAATCCGTCTCCTCCCTTTCTTAGTCCAGTAGAAATAGCGCAAAAAAGGGTATTGCCTTGCAAAAATTTGGGTAACTCTGATTTTTGGATTTGTTGCATTGGTTGACCCTCTAATAAAAAAAACAAGTTTTCGACCTTCTAGACCTTGTGCGTTTTTTACAATATCGAAAAAAGCAATATTTTTCGGCACTTTTTTCGATTTTTATTAAATAACTCGATTTCAATGTATTGTACAGAAAAAGCACTTTCACCATTTTGTAGAAGATAAAATTCTCTACAACATTCACAATTCATGTTTGTAAATTGTCCAAATAGGGGGTGAAATACGGAGCCAGGAAAATAGGGTAAAATTTGCAAAAAGTGCAAAAATCCACAAATGACGTTAGTTTTTGCTTAATAACCAACTTTTAATGCGTTTTAGAGACAAAAGTGTCATAATAAAGTTTGTAAAGCATGAAGTAGTCTATAAGTTTCATTTATTAGATCATTAAATATCTATAATACTCTAAAAATCAGAACACACGATTTATGGTTAAAACAGGAAAATACCGCCTGACAAGTCACTAATTTAAAAACGAGCTTTTATTTTTGATATTGATTAAACGATGCAATTAATTAATTATAGCATGTACAATAAAAGGTAACTGTTGAATAGTTGAGGGGGTGGGGGGGGGGGGAGCGAAGTTAACCAAAAAACCTAGTCGGTAGATATAAGCGCCGCAAAGAGATTGGGCCAAGAATTCAAAGTCGAAAGTAAAATTAATAGCTGGGAATAATGTAAAAGAATACTTGAAAGATAAATAAGACATAATTTAGAAATTTTAAAAGGGAAAAGGAGTATCTAAGGCAAAAACTAAGGGAGGTGGAAGCAAAAGGAGCAAGTGGCCCGGGTGCTAGAATTGAAAGAGAAGAGTGCACACAATGAAGATTTGGTTTGTTGTGTTTATATCAATTTGACCCACATATTTTTGTTAGTTCGTCAATGGTAAATGTATCTCAGGTTGCAAATGTTAGTCCAAATAGAAAGAATACCAAAAATTATACTTGATAAGACAGAAACCTGTATAAAGAGGAATTGTTTTCTGGGGTTTTGAATTCAATTTTAAATTTTAAAATAAAGAAAATATCAGAAACTTATCCTGAACATAATCAAAAAAGTATAAATGTGCAGAAAGAGCTCGTCGCTTGAAGATTCATACTTCTGCTGAGGTGTTAAGTTCAATGAGACCATGTTTCCACAGATGCCACAAGAAAAATTGTTAAGGAATTAAAAAAACAAAAAACTTTTCATTTCTATGCTTCGAAATGAATTTGAAAAAGCACAAATGATCACTAAGCAGGCCACTGAAGATGCAGATGTGCTAACAGAGAACACAGCTATATCCTTAGCCCGTGATTACGATGCTGTCATTGTCAATGGTGTAGACATTGACCTTCTTGTTCTTGTTGCTTCTCTAGTTCCAGACAATGTTTATTTCCGAAGGACCGGGAGAGGGAAACTGCCTGATGTTATCTACTCCAACAAGTGTTTCAAGTTTAAGGAAGTTGCACAAAATATTCTTTTAATTCATGCAGTAAGTGGTTGCGAGACCACTTCTGCGCTCTACACCCATGGGAAAATGAAATATTGCAGAATTCTTCAGAACCCATCCCTGAACCAAAAAGTTCAAATCTTTAAAGATTCAAATGGAGTGAGGCACAAACTTGTTGAAGTCACAGAAGCTGTACTTCTTGCCCTGTATGGAGGTGATGCCGGCCAAAACTTGAATGTATTGCGGTATGTCATCTTCGCTAGAGCAGCTAACAATTTTAAATTAAATTTAGCGAGACTACCACCTACTCGAAATGCTACTGAATATCATGCATTCCGAACATACCTACAAGTTCAGACACGGCTGGGAAACGAAAAGGATCCTCTCGAATGGGGCAGGAAGAGGGGTGGTCATGGGCTCATTTCAGTAACTATGATGAACGAACCCGCCCCTCAAACTCTACTGGATTTCATATCTTGCCAATGCAAAAAAGATTGCAGTACGAAGTGAAATTGTAGAAAATCCGGCTTGAAGTGCTCAGTTATCTGTGTGAAATGCCACAACCAACTATGTGGTAACGGTCCTGATATTATACTGGACCTTGAGGACTTTGATGACCTAGAACAACCAATCGAGTCAAGTACAGAGACGGATGATGAAGTATCTGAGACAATGGCATCATTACCCGGGGCAAGCAGCAGAAAAAGGAAACATATATGACAAAGCGACTATATAATACTTACTATGTATTTGTTGATTAATTTATTGTGCATTCTATAATTAATTAACCACATCGTGTTTTCAATATCAAAAATAAAAGCTCGTTTTTTAAATTAATAACTTGTCAGGCGGTATTAGTCTGTTTTCACCCAAAATCTTTTTGCTGTGATTTTTAAGGTCTATTACCAATATTTAATTATCTAATAAATGGAACTGTAGACTATCTCATGCTCTAAAAAGTTTATTATGACAGTTTTGTTTTTAAATGCACTATAAGTGGGTTATTGAGCAAAAACTAACGTCATTTGCGGATTTTTACATTTTTTCCAAATTTAACCCTATTTTCCGGCTCCGCATTCCGTATCTCTCCTTCTATTTGGACAATTTACAAACATGAATAATGCATGTTGTAGATAATTTTATCCTCTACAAAATGGTGTACGTGCCTTTTCTGTAAAATGCACTGAACCCGAATTATTTCAGAAAAATCGAAAAAAGTGCCGAAAATTTTTGGTTTTCTGATATTGTGAAAAACGCACAAGGTCTAGAAGGACGAAAATTTGGTTTTTTTTATTAGAGGGTCAACCTTTACAACATACCCAAAAATCAGAGTTACCCGAATTTTTGCAAGGTAAAATGCTATTCTACTGTACTATTCTATAAGTTTCAGAAATATATTATTGTGAAAGTCGGAAGTTGTAGAATTCCGACAATGTATAGTTCAGAAAATTAGTGCAAAACTGGATTTGCAGGATTATCTGGAGATCATAACAAAAGACTTTTATCTACACCAGACCTGACACCTTTTCTGTATCTATTCCTAGTGGTCTGGGCCTGGAAAGAATTTTGCTTTACATGTCAAAGAAAATACGTGTGAAGATTTGGCTTATAAAGAAGATATTTTCTGTTGCTGATTAAATATTTAAAAAAAAAAAAGTAAGAAGTTTTTTAGGTATTAAATGTTAAATGCACGAATATTTTTTTAATTTATAATTTATTCATTTTCTTTTTTTAAATAGTTTTAAAAATTCTTCGTTTTTATTTTCCAAACGTTCCTAAAACAGTTCCAAAGGGCGTAAACATCATATCGTTGCTAGAACCTACTATGTATCAAGTATAAAATTTCTTGAATTTTCTTAAGCGACTTTCGCATTCGGTCGACCTAGTTTATATATTGATAGTTTTTATCTATATAAGTTGCGAGTGTTGCTGTAGGACAAATTTATGATATTTTCAAATCAATAGATCATATTCATTTTTTCCCCTATTGGCCTCTGTATCTACGGCCGACTTAGCTTTTCCATGTGTGGGTAAGGTATAGTATATGTCCAACATTTCCGGCTCTGCAGACAAGATTTATACATGATAATTTTTTTCAGTGGGTAGGCCGACTAGCTATTTATGTGATTCAAAAATGTGAAAACGTGACTTTCATACCGGCTGAACAGATAGATCTATTGAAACCAATACTTTTTTTATTCATAACCTATCTATTGATAGACCGACTACCTTTTGCCATATGATTGTAAGGTTGCAGTGAAATGCATTCTGAAGACTTAAAGTCCTACCAACCAGAATTTTTCCGAATTGTTTTTTTTAATCGGCCTACTGACATACTACAGAGACACTAATTAAATCTGCTGATAAGCCGACTGAATCCTTTTACCAAACATTGGGGGGGCAGCTGCCCCCCCGGCCCCCCCGCTCGCTACGCCCCTGATTACAATATAAAATTATACAAATCATGAGATTCCACCATAATCCTTTTAAAAACTTTATCTATAAATTTGAAGGTCAAGGGCCCGTGCTACTTGTATTCATGCGTTAATCAGGCCATTTATACAAAAGTTTGTACCCATGCGTTAATCTGGCCATTTATAAAAAAACTAGCTGTTACCCGTGACTTCGTTCACGTATCATTAAAATAAGAATAAATTCATTAATTAAGCAAAATATTTCATTCCCAATAATTAGAAACGTAAATAATTAACTAACTCTTGATCACATTCCATAGGAGACAATACAGTATTTCTATGTTATAGAGGCCTTGACATAACTAAGTTTTAAAAAAGTGAAATTTTGTGACAAATAATCATGAGAAGGAAACTGCAACCAATAAAAAAGGCGGGCCAAATAAAATCGTGGAAATCGGCGAATTGTGTAAAAACATATGTCAAGTTTACCTGGTAAACCATTTTACTTTTAACGCCTTTGTGAAACGTTTCAATAGCCATCCTTCAAAGATAATGGAAATAGTCTATTCTTTTTCATTAAATTCAATTCTTGTGAATAGGAAGCAATAATTGTAGACCTAAATGCATGGAGCTTAAATTTGCCTCCTTGATTTAATCTATAACTACAGCGCCTATATTCTAGGCGCTGTACTACAACTGAAAAAAAAAAAATCTTTATTTCTAAATGAAAATATGTTGACAGACGATATTTGTTCTCCAGAATAAATTGACTCATGAAGTTTGAATATGTGAAAATACGTTTTTATTTTTAAAAAATTTTACTGTAATCAAGATTTTTTTTTCTTTCACCATCTGTTCAAACTGAAAATAAATTCTTTTTTTCAGTTTTAATGAGAAAAAATATATTATTCCGTTTCATTTCTTCTTTTTTATCCACAAAATTGGAATAATTTAGTTGCCATTTTTAGAGCAACTTCGTTAAATTTATAAAAAAATAATAATAATCATATCTCGGAATTTAAATCATTTTTTTAAATTCTGAGAATTTATGACATCCTCTGCGAAATACAAACAGGCGGTCCGATTTTAATATAATAGATTCGTAATTATTTGTATTTTCCTAATAATCATGGTGTGGTTTTTGGCAAAAAACTCTCATCTGTATGTAACTGACATTCATGCATAATAATCGCTAGCTAAAAAAAAGCTGAAAAACATATTTAAATTTTTCGTTTTAAATATGACGTGAAACTCATCTACTTTCTAAACTTACCGATTCTTGTATTATTAATGTAAGAAATTGATTCACGCTCCTTCTAAAACACATTTGAAAATTCCCATTTTATTTCAAATATGACGTCACTTTTTCCTCAGAGAAATCTCTTTTAAATGGCACAATTCTTGTTAATTTTTTTTTCTGGCAATCAGGACTTAAATTTTAGCGGAAAACTCACATTTGTGTGTAACTGGTATTCAAGCTAATAATTAATCAGTATCGATAAAAAATATTTCAGTTTTTCATCTTAAATATTACGTCCATTATCTATTTACTTTCATTATACATTGATATTCATGCTCCTTGTATTATTACGAATATTTGAAAATACATGTTTTATTTATGACGTCATATTTGTCCAAGCCGAGGAGGATCCTTTTCATAGTTCCATGGTCCAAGCGAAATCTATTTTTTAATAATATAATTATTGTTGGACTTTTCCTTCTAATTATAACGCAGTTTTTGACAGAAAAATATCTTTTTATTTTAACCAATATTCATACTTCATGTATAATAACAAATACCCCATATTTTTGTTTCAAATATCACGGAAATTCACCTTCTTTTGAATTTTTTTAATTTTCAGTTTTCACGTGAAAATCGTTCAGTTGAAAATTAGTTGTTGGGGAAAAATTATTTTTCCGTGTTTTTATTTTTGTGGCAACGATCAAAGCCCTAGCAACGATAAAGTAAAATGGTTAAATTGTATGGAAAAATGTCCATTTATTCTCTATGAAAATAATGAAATTTTTAATTATTAAAGAAAATATTTGAATAAAATAAACAAAAACCTGCCTATGTTAATTTGAGGATTAAAATCAACCTATATGCAAAAATACAGGATCATTAAATGCTCCATTTTGACGCTGGCTTCAGCCTAACATTTGCACACAATGAGATTTATAATATTATTAGGATACGAGGGGCAGTCGGAAAATAAGTTTCCCCTGGCGACTGTGGACAGAGGTGTGTATGAAAGACAAAAAATGTAATGAGACATTAAAAGATAAAACATAACTTTATTTTTCCACGTAAGTACCAAGTACATTGAGACATTTGTCATATCGCTTTATGAGCTTTAAAAAACTCTCCAGGAAAAAATCAGGGCTTTGCATACGGACGAAGCGTTGTACGGGTATGGGCGAAAGACGACACAGCAGATGAACGCAAACGTGCAAGACACAGATACCATTGGGTAGAGGTCGACTGCGATCAAGCAGACAGCGTCATCTGCTTGATTTTGCCCATAGTTTTTCAACGCTTCGCCCGAATGCAAAGCCCTGATTTTTTCCTGGAGGGCTTTTTGAAGCTTATAAAGCAGTATGACAAATGTCTCAATGTACTTGGTACTTATGTGGAAAAATAAAGTTATGTTTTATCTTTAATGTCTCATTACATTTTTTGTCTTTCATACACACCTCTATCCACAGTCACCAGGGGAAACTTATTTTCCGATTGTCCCTCGTACATATAGGGGAGACCGGTACACAGTGGACCACCCCCTAATATTTTATTTATTTAAATTTTTTTTAAGCTTCTCTTCTATCCTAATAGGCAACAGAACTGCAATGATTATTTATAGCCTTCAAAAAATATGTTTAGCTCAGATTGAACTATTTTATCCTGCTTTGTTGTTTTGAGCTTCTAAAAGTAAAATTTTTAATCATCATATTTTTATTTTTTTAGTAATTAAAGGTTGTAGATAAATAAAATAAAACAGCTTTTTTGCAAAGCTAAGATACTTGTTTTAGGTAGCTTTCAATACAAAAAAGTATAAAGCTACCTATTGCAGCCGTTCGGAGGAAAGCAGTTCCGGAAAATTTCGATATATTTTCACCGATCATGACCCCCAGACCCCAAAACCACCCTCCGTTCAAATGTTAATTTATATATATATATATATATATATCTCCATATACAGTCGAAGCACCTTATAACGAAATCGAAAGTGCTCCATAGATTTGCTCGTTATAAAGTGCTTTCGTTAAAACGTTATAACGAATTAGTTCGTTATACAGTAAGAAATCCAATTATCCGGATTAATGTGGTCTGAACGTAATCTGATTATGCATAAGTCCGGATATTGGAGACAATCATAAAAAAAGTCTGTTTATTTCTTTAAGATCTCTTAAAATTGTTTTTGTTAAAAAAAAAAAAAAAAAAAAAAAAAAAAGCTACATCTCATGTATTCATATTAAATTAATGCTTCACAGGAAAAATTACTTTTACTAGAAAGAGTGAAAAGAAGAAAAGCGTTGATTTAAAAAGAAATTTCAAGATAATTATATTTTTACGGATGTTATACGTACAATTCAAATCATAAAATTTTATTTTGTGATTATTGATCTGGATGACTGGATTTTAGATTTTAGATAATTAGAGTTTTGTTGTATCATTTTAACGGTACATGTATAGTATATATTACTATGCCACACATGAAAAAAAACTGGGCAAATTAAAAATATATATATTATTGATTTAATTCTGTTAAAGGAAACTTTTACATACCTATATTGGTTTGAAGAATGAAGTTAACAAGCTCTGCTTTCTTTTCTTTACAGCATTATCTAATAATGTTTGTCTAATAAATTTTGTCAACATACATATTAATTTCAATCGCTAACAAGTTTTTATTACGCATGTAACACACAATTTTCTGTAAATACTCGAGTGCATGAGATGGTAAAAGTTTCTAGCAAATTTCTACAAATCCTTCTTGATCACTGACACTGCCATAAGGCAACTCATAATTAACACTTTTTTCTTTTCTTTTTTTTTTTTTTTGGGGGGGGGGGGGGGGGCGCTATTCTCTTTATTGAACATTATAAAGTATTGATCAAAGTTATAAAGTGATATGCTTTTTCATGTAAAATACTTCCACTAACGGGATTTTTTTTGATCTTGCATCTTTAAACCATGCAAATAATACTTCCTCCACATCTGCATATTTTGCTGTACGTAAACGTTTAAACGATGAGAAAACTGCATCCTTTCGCTAACAAGTCGAAAATTTTAAGAATTTTTTCTCGATCTTTCAATATTGAGCTGAGAGTGCTAATCCTAAATTTTTTCGCTACATCGCTTTTTTTAACATAATTCTAGGAAGCATTTTATAATTTCGACTTTCTCTTCTAAACTCAACCATTTTCTTTTGTCAGACACAGACAGCGTACAGAGTTTTAAAAATTAACACGCCATAAATTTACAGGCGAAGCAAATGTTAATGAAATCAGTCATCGAATAAAAAAGAACATTAATACAGTTCTGCTAAGCTGTCATTTTCCTGTCTGTCTTTCTTAAAACACTGCCCCTCCACCAAATCTCTCCTGGAACTATTGAAATTATGTGATTGGCCGTAGAGAAAAAGATTGAAGGTTGTGTCATGGGGGAAAAAATAGTAATTAATTTTAAAAAAATATATTTCCCGCGTTAAGTAAAAAAAAAGTGAAAATTCGCTATATCGTTTTTATTGCACTGTTCATGCTCGAATTCTTTTCGTTATAAATATTTCGTTATATCGTTTCGAATTCAGTATTCTTTAACATGCAGACCAACTAAATGGTAATGAACATTTCGTTATATCGTAATTCGTTATAAAGTGCTTCAACTGTATATATATATATATATCTGACCTATGTCATACAATAACGCTCGTATTTATAAATCAATTTTGATGAAACTAATTGTGTGTATTAAGCTCACTAATGTCTCGACCGAGTTCGTTGGACAGCTTGGTCCGCCATTTTGTTTCAAGATGGCGGCCAATTAAAAATTTGAAACTAAAATAAATATACAAAAAAGTTAAAAATTCAAATTTATTTTTTAATTCAGTGTTAGGCCTTGAAACGAGGATTCCAGAGCATTTTTTGTTTTACCTCTATCTTAAAAAACGGCTGAGATAGAGCAGTTTGAAATTCTAGGGTGGCAGACATTTTGAAACAAGACAGCACATTACAAAAATTTTCATTGTTGTAATAATTTTCCCAATCAAACGCATAAAACTATATATTCATATCCATCATAAGATAAGTCTTCATAAATGAAGCCAATTTGGCTATTGCTCAATAATTTGGCGAATTTCTTGTTCAAATTCAGTATTAACGAATCTTTTGTAAACGTTTTATTTGCATTTTAAGTTGCTGTTTTTGTGTAACATTAGCTAAAATTTTAAAACGAAGATATAGGAAAGCTACCTTTTCCTCCCGGTACAGGCCGGAAGGACTTTTTATTTTACTTTAAAGTTAATATGTTTAAAAGAAAGCTATAAACAATATTAATATGATTATTTATTGAACTTCAACATGGGGTACAGTGGACCACCCACTCCTGGGGCACAGTGGTCCACAATCCATTCTGCTCCTGTAATGCAGAATGTTCAAAATATTTAATAATTGCTTATTTTCTATAAAGAAAGATTGTTTTAAAGTAGATTTAACTGTAAAATAAAGTAAACAAATAAAAATAACAATTTATTGCCGAAACGTCAGTGAAGGCTTACTGTTGAGACCCAAAAAGTTTTTGGTTTCTGTTTGTCTGTCTGTCTGTCTGTTCCGCGATAACTGCCATAAAAATGATCTGATTAGGTTGATTTTTGGTGGGTATGTTGGTGAGATACCCGGAATTAGCTGTATAGTTTTTGGTTAAATTTGGTTCATTCGTTCAAAAAATAGAGAACATTTCTTTTTAAATCATAATGCTTTCCTATGGGACTGCAGACGATTTTCAAATTTCATTTTTAACTGAAATGGAAATCGCATATTTGAATAATGGATTTCAACGTAAAATTATGGATGTTGATTTTCGATATGGAGGTTTTAAATATATCCAATAATTTTGAAAAATTGACGATACATTTATTAGAATTGAGATATTAATTGTTTAAATGATTGGAAATTTTTTTGCATCTGTTCCGGAAATATAAAACTTTTATTTTCATGTTTTTTACAAATTTTAAAATGCATTTTTTTTTTTTTTTACTTTTCTCTTTAATTTATCAGTTGCCTAGCAACGATATTTCAAAGAAGATAAAAATAATAAAAGCAACACGCACTATTTTGTTCCAATAATTTATTAGCAAAATAAATTATTTTTGTATTCTATTGACATAAATGAAGAATTTATTTTAATACAAGTTTTTTTTTTTAATCTAAAAAGTTACAAGAATAAGAAGTTCATAAGAATTTCAGAATATCATTGCATAAACCATGTTTAATTTAACGTTTCTAATTTCTGAAACCTCCGAAGAATTGTATATGCCTGTAAATATGTATGCAATAGAAAAAAATTAAATTGCGGATTGTAAGATGCTAAATAATATGAAAAGTGAGATTAAAAAACAGTGACTTGAGCTGACGTTGAGGCTCCTGATCTGCAGATTTACTAGTTTAACATAGTAAGAAATATTTTGTTTTGTATTTACTGCTTTTGATAAATAGAACAATTAATAATAAAACAACAATTAACAACAATAAATACAACAATTAGACTAATTGTTGATGATTCTATTCAAGTAAGATTCATGCGACACAAATTGAATGGAAATCAGTTTATTTCTCCCGAAACTGTAGATTAATCTGCTGTTGATGTCAATGATTTCATAATGTTGCTCTCAGACCCAAAATTATTTCTTGAAAATTCCAGTCTCAATCTTACTCATAAGTACTTTGGAATTTCATTTGCAAATTTTAATGTGCACTGATTTTTTTGTACTTAAGTAATAACTTCAACTAAATTGCAATTGTTCCTGTATTAATCTGTTATTATTTTCAAAGTATAATTAATTTTTTGTTTTTGTTTCAAAATTTATATTACTACGTTATTTTGCGGGTGAAAGGGGAACAAAAAAGAATTAGATTAATGAAAAATAGATTTATATTGTATTTTAGATAATACCTAATAGTGGTCCACTTTGCAAGTGTATATAATTTTTTTTTTTTTTTTTTGAAAAATGTATTGAAAACTATGTTGTGAGAAAATTATGATGGATGTAAGAAGGTTTAAGGAATATTGAAAAATATTTTCAGTCTGTTAAAGAGAAAAAAAATGTTAACTGAAAAAGTGGTCCACTGTGTACGGTCTCCCCTATGTGTATATAATTTAAGCAACAAACACAAAATGCTAATTTCTGAACACGCGAGCACTCAAAAGGAAATTCTATAAAGAGCAAGTGTAGAAAAGAAGTACTACCTAACAGTCGATGTGAAGTCCCCTTGATGTCACACACGGTGAGAAGTGTCACAATCGAAATATGGGATATTTCACTGTCTCATTATTACTCTCAAATGATTGTTAACACTGATAAGTCACTGTGACTGTCGCTTTGTGATGGGTCACCAGGTGACATGACAATGAAGTCACCTTGTGATTCTCAAGTCACTGTCAGTTGAAGATTGAACTTTGAAGTCATTGCATTGTGATGAGAATGTCACAATGAAGTTGCATGGTGACTTTCCGGTGATCGACACTCTATTGTGAAATGTGAAGTCATCATTGCACTCCTTTGTGAAAAGTCACCAGATGATTTCATTTTCTGTCACTTGGGAACTCGTCACAGAACAGCTATCATGATCACTTTACAATGGAGTGTCAAAATGACAGTTACATGAGTGTCATAAGATGATTTCATTGTAAAGTCACCTGGTGATTCGTCAAAAAACAGCAGTCATGGGGACTGTTCAGTGGAGTGACGAAATGAGGCATTGACGGTGCTGTTAGGATAGCACCTATTTTCGACACCTGCTGCTTATAGAATTTCCTTCTGAGCACTCACGTGTTCAGAAATTAGCAGTTTGTGTTTGTTGCACACTAGTGTATGTGTGTCTAACCAAAAAGTACCCAAAAGTCAATAAAAGATTATTTTTTCTAAAGAGGTAAATATATTTTATTTCTCCTTACTCATTTATTTTTGGTACTTTTCGGTTAGCCGGGCGCCAGTGAAATTTATATATCTAAGTATACATATATCTATACATACACACATTTATATATGCATGTATGTATATATACATATATATATACACATACATATATGTGTGTATGTATGCATATATATGTATATACAGATATATACATTTCACTGGCGCCCGGCTAACCGAAAAGTACCTTATTTTTTTTACAAAAATATTCATCATGTGTGGGTTTTCTGTTTGATTAGAAATCAATAGTGATTAACATAAAATGAGTATTTCTCATTAACATTCTTTGATTTTTAAAATCATCCTAAAGGCCTTCTGGTGTTTTATCGGTTAATATGAAAAGATTTTTGATGCCCTTCCACTTCGACTGTATATGTCTATCACTGGGGCGCAGTATACGCACCACACCTTTATTTCTATAAATTATTTTTATTCATTTTTACATCCTTTTTTAAAATATTTCATTCATTACGTTATTTTACTGTTACATTGAAATAAAAAATGGTACTTTTCAGTTAGCCGGGCGCCAGTGATATATGTACATATATATACATTCATACATATAAGTGTATATATATATGTATGTATATATATATATATGTACATGTGTAAATATACATGTTCATAAATTACTGGCGCCCGGCTAACCGAAAAGTACCTACAAAATCACGCGCTATTATTCCATTCTATTTGTAAAACTAATATTCAAAAACAAAGTTTTCGCCAAATTGGTGGGAGGGGAAATCGCACCAACGTGGCGCGTATAGGACATCTGTGCCATCACGGGCACCCGGCGAACATAAAAGTACCAAAAAATCTAATTAGTATTAAAGTGATAAACACAGGAAGAGCTACTTCAGTAGAAGTTGAAAGAAAGTTTTCTACTCTTGTAAGAAAGAATGGAGAACTTTAATTTGAAATAATGTTTTCTACTTAATTACTACATAACAAATAAAAATATCGGTTAGGAATAGAAATATGGTAGATAAACTTTTTATTTTAATTCGAAGCACTATGCCAATAATGCACACTGAGATTTAATCATATGACTCTTTTATGTTTTATGGTATTATTAAGAAGTTTTTTAGCCTTTATTGTATTGCACCAATTTGTTCAATATTTGAATGTTAGAGAAATAAGCTTACTTTTCGATGTATAAAATAAAAATAAGAAAATACAGGAAAACATTTCTCCAAATGATACCGCACCTCTTTTTGTTTGACAACACAACAGTACTTTCCGTTGCCAATCATCAATAAAAAGTATAATAATATGAAAAGGTCGTTGGGTCGTTATCTTTAACTTCTTTCTGACCGGACAGTACAAACAGAATTTTTTTTTTATCGGTACCTTTTCAATTTTTCAAAAATGAAAAAATTAAGGTTCTTCTTATCGAAAACAGCTGCATCCCACAACTCAACTCTCTCTCTAAAAAAAAAAATAATTTTAACTGTAACTGTTACGAAAATGTAAACATTGTTGTTTACACTTGTCATCCTGTCATCATTTAAAGACTATCTAGAAGGGCATATGCTGCGAAAAAAGGCTCTAGTCAGTTTCTTCTCACACTGAATTGTATTTATTTCTCATATTGGGAGTTATAAGGAAAACGTTGACAGGTTTGAAAATTTCTAACTTCTTTTGTAATTGAGAAACATTTATTTTTTAAGAAGTTCCGTATTCTAGGCTTTTAAACAATCACATTCCTCTTAATTTACCAGTTCGTAAAATCGCTCAACGTCAACATATTTAAAATTAATCTTTATTCGAACCGTTGTTGTTAAATGAATGCTAAAAGATGAGTATAGTGTATTGGGTACTTTTACGTTTAGCTGGATGCAAATCTCACCAATAGCAGCTTCGCATGGCCAACTTAGAAACAATGCTTTGACTCTGAAATTAAATGTTTTGATTTCTATTATCATTTATTAGCATGGTATGTTTCTTTTCAAGAGTTTTGCAGATTTCAGGTCATGTGTATTTCATCTTTGTTTACGCTTTTTTTATTCATATGTTAGACAAATTTAGATTGTTAATGCTAAATATTTAAAATTAAATGAACTACACAATTAAATATCTGAAATAAGTCAGAAATGTTTAAAATTTAATTTGATTTTTAAAATATATTATCAATAGTTCTTAGGGTACTTACGTATTAACGCCACCGCAGCTACAGATTTGGCGATTTTTAAGTGCCGCCAATCTTTCGTAGCACTAAAAAATGGGTACTTACGTATTATCCGTGCCAGTTTTAAGCCAACTGCGCCAGGCATGGAACCAATATTACTAATTATAGTAACCCTTATATATTTTTTTTTTCTTGCTACATGGTACATGCATGGGAATAATCTATAATATTATTCTTTCTTATTTACTATGCTATTTACCATTTATTAATTTTATTAAAATAATGTTATTTACTATTTTATAAATTTAATAAACATATATTACATTTTATTTATTTTATATTACCATTTTTAACAATGTTATTTGATAATGTTAAATTACTGCGTTTGAAAACATGATTGGCAACGATAAACAAGATTGGTACTTGGCAACCATTTTTGGCGATCAATCTCCTGGCACGGATAATACGTAAGTACCAAAAAATAGCGTCAAAAATCAGCAAACAACAAGGCAACAAGGAATCCAAAAGATAACTGCGTGTGAACAACAAGATTGTTCTTTATTAGCGCAACTTCTGCTGCGGTGCCGTTAATACGTAAGTACCGTTCTTAGCATTAAACGATGTGGTTTACATCTCTGTATTGTGTGTTGTAGTCTACTGTAAAATTAGCCATACTTGGCTGCTACAATTTTTTGCTGGCTACTAGATTTTATGAAAGCCTTGGGCATTCTTATTTTTTAAATATCTCCTCATGAAATGAATATTTTTAACCTATTTTTTCTGTGTATTTAAAAGGATGTCTCTTTAGTTGTCAAAATAGTTCTAAAATATATATACTTCATTTTATGTGAGGTGTTAAAATCATACTCAATGTCACTAAGATTTTTATACTTAAAATTATAAATTACCTATATACACGCTAAAAACCAATGTTTAAACACACACTATCAAACTGTAGCAACCTTACATCTCGCCTTTCTGGGGGTTGATTTACTGTGTCATAATGCATCACTTCCGTATTATTGGTTGCTTGTATGGGATGGTCTTTCGGTGTGTTTGCTGTCATTTGAGTTTTAAACGTTGTTGGATTAAAAACCAACGTATGTTCTTTGCACCGGTTAGTAACATATATATGTAACGCTTCACGTACATTAACCGAAAAAAAAAAAAAAAATCCCTGGATGCATCAAACTCCCCGTGCAGCAATCTCTAGAATAGGGGTGCACAACCTGTGGCCCGCGGGCCAAAAGTGGCCCGCGATCGGATTACTGGTGGCCCGTGGATCAATTTCGCCGATCGGAAGCGAAAAAATCACGAATTTCGCCGATCAGGTGCGTAGAAATCGCGAATCTTGTCAAATTTCGGCCATCGGGTGCGTAAAAATTGCAAATTTTGCTCAGCGAGTGCATATAAATCACGAATTTTACAGATCGGGTGCGTATAAATTGTAAATTTCGACAATCGCCTGAATAAAAATCGTGAATTTTACCAATCGCCTGCGTAAAAATCGTGAATTTTGCTGATCGCCTGCGTAAAAAATCTGGAATTTTGTCGATCGGGCCCGTAAAAATCGCGAATTCTGCCGATAGGGTGCGTATAAATCGTAAATTTCGTCGATCAGGTGCGTAAAAATCACGAATTTTGCCGATCGTATGCGTAAAAATCACGAATTTTGCCGATCGGGCCCGTAAAAATCGCGAATTTTGTCGATTGGGCCCGTTAAAAATCACGAATTTTGCCGATCGTATGCGTAAAATCACGAATTTTGCCAATCGGGCCCGTAAAAATCGCGAATTCTGCCGATAGGGTGCGTATAATTCGCAAATTTTGCCGATCAGGTGCGTATAAATCGTAAATTTCGTCGATTGTATGCATAAAAGTCACGAATTTTGCCGATCGGGCCCATAAAAATCGCGAATTTTGTCGATCGAGCTCGTAAAAATCGCGAATTTTGCCGATCAGACGCTTAAAAATCACAAATTTTGCTGATCGAGTCCGTAAAAATCTCGAATTTTGTCGATCGGGTGCGTATAAATCGCAAATTTCGCCGAACGTGTGCGTAATAATCCTGAATTTCGTCAATCACTAGGAAAAAACTATGAATATTGTCAATCGTGCATGAAAAAAAAATGCAAGTTTTTTCCCATCCTTTCCAATTGAATTGGGTTATGCTGACTAAGGAGGTGGTTGAGTATAGGGAGCTAACCCTCCTTTTAAAATTAGCATTTTTATGAACTTTTAGGCCGGACCCCTTCCCCCCCCCCCCCCCCACTTGCCCCTTGCCCGAAACAAAATTTTGTTCATCCTATGGATGTTGGCTCTCGACAATCCAGTCATTTTAGTGACTGCCCCTCCTCTTATAAAGGTTGTGCACCCCTTTGATATCCACATTTTATGACTGAATATGTGTTAAGAAGTACAATTTAGAATAATATATGTTTCTCCTCCTCTCCACCTTCATTCATGAAAGCAGAATTTTTTTTTCGGCACTGGCAATCTTTAAAGCTAAATTTATTCCTTCAAATAAAGTCAAGGAGTATTTTCACTCTTTGAAAATAATCTTAGCTATATCTCTTGTATAAATACGAACGTAAACTGTTGATATATCATTGCCAACAGAACTGAATACGTTGACTGGAAGAAAGGAACCTGGGGGGGGGAGAGGGGGGCTAAATCTACCCTTTCGAAATTTGTTTTTTTAATCGATCCCCCCCTCCCCGGTCACATCTCCTCAAAACAAAAAATTTCTGATGGTGGCCCTCGACAACCGGTCATTTTTGTAAGTGGCCCTTCGCTTAAAAAGGTTGTGCACCCCTACTCTAGAATGTATGAAATACATTCAAACAGCCGTTAGTAACTTATATATATGTACGCTTCATGCACATTAACCGAAAAAAAAAACCCCCTCTGGATGCATGAAGCTCCCTGTGCCCTCTGTAGAATGCATCCAGCTGTGGTCAGTAATGTTCGTACAAAAATCGGTTTACAGCAATCTCTAAAGTGCACGAAATACATCTTATCAAGTAAAATCGACAAAAATGCACTTACCTTTATTTCTCATCTTTCATGTTTTTTAATATTTCACAGAAATTATCCTTTATGACATACGACAAAACTTCAAACCATTAAACTTCATAAAACATATTCCACAAACATAATTCAACAAATCTGACACACAACAAACCAACCCACAGACAATAGACCCGTATTCTAGAATATTCTAATTTGTCAACCAACCAATCCAATCTAATTCCCTCAAAAACCAGCTCAATTTCCAAAACCATGCATTCTGATTGTGCCCGGGCTAGAACCGAGCACAGAAAGTGTGGAAAAAACGTAAGAAACAAACCGGTAGCAAAAAAAACTCATTTATTGCTTCGCCAAATTTGACGATGTCGAGCATCTCGCTTGCTCTAGGGTTTAACCAAAATTTTTTTTCAGCGGCCACCTTATGGCCACTTTCCTGTATGAAAAGAGTAACACATTGTTTTGCATTTCATCAAGTATTCTATTTTTGCTGGTTGAAATATGTTTACTGTAAAATCCCGATTGTAAGCCCCCCCCCTTTTTCAAAATTTAAAAAGGTTAAATTTGGGAGGGGGGGGGCTTATAATCGGGATTTTTCTAAAAATCATTTAAAAACCTGTTTTTATCATTAATTTAGAAGTAAAAAAGGGGTGAGAATCTTCCGTATTTCGGCAGATTAAAAATAAAATACAAATAAAATAAAAATAAATTCCCAACCCTAAGATCCTGCCCCCCCCCCCCCCCCCCACACACACACAAAAAAAAATATTAAAAATCATTTTTTAAATATTTTTCTTCATTTCTTATTTTATTGTAACAATAAATACTATCTATCTAAATCTGCTCTCAAAATTACAGTTTTCCCCCCTTTGCCCCCCCCTCTGGTACCAAAAATGCATAGTTTAACCTTTATACTTTTTAATTTTAAACATCTTTTCAGACTTATTAAATACTCTACATTAAAATAAATAAATCCAACCTACCACCTAAATTAACCCCACCTCCTAAAATATCTGCTTCTCTCCCCCTGCCCCCCCCCCCAAACTTATCTCATGAAGATCCTCCCCCTCCAAATGCATCGCGTAAAATTTAAAATCTGTAAAATTTTAAAAAAAGAGCAAGAGTCTTCCGTATTTCGGCAGATTAAAAAAAATAAATAAAATAAAAATAAATTCAAACCTAAAATCCTGCCCCCCCCCCCTCCCTCTCAAAAAAAAAGAAAAATTTAAAAAAATATTTTTTAAAATATTTTTCTCTATTTTTTATTTTATTGTAACAACAAATAATCAATCATATAAATCTGTTCTCAAAATTACTGTTTCCCCCTTTGCCCCCCCCCCTTCTGGTACCAAAAATGCTTAGTTTAACCTTTATAACATTTTAATTTTAAACTTCTTTTTAGGCATTAAATACTCTATATTAAAAATAAATAACTCCAACCTACCACCTAATTGAACCCATCCTCCTAAAATCCCTGCTTCTCCTCCCCCCTTGCCCCCCACCCTTATCTCATGAAGATCCCCCCCCTTACAAATGCATCTCGTAAAATTTAAAAAAAAAGGACGAGAAACTTCCGTATTTTGGTAGATTAAAAAATAAATAAATAAAAATAAATTCTCAACCCTAAAATCCTGCCCCCCCCCCCCCCCAAAAAAAAATAAAATAAATAAAAATAAAATAAATAAATAAAATAAAATAAAAAAATTAAAAATTCATTTTTTAAATAATTTTTTTTAATTTCTTATTTTATTGTGTAACAATAAATAATCAATGATTTAAATCTACTCTCAAAATTACTGTTTCCCCTCTTTGTCCCCCTCTGGTACCAAAAATGCATAGTTTTCTTCTTAATTTTTTCTACTCTATTTGTGATTTTTTCCCAGCAATATTTAAATAACGATCTACATTATACCTTCCCCTCTTCCAAAAAGTCCTCTTTATTTCCTTTGCCCCCTCCCCCCCAGTACATACTTTAAAGTCTTTAAAAGTTTTTTTTAATCTATTTAGAACTTTCTTGCAACTATAATTAAATAATTATCTAAATTGCTTCTCCCCCCCCCCCCCCCCCCCCCACACACACCTCTAAAAATTTGCTTCTCCCTTCCTCCTCTCCTACCTCAGCACACTAACTTAAAAATCTTTAAAACTATTTTTTAAAGATTTTATGTGGTATTGTCACT
The DNA here is from genome assembly GCA_963931845.1 of Maratus michaelseni. Taxonomy (NCBI): domain Eukaryota; kingdom Metazoa; phylum Arthropoda; class Arachnida; order Araneae; family Salticidae; genus Maratus; species Maratus michaelseni. Next base: position 745,415 of record OZ007588.1, read on the forward strand.
TTGTAGCAACAATAAATAAATGATCATCTAACTCTCCCTTTAAAGTTCCATTCTCCATCCCCAGAAAAAGGGATGAATTTCTAGACATGGAGGGGGGAAAGGACAAAGAGAAGATTTTAGTCTTTTGTAGTTTGGCTGTTCTCACAGCTGATATTTTGTTAATCGATGGGGAGTTATTTTAGAGAACATATTTATTTCAAAACATAAAACATATGTGTGATTCAGGAAAGAACAGCCAAACTGCAAAAAAGATGAAAATTTTTGCTTTCCTCTCACATATTTAGAAATCCACTCCTCTTCTTTGGGAGAATAGGACAGAGAAAAAATTTCAAACGGAATGATGATTTTAGATGAGTGATACTTATATGAGATGATGTAAATGAGATGAGTTACCTTACTACAAAATAAGAAATAGATCAACATTTAAAAAAATAATAATAATAATAATAAAGAATTTAAACTATTTGCTGGGTGAGAAGACGGGGAGGGGGGGGGGCAGTGGCATTTTTGGGAGAAAGGGGGGTAATTTAGATAATTGATTATTCATTAATACTGTTACTAAAGAGAAATAAATACAGCAGTTTAAAAAAAAAAATAGAGTTTTAAAGATTTTAAAATTTGTGTGTGTAGGGGGGGCAGACAGAAAACGTAGGTGACAAATTAGAAGGCAACAAGTAGGACATGAAATTTCTTCACATAAGAGTTTTATAAATTTTAAACTTTGTATGAGAGGGAAATATGAATTTCGATGGAAGGAGTTTGTAATTTAGATGATTCATTATTTATAGAGAGCAACAAAGAGGACAGAGGATTTTTTTTATAAATAATTTAATTTTTTTTTGACAGGAGTTAGCTAAATGAAAAAAGCAGATATTTTGGTGGTAAAGCGATAATTGAAATGGTTGATTAGTTATTTATTGTTACTAGACAGCAAATTTTTTAATAAAGATTTTAAACTTTATATGCTGAAAGAGAAGAGGCATAAATTTTGGATGGAAAAGGAGATTGTAGTGTAGAGGATTGATTTTTTTACTAATTGTTACGTTACTAGTGAGCAGAAAGAAGTACAGAAGGATTTAAGATTCTCAAGTTTTCAAACTTTTTATGTTAGAGAGGGCATAGAAGGGAAACAGACATTTCATGTGAGAGGAAGGATTTCATTAACATCATATAAAAACAGAAGTAGAAATCTGTCAAAAATATCAAAAGAATAAAATTTGCCTCCCTTGGATTTTTAAAATAAATTTTTTGCGCATAAAATTTTTTTTGTATGTGACAGGGGGGGGGGGGGGGGGTTATATTTGGAAATGAAAAAGAAAATCAAAATTGCTTAAAAGTGGGAGGGGGCTTACTTTCGAGATTTTACGGATATATATGTTTTTTTTTGGAGGGGGGCTTATATTCAGAAATGGAAAAGAAAACCAAAATTGCTTAAAAGTGGGAGGGGGGCTTACTTTCGGGATCTTACGGTACATCAGAGATGGGCAAAATACATCGAAAAACCATTTTTGATACAAAATACTTTGGTTTTAGAACCTAAAATACAAATTCTATTCAAATTTCAAAATACAAAATAGATGTATTTTAATATGCATTCAAAATACATTAATTTTAATTGCAATTTCATGTTATAAATTTTTATCTACTGTCATAGACAGATTTGTAATAAAAAAAAAAAGAGGTCTGCACGGGCCAAAATTTCCAGACCTGATCCTAGCCTGAGGCCTGGCCGTATCTGTACAAAAATTCTTTGACCCAACCCAGTATAAAAGCTAAAAGTTCGGTCCGAGTCTGGCCCGACTCCTACAAAAAATTTATTGGCTTGGTTTACCTGCTATAAATGTATATTCTTTTCACACGTATTATTACATTCATTTTGTATGAATGAACACATTTTTCCATCCTAGACAAGTTTCTTTTCACAGGTTTTCATGTACTTTCATTTTATTGCCTAGAAATATACGAGTATGTACTATTCTTCAAAAAGTATAAATTAAAACTTTTAATTGTAGAATAACGATGATTTAAAAATCTATGCATTTTTTGCAAAAATTATGGTACTTCTCTATTATCCCGTCGACCATTTTTCATAACATAAAACTATCGCCAAACTGTAACGTCCAATAAACAGAAGAGCATTGCCCTTAGAATATCAAAATAAATAAATAAAATATAAGAATTTAAGGACACAATTGTTATTTTAATTAATGAAATAATTAATAAATCAGTAAAACATAATGAAAAATACACGCAAATGTCGAATTAAAAACCACTTGATGATATAACAAACACGTACAATGCTTCTGACATCCAGTCAATGGGGCTGCATTTTTGGCATTTCATCTTACAGTTTGGCGATAATTTTTTGTTATGAAAAGTGGTCGACGGGATAATAGAGAAGTACCAAAATTATTAAACAGGTCAAATTTTACTGATATTTGCACGGGCCAGGGGCCACGGGATTCTTATACCTCCCTGCCTAGAGCTCTAAGGAAGAATGTCCAGGAGGTCCAACTTGCTGCCCGGCCCAAGTCTGCAGGAGAAAGACCTGGTCTGAAAAGAGTGACGACCAGACTCAGTTGGTTTCGACCTGAAAATGGTGTTTTGTAACTGGTGTCAACCGATTATCATAAAAAAAAATATAATTTTGAGTAAATTTATATCTATTGCGTAGTACGATGTATCACAAATAAGTAATTTCCTTTCATTAGGAGTTCTCAAATATATAATATCAATCTTTTCACACGTCTATGCAACAACTAACTGCATTGCACTGCTAACATAGTTTTTAAATGCAATACTCTGGACGATCCTATTTGTGTATCACACGATAAAATTTTCTAATTCACATAGCAACATTAAGATTTATAAAAGCATTCAGCAAAAAGTGTTTCGGCTGAAGATAAAAAACCTTATTGTACCAAATTTGAAAAAACTATGTTTATATGAACGTCTAGAAATGAATTCAAAGACTATACAAAACAGACAAGCATGTATTATTTTCTGTTGTGAATCAATAATTTGTGGTTTAAACCTAATTCCAGTCTAGTATGAGCCGTTTGAAAGATCGAGAAATGTGTTTTGAGTATTTTGAAAATACAAAACACATAAAAATATCATTTCAAAATACTTTAGTTTTATCTGTTTAAAATACAAAAAACAAATGTATTTTCAACACTGCTCAACTCTTGTTTTATTTGGATTATTTAATTCCATAAAAGTATAAACTTGGGTCAAAACATTTTTTTAATGATTTTTATAAATTAAGTTAAAAAATATATTCCAAGTTTTCAAATTAATATTTTAGATTCATAACGTTTAGGTTAGAGTTGAAAAATAAATAATTGTGTATTTTAATAAAGTAGGCCTATATTTTTAGTTTCATTTTTAAATTGTAGAATGCCGTACTATATGCACGAGTTGAATCCCGATTACAACCCTGCCACTGGCATGTTACATCACATGACTACGGATGAGTTGAAGAAACTCCTCAACGACGATGACAGACTCGAATCGATGATTAAGGATTTACAACAGGTAGGTACATTATTCATTTTTGTGTCAACCTTCATAACCTATAAAAAAAAAAATAGAATAAAAATTGTTTTCTCTGTATGGATCCAGTAAACCCCAAAATACAGCATCGTGTAGCATTCAATTGAAAACACTAGACAAGAATTGTCTTCTAAAAATCTTCTGAATAATAGGCACTAGGGATGCATCCAATAGCAGTGAATATTTATTTGGCTGGCTGATTGTTCCACGATTGAAAGACATTAAATAAATATCAGAATGGAAGAGATGTTGCAAATGCATGGGGGTTAGTGAGTAAATGTTTAGCCTAGCATGCAAAAACAGCATGCTAGTTTTATTTTATTATTATGAAACAAACATTTAATTGATTTATTTTTATTTAACATGCACATTTAAAATCCCTATAACATCCTATTTAGCATAAATAAACTTATGTGTGTTTCATTTAGTTGTTAGAACGTGCATACTGAAAATACGCTTTGCATAAACACACACTTGCACCAACCTTGTTCTCAGATATCAATGTTACCACTTTGCCAGGCCTTGCTTTTTTTCTATTCAGAATGGTACCATTATTTTTGAATAGTTATTTATTCTGTCAATAAAAAAGAGGGATATCTCTCTTCAGAATAGGGTAGCATTCTGAATTAAAAGAATCCCGCTCATATGGCAAGAGTGATGAATACAGACAGATACGATTCAATTTTACATTTTAGCACAAACATAACCAATCGGAAGAAGAGAGGGATCGTATGTCTGAAAATTTAAAGATTCGTAAAGTTTATACAGTATTTGGTTTATAATTTTTATTTGTTTTATGTTCAATCTCATACTTTATTTTTCTACTCTCTTCCGTTTTACACCACTTTACAAAACAATAGGCTGTATTTAATAAATGCTAAGTAATGTATTGTAAATTTAATAAAATTCACTGTTAACTAAACACAGTGTTAAAAGTTTTTAAATATCAAAATATAAAATTAAATAGCTTTGAAAGTGGCACAAATTATCACTTTTGTGCTTGACACAAAAAGCCCAAATATGTCATCCAGGTTCTTCATTTGGGCTTTAGTCGAACGTATAGATTTTGGATTTAAGCTCTTTAATTATTTTCATTCCTCAGGTTAGTAATTGTGATATTGAATGAAACCTGTGCGATTTTTCTTTCCTCTCTTTCATTTTTTATTGATATACACACATTTTATTGACATTCTCATCCATCCCAGGATTTATAAAAAGATATTATAAAGCTCCGTACCACTATGAATAAATAGGATAAACTGAGGATGTACACAGCAGATTTTTTTAAATGGGATTTACAATGCAATTATATTCAAAGGAAAACTGAAATTGGATGACACTGTTGGAGTTTGGAAGAATGTTACATTAAAAGAGGTGCTACAGCACAACGTATTAAAAAAAAAAAACTCACAAAAATCTGGAAAGATAAACCTGGCAGAATTGAAACTGATACTTCTTAAAAGAGAATCAAAGTGCTTTCACCAAGCCTATTAAAAAGAATACATTTGCTTTGAAAGGACTAACTATTGTCTTTATTACAGTAAATATCACTACGAAATTCAAGAAATGTCTAGATAAGTTAAACAAATTTGAAAATATTATAAGTATCATTGGAAGAAAGATTTATATATAGCCGAATCGATTTATAAAAGGCGGATATAATACTTAGAAACTTATAGTCGTGCGCATATGCTTAATTATCATCAAGCTAGAAAGTATTGTGGAAATATGGGTAGTGGAGATAAACAGATATACATTCTTATAGAGACATTGGATGGCTTTCCATCGTAAAGTTTTGTTAATTTCGAACCGTTAAGCTAGGTTACAATTTTCATTTTAAATCGGCAAATTATGATTGTGTATTATTAAAAGTGCCTTGAGCTCGGGGCTTGTCCCGACCATATGCCACAAGCGGGTCCTCAAGGTGGGTGACGTATTATTAAAAGACCACCAATAGACAAAGTACTTGGGGTTTTCATTTGAAATTGCAAAGCACCTGAGTAAACTTTGACTTCAAAGCAAATTCCATAATGTTGTCTTGTTATTTGATAGTATTAACGTTTTCAAATAGAATTAATTACATTGGCAAAACAATTTTCAAAAAGAAAATGTATTTCATTTTAAATGTTGCCAGGAATTATTACAAAAATGATCGGATTGAAAATTTTAAAAAATATACTAAACAAGAATGAAAAATCATGCATCAAGCATAGATTATGTAACACTTTCCAACGCTTCCAAAATAATTTTACAAATCATACCGTTTAATAATTTAAAAGATAACATCTAAGTAAACAATTTGGAAAACTCATAACATATTTAAAAACGTAATTTCAGGAATTTCCAACATCTACAATATTCAGAAAAATATCCAAATACTTTTATTCAGCCCTGTATAGGATCTATAGATTTGTATATATACTACATACGATGCTAAATTTTAGTTCAGTTAGGAAACGCGTAGCACAGTTTAAAATTCTCCGTCTGGAGTTTCTGTCCATAAACGGAAATGTGTCCGCGAACTTTTGTGCTTCCCTGTATAGAATCTACAGAATTTATACACACCACGTAATAGACAAAAATATAAGTGCTATGCACACCCTATTCTATATTAAGCTTCTTCTAATGCACCTTAGTGATCTATATAAATTTCAATGCGTTTAAAATAGTGAAACATTATTTAAATAAACCGCAAATGATTTTTCCCCATAGACCGCAATGTAACGGAATTCTTTTGAGTGTCCCTGTAAAAAAACTATAAGTGCTACACACTTCTGTTGAAATAGGGAACATGCTATAGATAACAACAATAACATATAAAAATTGCAGAGCAATCCGAGCATATTTACGGGAGTTAGAGCACAAACAGACGGCCATACGGCCAGACAAACCGAAGTCATAAACACTTTTCAACTAGGTTGGAAAGTGTTAAAAATGAATTCAAAATGAGATTTTTGAATTTCAAGAAATATGAAAATCAGTTCAGTGATGTCACTGGATCCTAAAAATCCTGGGTCCCTTTTTTATAAAAGCGGGTCCCCATTCATAATAGTTCAAATTCATATTTTAAAGGAATAACAAGTGAATTTGTTTATTTGGAAAAGAGAAATGCAATAGTTATTGTTTTGATAATAATTAAATAATGAATAATTAAAACCAGTATTTCCCAATCAAATAAGATATTCTTTTAGGTGTGTTCGTAATTATATAAATAAGTAGCACCTATTGTCGTCGTCTGGTCCATCCGTCTGTCTGTCGTCCGTCTGCATATAACAACACAAAAACTACCCAAGTTTTGAAATTTAAGATATATTATCTTTGCAGAATTGTGTCAAGACATTTCAAATTTTATGAAAATCAAATCAAAACTTTGGAAGATATTAATAAAAACACTTATTAAGAAATTTGAATTTTTTTATAAAAATCTGTGCTTTCTTGTTATAGGAGCTTCCGAGGTTTAATCGTCAAGCGAACGAGATACTTATTTTATGACAGAAATTAATCTGCAGACGATATAATTCATTTCACAGAATTAAAAATCAGAAAAGATCTGAATATTTATATAACTAGCTATAGTACGAACGCACCTCATTTGTCACGTTTGACGTACAATTTCCAACTTGTTTTTAAACTATTAAGAGAAATTAATTTCCTTTGCCTTTTTTTTAATGTAAATGCTTAGTTATAAAAGAATGATTATTTGAGTGTAGAAGATAATAAGTATCACTAATATTTGCATTTCTTAAGGGGGAGGATGAATTTATTGGAAAGGACATTTTTGTTGGATAAAAGAATACTTTTGTTGAGTAAAGGGGCACTTTTTGTTAAATGAATGTGTTGTGACTGGATTAGAATGTGGTTAGGAAAACATCTTGAAAGTTATAGACGAACACTATTTATTTCAATACGCGGACATAACATTTACACACAGATAGAATAAATCAACATTGAAACTGAGTTACATCTTATATTCGAATAAATAAACATAGTACTTTTTTTTTATATCGTACCGTTACCAATAGCAACATATTAATTATCTGTTGCCAGATATTACAATTCTCCCACGCTTGAAAATATAGTTAACAGGAACAAAAATATTCGATAATTAGCGCATAACAAAGTCATGTAAATAAGACGGCAGTCTACGCTGTCGGGATGATCTACGAATCAAACTATCGGTGTTGCGTTGAACAGGAGATCTTTGGTCAGTTAGTAGTTGATGTTGACGTCTTTCGGGTTGAGTAAATGTGCCGGAGTTATCTGCATATTGTGCTGCTGCAGCCAAAGCCGGGAATCTTCTCCACAAAGGTTGCACGGGAGCTGATTCTGTTGATTTGTCTTCTGTATCTAAGAGTGGAGCAAACGAAACAGCTTTCTTTGTTATTCCCGATAGTCTCAATTGATTGATATGTCTTTTTAACATATATCCATTGTCTAAAGTTACTTCGTAATGGAGTTTTCCATATTTTTCCGTAATTGTGCCTAATTTCCATGTAACTTGATTTTTATTGAACCATCGAACTTGAACTCTTTCTCCTACATTTAATTGTCGGGACTTAATTAGATAACCGGAATTTTTCATATGTTTTGCTGGTCGAATGGCATCAAGTTGAATTCGAATATTGCGTTGTAAATACATTTCTGCTGGAGTTTTGTTATTTGATAAAGGAGTTGCTCGATAACGAAATAATATTTCACGAATTTTTGTATGCATAGGAAAAGACTCTTTACTCATAGCCTTTAATCGAGTCTTCAAAATTTGTACATGCCGCTCAGCCAATCCATTTGTTGCTGGGTGACCTGGGGCAATAAATTTTTGAAAAATTCCATGCTTTGAGCAATATAATTTGAATTCTTCACTTAAGAAAATTTTTGCATTGTCTGAAACCATGAGAACTCTTGGGAAACCATGGGTCGAAAAGATATCAGCTAACATTTCGATGGTAGGGGCAGAAGTTGGAGAATTGCGATATATTTTAACTTCAGCCCATTTTGATTTCGTGTCGACGATAATTAGAAAGAAATGATCTTGAAATGGACCTGCATAATCCATATGTATGCGATCCCAATTTTCTTCTGGCTCGTCCCAGGGATGGAATACTTTTGAAGGATTTTTCTTAATTTCAGCACACGCTTCACATGATCTTGACAGATGTTCAATATCTCTATCAATACCTTTCCAATAAACGTATCGACGTGCTAACTGTTTCATTTTAGTAATTCCAATGTGTGTTTTATGTAATTCTTCTAAAACTGATTTCTGAAGTACTTTTGGAATAATTATCCGTTGTGATTTAAACAAAATTCCTTCGTCAAGAGTAAATTCATATGCACGATCTGGATTTTCTTCGATTTCTTTCTTTATTTTTGATAATTCTTCATCTGAGTCTGTTGCTTTACGTATAGTTTTGAAATTCAGCAATTCTGTTGAAATTGCTTTAACAGATGACATACAAACTTCATTTATTTCATTGTTGATGGCCATATCACTTGATACTCCTTTTTGGACAACTGGAGCTCTAGAAAAACAATCTGCTTCTACATTATCACTACCTTTTTTGAAAACCACTTCATAATCGAATGCTGATAAAAATGTAGCATATCTAAGCAATTGTCCTGAAGTAATGAGAGGCAATTTTACATGTGGGTGGAAAATTCTTGTTAAAGGTCGATTATCAGTAGCTAACATAAATTTTCTTACGAATAAATAATTGAAAAAGTGATTAACTGAAAACAAATTCGATTGAACTTGCTAGGGGCAGTCTTTATTCCAAACGACAATCTATGCATGCGATAAGTCCCTCGATGTGTGGTTATTGTCTGAATAATGCTACTTTCTTCGTCAATCGATTCAGCTTCTCAATCGAGTTGTGAGTAATTTTGTTCGGCTGCTGTTAAGGATTTTGATGCAAATGCAATGGGTCGTTCTTGATCATCTATAATATGTGATAGAACACCGGCGATACCTACAGGAAAGAATCACAAGAAAGAATAATTGGTAAATTAGGATTATATGGAACAAGAGAGCACTCACTAGAAATTTCACTTTTCAGGTTGATGAAGGCTGCTTCACATGCTGCTGTCCAACGGAATCTAACGTTCTTTCGAAGAAGCTGTCGAAGAGGATATGTAATTGTTGAATTGTGTGGCAAAAAACGAGAATAATAAGTCACCATTCCCAGGAACCTCCATAGTTCTTCCACATTCGAAGGTCTTGGCATGTCATTAATTGCTCTTACCTTTTCAGGATTCTTTGAAATTTTATTTAATTCAATAACATGACCTAAATATTCGATTTGTTCTTGAAACAACACGATCTAACACACAATCTAACGTTCTTTCGAAGAAGCTGTCGAAGAGGATATGTAATTGTTGAATTGTGTGGCAAAAAACGAGAATAATAAGTCACCATTCCCAGGAACCTCCATAGTTCTTCCACATTCGAAGGTCTTGGCATGTCATTAATTGCTCTTACCTTTTCAGGATTCTTTGAAATTTTATTTAATTCAATAACATGACCTAAATATTCGATTTGTTCTTGAAACAACACGCATTTGGTGCGATTTAAATGTAGATCATATTTTTTTAACCTTTGAAGACATAGTTCTAGATTTCTTCTACACTCTTCTTTTGTTTTTCCATGCACAATGATATCGTCGAAATACTTTAAAGTTTTTGGTAGATCTCGAAGTATCTGATCTAGAATTCGATTGAACTTGCTAGGGGCAGTCTTTATTCCAAACGACAATCTGTGCATGCAATAAGTCCCTCGATGTGTGGTTATTGTCTGAATAATGCTACTTTCTTCGTCAACAGGAACATGGAGATAAGCTTTGAACAAATCTAAGCGACAAAAATACTTTGAATCTCAGAGGCTATTAAGAATTTCATCTATTCATTGAATTGGATAATTAGCACTTCTTCTCTAGAAGTCTTTCATTTACTCCAACCTTGTAATCGACGCAGAGTCATACACCTCCATCAGCTTTTGGTATCACTACCAAAGGTGATCCCCAATCGCTAGTAGCTATCTTCGAGATTATTCCTTGAGATTCAAGCGTATCTAATTCTTTCTCAACTTTTTCATGAAGAGCATACGGAACTTCTCTTTCCTTACGAAAAACTGGCTTACTATTTTCACGGAGTTTTAATGACACTTTCACATCTGGAATACATCCTACTTTCTGTTCAAAAATTTCTGGATACATAGAAATAACATCTTTGAGACTTTCTATAGTTTTTACTTGTGAATTATTGGAGTTTTCTGGATCTTTCGAATCAATCTGTTGAAGGCTAATTCCGAAACGTCGAATCCATACACGTCCTAACAAAGCATCAAAATTTTCCGGGACAATATAAAGTTCTTCACGTGTCATTTTTCCCTGGTATTCTACATTTACAGTGACTTTTCCATCTGGAAGAAAAACATCACCAGTGTATGATCGGAAAGCAATAGTTGAATCTTGAAGTTGGACAGGAATTTTCAATTTATAAAATTTATCTTGGGGAATAAAAGTAAAACTTGCGCCTGAATCCACTTCAAACGGTACCTTGTGGCCCTCAATGTTCACTGTAGCAAAATATTTTTCAAGATCTTTAGTTTTTTCCTTTTTATTTTGAAAAACATCTATTATCTTATTTACGCCATAGTGAGAAAATATTTCTTTTTCCGTAATACAATTCTCTGCATTTGCCTTATTTGTGTTAGTCTTCCCTTTTCTGCTTAACAATGTGCGAATGCAAACTTTTGCAATATGACCTGTGGTCTTACATGCACTGCATTTAAGAGAATTGCGATCCAACCTACATGTTTTAGCAGTATGATTACTTTTAGTGCATCGAAGGCATAAATTGTTTATTCCCAATTTTTCGTAATCAATTCGGGACCGTGAACTTGATCTTTGGTTAAAACGGGTTTTTGGTCTAGAATTAGAGCGTTGAAAAGAGGATGAATTACTCGAGTCGCATCTGGAACGTCGATATTTCGAAACCTTTTTAATTTCACTTGCACTAGATTCACCTGTATCGGTTACAATATTTAACTTTTTTGACAATTCCTGATTATCAATTCTGGAAGCCTCTAAAGCAGTAGCCTTTTTTAGTTATATCATCAAATGTACTGACGTCGGACTGTAAAAGTTGCTCGTGAATGGAAGCATCATAAATGCCGCAAATAAATTGAGCTCGTAAAAATATATCAGCAATAGACACTTTACAATCACAAGGAGAAATAAATTCACAGTTCACTATATCACGTCTAAGTGTAGCAATATAATCTGCAATTGTTTGATTTTCACCCTGATATGTTGAAAGAAACTTATGTTGCGACGCAATTATATTTTTCTTCGGACAAAGGTGTTCTTCAAAAACCTTTACTAGCTCCTTATAAGTTAATTCTGATGGTATTTTAGGAGATACCAATGCCGATAAGGATAACATATTGTAATTTGTTGCTCCTATGGAATTAAGGAAAATTTGTGCACAACATTGCTTATTAGAAAAAATATTTTTCATTTGAAGATAATTTTCAAAATGCTTAATATAATATGTAAAGGATTCTTTCTTAGTATCAAAACATTCAAAAGGTTGTAATAAAATTGGATTTACCTGCACGGTTTCAGTAGTTGAATTCCGCATTGAAGCATCTGAAGATTGTATATGTTAGCAATTCCCTCAGTTTTTCATATCACTTATATTTAATTAGTATATAATTACATTATGTTTATTTACAGTTATTTGATATCTTGAACTTACCTTTTGCTTTGTAGTTTTTCATATTGTTTCGTTTATCATACGGCATTCACGTTATATTTTTCACGTGCTTTGAGATCGCGTTATGATGTTGTTTTCCTGCCGAGCATGTCCACGATCTGTAATCCAAATGGACAGTAGCTGGGTTTGCTAAGAGATGGCGCTGCTAATCCACAAACGCACTTTCGGTTTCAGCACGTGCGTTGCCGATGACCTTATACCATATTGGTTGAAGCTGGGGGCAGTTCCTATTTGCGTTTTTCATTCACGGCGTGTGCCGGCTCAGAGGATGCATATATAGTATCAGTCATGGTAGTTGATGGGCGGTCATATGTTGTTTTGGAAATATGAAACGTCTGTGGTTGTCTAGACTGTGTTTGTTTTTGAAGGAGCTCTGGCTTATACTGGAATGCAATGATGAATGGATTGATAGTTAATGAAGTATTTCTTTTTGAGCTTATTTATCAGCACGTTTTTTAAATTGAATATTGTTGCAGTTTAATGAAATGCTTAATGTTTATGAAGCTTTTAAAACTTTTAAGATGAGCATCGGAGCGACATATTTAGCAATATATTTAGTAATTGTTTTTAACTTTTAACATCATCATTCTTTTTGTTTCATCATCTAAATTATGTTTTAGTTTCAAGAATATTTATTTGTTTTACAAATGCTATTTGTCCTTTAACGATTTAATAAAATCTGATGTTTTATTTTAACTTATTTGGTCATCATTTCAGTGTCTTTTACACTCACTGCACATAGAAAATTATGAATAGAAACAACTGCATTTTTAACTACATTTTTTACATGGTCTTTATTTCAGCATACGTTTTCAGTTGCAAATTATTCTCTGCTTAGTAATAGGATGTATTCATATAGTGCAATAATATAAATATTATAGAAGCTTTAGTTCTTTGCACTAGTTATATGAGTAGTCTCATATAACAAAAGAGGTTATGGGCGTTTTTATAAGACTCATGCAGTTTTTACCTTGATTAGGTATTATTGAATATTATTGCAGTGAAGTGTTTAACTACGGCCTTTAGAGATTAATTAGTGAATTTCAGAAGGGGGGCCGTTAGTTTTTATGATGACCAGTAATTAATAGTGAAAAAAAAAATTTTTAATCTTTGAAATCTTGGATTTTTTTTTTTTTGAGAAATTAAAATGGCAATGATGCAATCTCAAATACAAAAGCTCAATTCCAGTAATTACGCCAATTGGCAGGCCGATATGAAGTATTTATTGATGGAAAAGAATGTTTGGGAGATTGTTACTGAAATTGAAAAGGTACCTGTTGTAGTAAAGGATGGAGAGTTTACTGAAAAAGATGTAAGAAATTTTCATATTCGAGAAAAATTGGCACTTTCTACTATTTACCTTAATATAGAGCCGAACTTTAGAAAAATTGTTGATAATTGTGATGATCCAATAGATGCCTGGAAGAAACTCCATACCCATTTTTATCCAGATACTAGAAGTCTCCATATGCAAGTATTTACTGAGTTGTGTGAGTGCAAAATTGCTAGTGGTGACAGTATTAATTTATATGCCTCCCGACTCTTGAGAATAGCAAACCAACTTAAAGGTATTAACAAAAATTTTGACGATGTCTATGTGACTTTCCAGTTACTAAGATTTTTGCCGACTAAATTTGATAGTATGGTACAAGCCATTCTGAGGTGGAAAGAGCAGGACTTTGTTTTTAATGATGTTGTAACGTCGCTGGTAGCTGAAGAGACAAGGCTTAGTTTGAGAGACCGTGACCATGGCAAAATTTATGTGGAAGCACAGTCGCTGCAGTTCCAGAAAAGAAATAGAAAGAAAGTGACGTGCTACTTTTGCAAAAAGCCAGGACATGTCAAAAGTCAGTGCCGCAGTTTCCTGAAAGCTATGAATCATCGAAGTAGAGATTCCTCACCATCAGCAGATTATTCTGAATATCGAGATTCTTCGCCATTGAAAAGGAGTGAAAGCCCTCATGTTGAACGAGCATTCTTTGGACGTAAACCTAGATCCCCACAGAGAGGTAGAACTAGACACAACAGTTCCCGTGGACCTGGTGAAAGGATGAGAAACCAGTCTAGAGACAATAGAGTGAGAAGTCCCCAACGTAAGTCATATACATCTTTATTTTTGTCTCAGGCAAATTTGGTTAATGGAGAGGCTGACTGGGTCTTCGATACTGCAGCTTCCCATCATTTCTGTAAGGACAGGGATCTGTTTGTTGAATATACTCCTCTTAATGATGAACACATGGCAGTAGCTATTGAAGGAGTAACTTTTCCTATTGTGGGAAGGGGAACAATAAAACTTAAATTTGGTCAAAGGATCTTGATGTTTAAAGATATAATGTATTCACCTAAATTAAGACTTAATTTGATATCTGGTCCTCGTTTAGACAAAAATGGGCTTATTTTACTGGTGGAGGTGGTGAAGTGAGGGCAACCTCTATTTAAAGCTAATCTTAAAAATGGGGTCTTCATCCTAAAATTCCAGGCACAGGTAACAAGAGAGTTACTTTTGAGGCATCATCTGTTAGTAAAAATGATGATATGACTGTTTGGTATAGACGTTTAGCTCATGTTAGTCCTTATTTAATAGTACATACTTGTAGAAATACTGGTGCTAGGGGTCTACCTGTTTTGAGAGAAGGGGAGTTTAAATGTCAAGTTTGTAAACTAAATAAATACAGGAGGACATCTTTTAACTCTAGAAATTTTACTAGATCCAACTTTCCACTAGAGATCTTATTTACTGATGTCTGGGGGCCATGCCATATCAGGGGTAGACAGGGGGAGCAGTATTTTCTTTCAATAATTGATGACTATTCACGAAAAGTATCCTTGTACCCTATGAGGGAAAAATCAGAGGTTTTTGAAATTTTGAGGCAACATACTAACCGTGCAGAAAGGTTTTTGGGTAGGCAGGTTAAGGCAATAAAGTCTGATAATGGCAGGGAGTATGTGAATTGGAATTTGAAGGAATACTGTGCAGAAAGAGGTATAATTCACGAGTTAACGAACACGTTTACCCCAGAACAAAACGGCGTGGTCGAGCGATACAATCAAACAGTAGCGGATGGAGCCAGAACCATGTTAAAGGAAAGTGGTCTGGATTTAAGTTTTTAGCCAGAGGCTATGCTCCATTTTACTTACACGTGGAACCGTTTGTGTCATAGGAATCAGGTGAAAACTCCATTTGAACTTTTTGGTGGTACAAAACCCTCGGTAAGACATCTAAAACCATTTGGATGTGTGGCATATGTAGGTATCCCTCGTCAGAAACGATTAAAATTAGACTCTAAAGCTTGTAAAGGATACATGGTGGGATATGCTTTTAAAACAAAGGGTTATCGTATATGGTTGCCAGATAGCGAAAAAATTGTTGAAACCATAAATGTGTCATTCGATGAGAATACCAGTTTTAAGCAGAGTATTGATGGAGCAGTGCTGGGCACCATTCAGGAGGAGTTGCAGTGTGTTCCTTCTACTGGAGTTTTTTTGAGGAAGAAGACGTTGTAGAGGAAGTCAGACCCATTACTGACCGCTCCAACGACTCCCTCGAATCACCTTCTGGTGCGGAAAGGCAGGGGTCTTCTTCTATTTCCACATCCCAACCTACTTTGCGAGACACTCGCTGGATGAGGAAAATTGTTCCCAGAAAAACTGGTTCTCGTATGGATGTATATTATTTTGACATAGATAATAGCTCTCAACATTTAAGATCATCAAGGGAAGTGATGGATTACTGTAGGGAAAACAATGTAAATTTTGAACCTAACTTATTTGATTTTAAAGAAAATAATACCTATCAAGGAGTAGTGTCAAATCCTAGTGTTAGTGGTCCTAGTGTTGATATCTGTCAATCGCAAAAAAGAAGTTTCAAGAGTGATTCTAAATTTAAAAAGATATTTTCTGAAATTCACTGCAAATTTTCTGACGTTACAGCAGAAAGGGGGGGGGGGGGGGGGAGGATCCTCTCTCAGCACTATTTTTGTTGTTGTAGGTCAGATTAACTAACTTTTGATTAGAGTCGATTTTAGGCTGAGTGAATTTCGCATTTTTTCCTTGGCCTTTTTACGATATTCACATTTTTTCTGAGATTCTTCGACGAAATTTGCTGTTTTTTCCAAGATCCTTCGATGAAATTTATCGGTTTTTCGAGATCCTTCGACAAAATTTGCCATTTTTTGGCGATCCTTCGACAAAATTTGTCGGGTTTTTTTTTTTTTTTTTTTCAAGATCCTTCGACGAAATTTGCTGTTTTTTGCGATCCTTCGACTAAATTTGCCATTTTTTCGAGCTCTGTCGAAGAAATTTACCGTTTTTTCAAGTTCCTTCGACGAAATTTGCAGTGTTTTGTTTTCGAGATTCTTTGACGAAATTTACTTTTTTTTTTTTTTTTTTTTTTTTTGCGATTCTTTGATGAAATTTGGCGGGGTTTTTTTGCGTTCCTTTGACGAAATGTGCCGTTTTTTCGCAATTCTTCGAAGAATTTATGCATCCCATGGGACGCGTAAGAACTATTTTTTTGCGTCCCAACTCCAATTTTTTGCACAACAGTTTCTGCAGTTTACATCACCTCTAATGATTTATGTTGAAATTATTGTTCAAAATTTATTACTGCAATTAATCAAAATTCAGTGATTTCATATTAGAGCGAAAAAATATGGATTTGAGTTTCCAAATTTCTATAATTATTCATCAATCGACCAATTTTTTAAATAAAAAGTTAAAATTTCAGTGCAAATTCACCTTGTTTAATAACTAAAATTCATTAAGATACAACTAAGTGTATTGCTTGTAATATATTGCTTGTATATATTGTATATGTAATATATTGCTATAATATGTAGATTGTATATGTAATATATTGCTTGTTAAAACAAATAGTCTGTAACGATGTATTACCATATGATATCCACGCAGTCTGGAATGAATTAATGCATCATTGATTACCTTTCCCATCCCACCTTATATTCCAAACCCTTGAAGTAAAATAGTTTATTCCGGACAAGCAAGAAAAAGCGAAGAGACAACAACTCAACTCAACAATTTAGGTTTTCCACTGATGATGACGTAGTAGTTCGGTTGAAAATGTTTTATGTATGTTTTTACGCACCTTCAATCAATATATTTACATTTAGTTGTATCTTCAGAGCCCGATTAAGGTCGTCTGGGGCCCAAGGCCCAGCAACTTTTTGGGGGCACCTCAAATTAAAATAGTAGCTAGAATTTTTTTTTAGGATTATTATTAGATATTATGATACAGTTGACAAAATCTTTTTGTTCTATTTTTGAGAAAATAATTGCAGAAAACTTGATTTTTAAGAAACTTTTCTAAATAATTTTACTCATTTTGGGGACCCCAGCAGTGGGCCCAAGGCCGTGGCCTAGTTGGCCTGTTGTGCAACCTTTTCTTAATTTTCAAGTCAAATAAACATAATTTGAAACAGACAATGTATTAAATGAAATTAAATAATTAACGCACAGATACAAGACAGATTTCATTACATAAATTTTCTGATTCAAAATATGTTTATTTTTACTTTTTTATTTGAAGAAAACACGGAAGATTGACAGCTATGCCTTTGCTAAATGAAGATTAACAGACGCGTGTGTATGATCCACTTTTAAAATGTATACAATTTAGAAAATTCAATTAAATTTTATAAACTTGGTTGATGAAAAGTAATTTTGAGTATTTTTTCGAAAATAAGACAAAATAAACTATGTCTATAATAATAACTTTTGAACTTTGCATGAATATTTCTTTAATGGCTGTGTTTTGTAAGAGCAAATTTTATTCTGTGCGATAGTAATATTACCTATTTTTATTTTTTATGTGGGCTGGTCTATACTGCTTAATTTGGCGGTAAACGAGTTTGAGATGCCTGCTGTATACGAAACGAGAGGTTTTGCATTTTATAGATCCCATTTCAAACATTGTATTGTAAACATGGCCAAATATGTCTAGCTGTATAATGAATAAGACAGATCATTCTGTCTGTGTGTATGCACATATTTCTACAATGCAATTCATTCTTTACAGTTGAACAAGTTGAAGCATTAGAAAAAAAAAATAATAATCTGTTATCTCTCTACATTTTGTGCCTTGAGGTCTTAATTTGAAAACTATTGCATATAAAAATATAAACACACTGAAGCAGACAGTTTTAAAATCCGGGAATTATTTTAAGAGATATTAAAGTCAGTTCTCTTTAAAAAGTTTTATAGGAATAAAACTATGCACAGGATAATATTACTTGATAAGCTGCAGAGTGTAATTACTTTTTTTGAGGGTTAAATTCAATTTTCTATTCAAAATTTCATGATTTTAATTGAGATTTATTTCATATTTAGAAAAAGTTCATTATTTAATTTGTTGCCAATTTGTAAAATAGTGCACATAATAATATTCTCTTTCAATTAAAAAATTATTTACGCGTGACTGTTAAAAACAGAAATGAAACTAATAAATAATTATTAAATGATCACGTGTTAAAAGCAATAAATGGAGAAAATTACGTCATAAAAGTTTAGGATGTCATCAAGCATCGATTTTATTCGAATTGCAATGCATTTTATAAGTAGTTTACACATTTTTTATTTTAATATTTTATATTATGCCTATCCATGATAGGTAAGTATTACGGTGGCCCCCAACGACTAGTTTTTCTTTGTAATGGTTGTTGACAAAAGTCTTGAAGGTCAGAAAAATCAGAACACCCTACAAAAAGTATTTGGTGATACCTGGGCTATTGAAAATCACTCCTGTTGCCACAGGAAAATTCTTATCTATTGGAAAAAGGCATTTTCTAGAACTCTCTGAATTTTGGTGGTAGGATAAAACAGAGTGCTAATCAGTATTTTTTTTTTTTTTTTCAGGTTTTCAAGTAATTTTTAATATTGTCATCAGTACTTCTCTATTATCCCATTGACTACTTTTCATAACAAAAAACTATCGCCAAACTGTTAGATAAAATGCCAAAAATGTAGTCCCATTGACTGGATGTCAGAAGCATTCTACGCGTTTGTCATGTCATCGAGTGGTTTTTAATTCAACATTTGCGTGTATTTTTCGCTATGTTTTACTGATTTATTAGTTATTTCGTTAAAATAACCATTGTGTCCTTAAATTCTTCTATTTTATTTATTTATTTATTTTGATATTCCAATGGCAACATTCCCCCGTTTGTAGACGGGATAATAGAGAAGTGGCTTTCTCAGCTTTTACTTCTTGTGCCCACTCTTTGCAGAACTGATCCATCCTTCACCACCTGTTGAGTGAGGAAACAGTTGATTGCAGACATGGACTTGCCATCAAAATATTGTGTGAAGACACATGGTTTACTTACCTAAATCGATTTATTGGCAGAGCAGAAAATCAAAGGTGAATTTCAATCCAACAGCACGGACACAGATATGAACTCACTTCCAAAGCGCACTGCTACGAGACGCTAAGGGATGTGGAGCGAGAAACACAGAGTGCCCACTTTTACCCTACCCTCCCCAATATGTGATATGAAAAGTCAATACACATAAAAATTACTTCTTTTATACATGAAGTTAACTGTATGAAAAAGGGAAAAAAAAATAAGCAAAAATTCTCTAAAATGAGTTTATTTTTGTTGTAGGTGAAAAATCTGGAAGCTGAGCGTGAAATGTTTTTGGCGAGCAATAAAAGTTTAGCCGAGTATAACTTATCCCAGGAACCGGTTTTAGAAAACTTGAAGTTTGAACTGCAGAGACAATTTGACGAGTTGAAATCCTACAAAAAGAGAGTGGAAGCCAAAAAGAAATCGATGGGTATTTATTAAAATCATTTTACTTCCTTTTTTTAACACACTTGAAAAGTGTTTATGAATTCGATCCGTGCTCTAACTCGCATCAATATATACGGATTGTTATGCAATGGATATAGGTTATTGAAGTTTACTATGGCATGTTAGGTATTGAAAATGAAGTGTGTCCCGTTTAAAGATTTTTTTTACAGGGACACTCAAAAGAATTCCATTACAGGACGGTCTGTGGGGAAATATCATTTGCAGTTTATTTTAATAATGTTTCATTATTTCAAACCTGTTGAAATGGATATAGATCACTAAAGTGCACTACAAGAGGATTACTATTGAATATTATGTTTATAACATACATTGTTTGTTTACAGGGACACACAAAATAATTCGGTACTGTCTATTAACAGTAATTGCTGGAAGTTTTCAGTTGCTGAACACGTTTTTAAATTGAACTTATTTTTTGTCCATTCCATAGATCCTATACTGGGCGGCACAAAAGTTCTCGACTCCATTTCCGTTTATGGACAGAAATTCCAGAAGGGGAATTTAAAACTGTTTTTCTTAACTGAAGTAAAAAACTAAATCTATGTGGCCTATAGACACATCTGTAGATCCTATAGAGGACTGCACAAAAGAATTGAGATATTTTTCCAAATCATTCCTGAAACTGGGTGTTTAAATAGGTTATACGTTTTCCAAGATTCTTTATGTTAAGAAATGTTGTGATAGTATTGTAAAAAGTAACTTTGTACTCTATTTATTTTAATCTCTGTATTCTGAAATATGAGATTTTAATAAGCATTTCTTCTCTTGGATCCAAGTCCCTATGCAAGAGGGTTGGTGATTTCATTTCATTTGTTTCACGCTATTCAAGATATGCAAAATTATTTTGGAAAGTGTGATGTAATGTATGTTTTTTAACTGTAAGATGGATGGCTGAAAGTTAGCTGGGACTTTTGTTACTAGTGACAAGAACTCAGTAACTAGTTACTGAATTTCCCGAAAGACACTCTGCTTTTAGAGACCTCCCACAACTTGGTTTTTCAGAAGTGCATTCTTAACATTTTTCCAACACATAATGCTGAAAGGTGTGTCCGCTAACACCCTAATAACATGCAGTAAAACTACTTTTATTAGATTGTTGACACTCAAAAACAATCTATGAAAATATTGGTTTTTTTTTAAAATGGCTTGTAGTGAGCCAACAATCTAATAAAAGTTATTTTGAATTTGTATTATGTTGTTAGCGGGCACACCTTTCAGCATTTAAAAGAAATGCATTGTTACAAGGTTTATTGTATTTTCCAACCGAGTTGAAAAGTGTTTATAAATTCGGTGTCTCGTCCATAAATACAGATTGTCACAAATTTTTAGGCTTTATTCAATTTTACTACAATGAAAATAAAGTGTTTAGCATGAAGAGTTCATGGACAGGGATGTACAAAACAATTTCTTTGCAGTAGGATGTAGGGGGGGAAATTGTTTGGGGTGCATTTTGAATAGATTATGATACTTGAAACATAATGAAATTGAAAAGGTACAACTTATTCCAGAGAGATGAGGGTTAGTGCGTAGGATATGGATTGTTCCTGTACACAGAGGCACAAGGCAATTCAGACCAAGGACCGACTTTGATCGGTCATTGCTATAGAAGGGCTCTTTCCGCTGTAAAATGAAATTAATTATATGCCATTTTGAGTGCATGACGTGTTGTTTACAAATGCTGTCCATCCGATACAGGGCTGCACGAAAGGGACAGCCATGGCTGAAAATGGATTTTCACAGAGTTATGTTATTTAGATCTATTTCATTTCATCGGAGTTATGGAGTGCGTTTTTAAATTGAACTCATTTTTTGCCTATTACTTTGTGTGTATAAATTGTATATAACCTATACAGGACAGCACAAAAGATATCGAGTACTTTTCCTTTTATTCACGGAAATTCTAGAAAAGGAATTTTAAACTGTGCCATCTGTTTCTTAAGTGAACTAAAATTTAGCATTCTATGTAGTCTATATACAAATCTATCTTACACCCGAATAGTATTGGTAATTCCTGAAATTTGGTTTTTAAATGTGTTTATTTAGACATCCTCTTTCACCTTATTAAACAGTAAAGATTTATTAAAAGTGTTGGAAAATGTTACATACTCTAAGCTTGACGCATGATTTTTCGTTCTGGTAAAAAGTTACAATGGTTGTTCTACTAGCTACAGTGTCACCCATTTATCCATTGAGCCCTTTTTCATAAATTTAGTAGTGAAGCCTTCAAATTATTTAAGTGCAAAATTAGTTTATTTAAATGAAAATAAACCAAAATGTAAATGTCTATCTGTTTGTGACAAAAATTTTGTAAGCACTCTGTCTCAAGAACTAATGCACAGAATTTAATAAAACTTTAGACTCCATTAGACCCTGATATAAATGGATGCTGATTTGTTTTTGTTGGAAATCGCCCAACAGGTGGCGCTGCCATGCTGCATTTTTCAAGATTTCCACAATTGCTCTCTTTCAGTGGTTCCTAACCTTTTTTATTTTGCATATCCTTTTTGCTTAGGCTTTTTATTTTAGGAGTACCTCCTTTTGCCTTTTCTTATAAACATGTCCCAACGAACGCATGTAATTCGAACATGCTTTTTTAGATTGGTAATCTTCTTAGCATAACTCAATAATAACTCAACTAAAATTTCATTTCTAACCATTTATTTTTATCCTATATTTTTAAGTTAATTTTACTTTTTATAATTTCAGCTTAGCATGAAAAAAAAAAATCAATCTATCATCAAAAGAATTTGTAACTAACTTAGGATGAAACTTTATATCAATTTTGCATCATGATAATTAAATACGGAATGTGTGAGAAAATATTTTTGCATAATGATCCATGACAGTTTTCGCAAAGATGGGGAAAAACATGTATGTAATCATGCAATAGGATTAGGGGTAGGCATTAAATTATGAATGTATTACATAGATCTAGTGGGCCCTTTCCCCTCATTTTGAGACTTTGTATATCCATTTTCAGTTGAACCATTTTTGTGATTTCTGCCATTACCGATATTAAATTCAGGTTGGGAACCACTGCTCTATCTCAAGAACTAATGTCATCCAACTTCACATTCAGTTAGACATTGACATAAGTTGTTGCTGATGAGGTTTTGGTGGTGCTGCTGCTATGCTGCATTTTTGGAAGCTAAAATAATGATGCTTTCTGTAGACAACAACTTATGTTTGAGATAGAAGAAAGTTTTGAGATTGGCATATCCGTCTAGTTTTAGAAATGAATTATTTTTAATGAATGCATCTATTAGCTGAAACAGCCGTTCACTTGCAATTAAAATGAGATGTCTGTAAAATGTCCAGCAGCCAACTCTGTGAAATCTGACAATACATGATCCACCAATGTCTATCACATTGTAATGTAAACATTGAAAGTTGCAGTGAACAGTTACGCTCCTACATAAAGTTAAATGTGTTTTTTTTTTTTCATGCATTATCAATTTACCAATGAAATAATGGCTAGCATGTGAAGATAACTCAATCAACGAGTGTTGATTAAATGAGAGATATTGTTTTAAACCACACTGAAACCGACATTGAATCAGAAGATGAAAACAGTAAGATAACTCAGTTATCTTACTGTTTTCATCTTCTACAGCAGGCGGTTCAAAACTTTTTCTCCTCTCGCGTACCCCTTGCGTAAACTTTTCATTTTTAAAATAAATATTTTTGTTTTGGTTCGTTAGTAATATTCGTATGCTATGTGTATTAATA
Organism: Maratus michaelseni; assembly: GCA_963931845.1. Lineage (NCBI taxonomy): Eukaryota > Metazoa > Arthropoda > Arachnida > Araneae > Salticidae > Maratus > Maratus michaelseni. The sequence continues at coordinate 769,297 of OZ007588.1, forward strand.
TTAGATGCACTTATCCATTTTGAACCTCAAAAAGTCCCCTAAAACTTCAAATATTAGCTCACAAATAAGGAATGAAGCTACTCCCACTGATATATACATTAATGAGTTTATACTAATGCTCTCAAATCAAGTCCCAATACAATTCATGTTTTATTTCTAGAACGAAAATAATATTAAAAAGGAGGGGGTAGTTACTTGCAAGATATTATTAGGAGTTGGTGGATAGAATGGCAACGAATAATCAACCCATTACTGAGTTTTGGCATTTTCCACATTTCATGTAAATGGTCTATTTTACTTTTACACAAGTCTCTCATTGTAAAAGAAAAGTTTACACTTTTGTTTATCTCTTTTCATTTTAACTTTTTTTTTGCATTTTCTGTCATTACCAACGTAATTTTCAAGTGCCCCCAATGAGACTACCACGTACCTCCAGGGGTACCTGTACCCCAGGTTGGGAACCGCTGCTCTACAGGGTGTAGAAGTGAGATATTGATTTGAGTTCAAACTATTTAATCTTGTTATATTTACGTATTTACAGCATTTAAATTAATTTTACTAACAGCTCAAAAGCTGCATTCATAGAACAATTTTACATTCCAACTTCCAACTCAATTTGAAGCCAATCCTTTTCAAAAACAGTAAAGAATTTCAGAAAAGGAAAACAATAGAACCCTTAGTGTCATCTCTAGGGGAAAATATTAATTGAGAGTCAAACAGATATAAATATTTAAATTTCCTTGAGTTCAAACTATTTAATCTTGTTATATTTACGTATTTACAGCATTTCAATTAATTTTACTAACAGCTCAAAAGCTGCATTCATAGAACAATTTTACATTCCAACTCAATTTGAAGCCAATCCTTTTCAAAAACAGTAAAGAATTTCAGAAAAGGAAAACAATAGAACCCTTAGTGTCATCTCTAGGGGAAAATATTAATTGAGAGTCAAACAGATATAAATATTTAAATTTCCTTGAGTTCAAACTATTTAATCTTGTTATATTTACGTATTTACAGCATTTCAATTAATTTTACTAACAGCTCAAAAGCTGCATTCATAGAACAATTTTACATTCCAACTTCCAACTCAATTTGAAGCCAATCCTTTTCAAAAACAGTAAAGAATTTCAGAAAAGGAAAACAATAGAACCCTTAGTGTCATCTCTAGGGGAAAATATTAATTGAGAGTCAAACAGATATAAATATTTAAATTTCCTTGAGTTCAAACTATTTAATCTTGTTATATTTACGTATTTACAGCATTTCAATTAATTTTACTAACAGCTCAAAAGCTGCATTCATAGAACAATTTTACATTCCAACTTCCAACTCAATTTGAAGCCAATCCTTTTCAAAAACAGTAAAGAATTTCAGAAAAGGAAAACAATAGAACACTTAGTGTCATCTCTAGGGGAAAATATTAATTGAGAGTCAAACAGATATAAATATTTAAATTTCCTTGAGTTCAAACTATTTAATCTTGTTATATTTACGTATTTACAGCATTTCAATTAATTTTACTAACAGCTCAAAAGCTGCATTCATAGAACAATTTTACATTCCAACTCAATTTGAAGCCAATCCTTTTCAAAAACAGTAAAGAATTTCAGAAAAGGAAAACAATAGAACCCTTAGTGTCATCTCTAGGGGAAAATATTAATTGAGAGTCAAACAGATATAAATATTTAAATTTCCTTGAGTTCAAACTATTTAATCTTGTTATATTTACGTATTTACAGCATTTCAATTAATTTTACTAACAGCTCAAAAGCTGCATTCATAGAACAATTTTACATTCCAACTCAATTTGAAGCCAATCCTTTTCAAAAACAGTAAAGAATTTCAGAAAAGGAAAACAATAGAACCCTTAGTGTCATCTCTAGGGGAAAATATTAATTGAGAGTCAAACAGATATAAATATTTAAATTTCCTTGAGTTCAAACTATTTAATCTTGTTATATTTACGTATTTACAGCATTTCAATTAATTTTACTAACAGCTCAAAAGCTGCATTCATAGAACAATTTTACATTCCAACTTCCAACTCAATTTGAAGCCAATCCTTTTCAAAAACAGTAAAGAATTTCAGAAAAGGAAAACAATAGAACCCTTAGTGTCATCTCTATTAATTGAGAGTCAAACAGATATTTAAATTTCCTTGAGCAACAAAATTTTATCCCTTGTGTCAATGCTTCAAAAAATGAATCATCCATAAAATTTGTATTGTACATATATAATTTAATTTTTCTTTATATTAAACCCATTTGCATACTATTTCCTTATCTATTGCAATGGTTCCTAATTTGTAGTCCAAATTTAAAAAATAAAATGTAAACAAAGGGATGTTGTATAATCTTCAAAACAATCTGCCCCTCAATATGCAGATTTCACAGAGTTGACTGTACATCATGTTCAACAAGAACGAAAAATCATGCGTCAAGCATAGTTTATGAAACACTTTCCAACACAGCCAGAAAACTGTAACGAAATTTCACCGTTCAATAAGGTGAAAGAAGATATGTAAGTAAACAGTTTAGAAAACACATAACACCACAGTTTTCGAAATTACCTTCCAGTGTCAAAAAAGTAGTTGAATTTTTTTGTGCAGCCCTGTATCAATAGATGTGGATATATAGTATAATAAAATTTAGTTCAGTTAGAATATTCACATTTAGCAATTTTCACCAATTGATGGAAATGCACTCGAAATATTTTGTACAGCACTGTATATTATCAAAAGACTTTTGTACACACCACCTATTAATCTAAAAGGCAACTTAAAACTCACTCGCAGCAATGACCAAACGTAAACGACAATGTATCTTTTTTTTTTTGCAGCCCTGTTTATGAATTTATTAATATTCCACAAACTTCTATTAGTCTACTCAATATAGTTCAACAGGAAAATGCGTAAACACAATTAAAAACTACCCTTAAGCAATTCACTCCCATAGTCTGTAGTACTTACAAATTTCTTTGTGTAGCCCTGTGTAGGGTCAACCGAGTTTATAAACACACACGTACTATGAAAAAAAAAAGTTAAAAATGCAAACCAAAGTTGAAAATGCACTTATTACACATAGACTGTAAATATCGCACATGTACTGTAACTAATATCTTTTGTGTGTCCCTGTAAATAAACCTAATGCACACAAGAGAGCAATTTATAGTGCACCTCAGCAATGCATATAATTTTCATTATGTTTGAAATAGTGAAATATCACTCAATTACACTGCAGACGATTTTTCCCCATAGAACAATGTATAAAAGAATTCTTTTGTTTGACCCTGTAAATGAATAATAAATGCTTTGCATCCCATATTCTAAAAAAAGCATGTTTTAATGTGCTTCATAATTATATATAATTTTCATTATGTTTGAAATAGTGAAATATCACTCAATTACACTGCAGACGATTCTTCCCCATATAACAATGTGTAAAAGAATTCTTTTGTTTGACCCTGTCAATGAATAATAAATGCTTTTCACCCCCTATTGTACAAAAAAGCATGTTTTAATGTGCTTCATAATTATATATCCATTTCATTATGTTTTAAATGATGTAGTGTCATCCAAATGCGCTTGAATGGATTATTCCCCATTGACTGTCATGTAACGGAATACTTTTGACTGTCCCTGTAAAAAAACTATAAGTACTACACACTTCTGTTGAAATAGGGAACTTGCTATAGTAAACGACAATAACATACAAAAATTTCAGGACAATTGAAGCTTATTTACGGGAGTTAAAGCACGGACAGACGGCAGACAAACCGAAGTCATAAACACTTTTCAACTGGGTTGGAAAGTGCTAAAAAACAACATTTTGAGAAAACCGAGCTGAATGGTGGTGAGCATGATCAAGGATTATATTATGACCCAATCAGTAGTGTAGTTGTTAAAAAAAAACGAGATTACACGCTAGAGAGGTACATGTTATTTAAGAATAAGAAGGTTTATGAAGGCTCCTTTATCCTTCCGTCAGGCACACATCTGAACAGTGTGTCTGTCTGCTTTAAAATCACTGCTTTAAGCACCTCATTAACTTAATTTCTAACACGTTTAAAAAAAAAAAAAAGGATGGCCAGATTCAGCTAGAACGTCCGTTGGTGTTATTTCAACACCCAGCAGAAACAAAAATCTTCTTCTCTGACAGATAATGCTAAATTTTCATTTTCTCTAAAGCTGTGAGATTTTTTTTTTCAGTTATTATTATTCCACTGTCAAAGGAAAAACCTGTAAAAATACAGAAATTGCACTGGTAAAATACAAAAATTCTTTTCACAGTGCAAAAACATAAAAAAAATTCCCAATGTATTAGCGAAATCAACAAACAGATTGGAATTTTGGATATTCTTAAATTCATATTCACTCATTTCTGACACATTAACAAAATTGTTTTATTGGAGAAAAGAATTCCATATTGTACAGGCAATCAACGGATTTTTCCTTTACAGTGCTTACAATCAACTCCACTCTACTTGAATAGTGTTCCATAATAAATCTATGGATACTATTAAAAAAAAAAAAAAAATGTCTCCTATTGTCTTTCTTAGATATATTCTATACACCTGGCAGAAAGCTTAAATATTATAATGTGAAGAAAATTAGCTCTTTTTTAAAAAATATAGCTTTGTTTCTTTTTCTTTAAATGTGAAATTTAACTCCATTTAATATATGTATATTTCCGTTAAACAAACCATTGTTCTTTTGCGAAAATGTAACACTATAAGCTTAATTAAAGTGCAGTGATACAACAGAGTGTTTAAATTAGAATTTATAGCGTTCGTTTTGCATCATTAAATGAGTGGTGTCAGAATGACACCATCGGCTGTTTTAGAATGTCAAAATTGGTTGCCGAAACGTCAGTGGAGGCTCGCTGTGGAGACCCAAAAAGTTTTTGATTTCCATCTGTCTGTCTGCCTGCGATAACTGCCACAAAAATCATCCGATTAGGTTGATTTTGGGTGGATATGTTGGTGAGGCTGTATTGTTTTTAGTGACATTGGGTTCATTCATTTGAAAAATAGAGAGCATTTCTTTTAAGTCGTAATATTTTTCTACAGGATGTCAGACATTTTTTTAATTTTAACATTCGTCAAAAAGAAAATGATGCATTGGGATAATGGATATGTTAAATGATGGATGCTCAATTTTCAAAATAGAGATCTTAAATGAATCTGATCGCTGTAAAATTTGCCAATCATTTCTTAGAATTTCAAAATGAATTACATAAATTATTGGGAAATTTTATGCATCCATTGGAGAGATATAAAACACTTTAATTTCTCATTTTTTACAAAAATGTCCAATGCATTTCTTTCTTTTCTCTCTTTTATTAAATGGTTGCCTAGCAACTCTATTTCAAAGAAAATCAAAAAAAGAAAATTGGAGTCCATTGCGTTACTTTGACACAAAGTTTTTTTTAACAAAATGGCTCATTTTTGGGTGATATAAGTTTTTAAAATGCTTTTTCTAATGAAATAGATGAGGATTTATTTTAACTGCTAAAGAAAGATTACAAAATCAGTTTTCCAAACAAAAATTATAAAAATGTTAAATGTGTCCATTGATATTAAGTATCATAAGAGGAATTTACATTTGTATAAGTATATTTTATACACAAAATTTTATTTAATTTCAGCAACATAAGATGGTGTTTAATGTTTGAAAAATAGGTATTCTTTTAAGGATAGGCTAAAATCTCCTGTACAAAGAGATAGTTAATATTTAACGAAATTGCAACAGTCAATGCATTCAAACATAGACTCGAATAATAAAATAGCAACCATGACTGGAAATTGAGAATATAAAATTGAAGCATTCTCCCCTGAAGGAATGTAATCTTATCCTATCCTTGCATAACATTGTGATACTTCTATCCATCTTATATTTTGATAAAGGTATAAATAAATTTTAGGACATATTACATTAGTATATTGAAAAGGAGTGACATGAATGAACAGTGTTAAGAAATTTTTTGATTGTATAGTTGAGATTTGTTTTGATGTTTCAGATGAAGTGACCCAGAGCAGGTCACTGGACACAACCCTGGCCCTCTTGCAGACAGCAGCAGCCGAAGCTGAGGAAGAAAGTGAAGTAAGTTGGGATACTCATCGACCACTTGAGGCTCTACTGTGAAGAAGACCCTCAAATTTCTTTGCATGTATTGTATATATATGTGTGTATCCCATGATAAGTGCCACAAAATGCATCCAGTTGGGTGGGTGTATGGACCAGTACACACTCGACCACCCCCTAATATTTTATTTATATAATTTTTTTTTAAGCTTCTCTTCTATCCAAATAGACAACAGCACTGAACTGATTATTGATAGCCTTCAGAAAATATGTTTATCTCAGATTGAACTATTTTATCCTGATGGGTTGTTTTGAGCTTCTAAAAGTAAAATTTTTCATCATCCTATTTTTAGTAATTAAAGGTTGTAGATAAATAAGATAAAACAGCTTTTTTGCTTAGCTAAGATACTTGTTTTTATTTAACTTTAAAGTTAATATGTTTAAAAGAAAGCTATAAACAATATTAATAGGATTATTTATTGAACTTCAACGTGGGACACAGTGGTCTACATTCCATTCTGCTCCTGTATTGCAGAATGTTCAAAATATTTAATAATTGCTTATTTTCTATAAAGAAATGTTTTAAAGTAGTTATTTAACTGTAAAATAAAGTAAACAAAGAAAAATAACAATTTATTTAACATAGTAAGAAATATTTTGTTTTGTATTTACTCTGCCTTTGATAAATATAACTGTAGTCTAATGGGTGATTATTCTACTCAAGTAAAATTCATGAGACGCAAATTGAATGGAAATCAGTTTATTTTTCCAGAAACTGTAGATGAATCTGTTGTTAATGTCAATGATTTCATAATGTTGCTCCCAGATCCAAAAATATTTCAATCTTACTCATAATTATTTTGGAATTTCATTTGCAAATTTTAATGGGCACTGATTTTTTTGTACTTCAACTAAATTGCAATTAAGTATTAATCTGTTATTATTTTCAAAATATAATTATTTTTTTTGTTTTGTTTCAAAATGTTATTTGCAAATTTATATTACTATGTTATTTTGCAGGCAAAGAGGAAATAAAAAAGAATTAGATTAATGAAAAATAGATTTATATTGTACTTCAGATAATACTTAATAGCAGTCCACTTTACAACTGCGTATACTTTTTTTTTTTTTTTTTTTTTTTTAATGTATTGAAAACTCTTATTTTGAGAAAATTATGATGAATGTATAAAGGTGTAAGGAGTATTCAAAAATATTTTCATGCAGATTGGTTTGTCTGTTAAAGAGAAAAAAAAATTAACTGAAAAAGTGGTCCACTGTGTACCAGTCTCCCCTACTATCCAAATGGAGTTATTTCTCTTGCTGAAACAGCCATCGAGGCTTTACTGTGGAGACCCAAAAAGTGTTTGGTTTCTGTCTCTGTTCCACGATAGCTGTCACAAAAAGCATCCCATTAGCTGGTTGTCATGAAGCAGGTCTTTTGATGCTGTCAATGGGAATGGAGACTATTTTCCTCAAAAACTGATATGACATAGGGATGAAGTATCTAATGAAAAGTTGTTTGTTGAATGGATGCTGTCTTTTAGTTTAAGGAGGAAACCAAAAAAAAAAAACTTAGATTCTTTTGAGAAGAGTTCCCTATCCTGTGCGATGGGCGAAAAAAATCCAAAATGGAACCAAAAGGCAGTTTTAGCATCTTACCCAATTTTTCAAGAGGATGTCAATACATGTTTTTTTAAATATTTATAAACATACATTTATTAATTTATACACATTATTTTTGCACCCTCTTAGAAAAATAAGTATGATGCTAAAAGAAAATTTTATTTCCATTTTCAATATTTAAACAAGCAATGAAAATATATAAACGTATTGAACAAACCTAAGAGGCCTTTGTGAGATTCTTTTACTTGTTATTGCCAGGGGGGCAAATTGTAAGCAATGAATAGACAAATGAAAAACTAACATGTGGGAATCTCATGAAAGATATATTATCTCGTATAAATAACACTTAAAATCATAAAATAGAAAAGTGGTCTGCATAAAAAAGTAAAAATTTTGTTCACTTTATATAAAACTTTTTTGTTTTCAATATTTCAAAAGGTAAAAATCTTGTTCACGACTGCCATTACAATTTTTTAAAAATATATATACAAAATAAAAAAAAAATTAAAAAAAAAACATAAAAAAACCCTATAAAAAAAAAAGCCCCAAAAATATATTTTAATAATATTATATCTACAGGAAAATATTGTTTAAAAAAAAAAAAAAAATCACCCAATCAGCTGGCACAGGATATAGAACCTTTTCCCATTCTTTTTGGTACTTCTCCATTATACTATTGACCATTCTAAAAAACAAAAAACTATCGCCAAACGATAGGATTTAATTCCAAAAATGCACGACGTCAGACGTGTTACACATGTTTGGTATGTCATCAAATGATTTTTAATTTGATGTTTATCTGTATTTTTAATGGTGTTTTAACAATTTATTAAGTATTAAAATGAGAAATATGTCATGGCATTAAAAGAGAAAAAGCATTGAAAAAATGGTGCGATCAATAGTTACGTACCCTAAATAGACCCATTGAGTCTGACATCTCAAACATTTATCCACCTGCTGAGAAGTAATGTAAATAATTAAATGTTCAAAGATTATTTTTTCTCTTTTCGTTACTCTCTTTTTGTTAAATGTTATTGCTTAAAATTATTGATAGTTGACACTTTAGTGTGAGTGGGACTTCTCCAGATTTCTTCTACTTTTTATTGAAATTCCAATGGCCGCATTCTTCCATTTTGCTAATGGGGGTTACAGTTTGGAAGTTGTTTTTTTTTTAAATGGAAAGTAGTCGACGGGATGATGGAAAAATACCTTCTTTTTGTATAAACAAACATACCTTTTTCATTCTTTATAATAACACATTTTATAATGACTTTATTTTAATGTATGTTCTCTAATTTTTAAAAATAGATTGACTTTGTTGATCTGTTCATTCGTTTGCATTCTAAGTTTAATACAAATGGTTACTTCTCATTCTCTGTTTAAAAAAACAAAAAAAGTCACCCAACAATGTGATTGAACACTAATCATGTAAAAGCGCAGCATTCATGTTTTATTGCTAGCACACACTCTATCTATTCCATTTTTATTCATTTTGTGGAGAAGCCAGTTCTCACTTAACTGCTATTTCTCTGTTTTCTCTCAGATTTTTGAAAAGAAAAACTGATAAAAGATCTGGGATTTGTATTAAAGATCTTAGATTTATATTTAAGTGAGGCTTATCGGTGCTGAATTCATAAGAATAGTTTTCTTAAAAACACCAATTAAAATAATTTAAGACAGACATGAGTACACATAAAATAAAAATTTATAAAAAAATATATACTTAAAAACAGTTAAAAATACAAAATAGTAGACGTTTCGCCAAGCGATGGCTTTGCGCTTGGCGAAACGTCTACTATTTTGTATTTTTAACTGTTTTTAAGTATATATTTTTTTATAAATTTTTATTTTATGTGTACTCATGTCTGTCTTAAATTATTTTAATTGGTGTTTTTAATATTTTTCACATTCAGACGTTAAAATGTATACATTTTGCAAAATAGTTTTCTTGCTCTATTGAATGGCATGGGAGCTTTTTGGCCATCCAAATAATGGCTGCCGATTTTGGTACATTTTCTTGACTTAAGCAGGTTACTTTTCCAGCATTAGGAGATAAAACAGCCTTGGGAGAGAAGAGAATGTGTCCACCTCTTTGCTGTATTTATACAATATCTGCCTAATATAAAGAAGCTATTTATATTTTTTTAACACTTTCTAACCTAGTTGAAGTGTGATTATGAATTGGGTTTGTCTGTCATGCAATGGATCTATGTTATTAAGGGCATGTTGGGTATTGAAAATGAAGTACGTGTAGCATTTATGTTTTTTACAGGACACACTCATTCTGTGGGATCTATTTTAAGGATGTGACACCCTTCCAAACCTATTGAAATGGGTATAGATCACTGAGGTGCACTACAAAAGGCTTACTATGGAATAGGGTGTGCATAATACTTATAGTTCCTGTACAGGGACACTCAAAGGAATGACTCTAACATGACAGTCTATGTGGAAAAATCCTTTTCAGTGTATGTTAAGAATGTTTTCAAACACATTAACATGGATATAGATCACTGAGAATGGGGTGTGCATAGCATTCATCCTTCATGGACAGGGACATACAAAGTAATTCAGTTCTGTCTGTTAACAATAGTAGCTGGAAGAGCATTCTCAGTGGCTGAACATGTTTTTAAATTCAACTCCTTTTTTGTCTATCAATCCTACAGGGCAGCACCCAAGTTTTAAAGTACATTTCTGTTTAGGGATGGAAATTCCAGAAGGAGAATTTTATACTCTGCTACGTGTTTCCTAACTGAACTAAAATGTATCATTCTATGTACATATCTGTACAGGGTTGCACAAAAGAATTCGAATAGTGTTGGTCATTCCTAAAATAGATTATGCATTTTTCCAATTGTTGACTCTTTCATCTTATTAATGGGTAACGATGTGTAAAATTATTTTGGAAAGTGTTACATAATCTAGGCTGGACGCATGACTTTTTGTTCTTGTACAAACAGAAGGAAATTGTATGTACATAAAATATATATAAATGCATGTGTGCTCGTTAGGTTTGTCTCACTTTCTGAAATCCAAATTGCGCCAAGCTTTAAAAAAAAGAAAATGCCAAAGCCCTTATACTGGAAGAGTATCCCTCATTTTGATGTCTTTTATAAAATGGGCATAAATGATTGTTGTATATGTTCTATCATTTTCTGACTCAGTGGAGAAGAATCTGCCGTTAAGCATGGATGACCTCCCTCCAGTCAACTGAACACTCTAACAGTAGTCTACAATCAGGAATTTGGATGAGTTCTCTTTATCCTGTCACTTTTGAAATGGAAGTTGGGTTTTTAACACAGCTGAAAAGTGTTTAGGAATTCAGTTTGTGTTGTCACGCAACGGATATATATTATTGAAAAGGAAGTGTGTAACATTTCTAGTTTATGGACAGGGACACTCAAAATAGTGACGGTGTAGGAGGAAAAATGGCTTGAGGTGTATTTTAATGATGTTATATTGAAAGTGATATGTATTTATAGATGAGTGAGGTGTGCTCTAGAAGATGCTTAGGGTAGAATAGAGCATTCATTGTTCAAAGGGAGGGACAAAAGAACAATAATAGCCGGAAGTGAGTTTTCTGTTGTGCTTTTAAATTGAGCTCTTTTTGTTTTTTGACCTATTACTGGCTGTGTGTATAAGTTCTTTATGTTCTATACAGGGCAACACAAACCATTTCCTTTATGAGTGAAAATGTATGAAGGGGAATTTTCAATTGTATTATGCATTTTCTAGCATACTTCTGTAGGGTATGTATAGAAATGTGTAGATCACATGCAGGACTTCCTAATCAAAAGAAAACAGATATTTTTTTCAACTACAGATGGTATTGGTTATGCTTTCTACGATTCGTTTATTGAACCATGCCTTTGTTAACCTGTGACATTTTGTGACACAGGGTTGGAAAGTGTTTCATCGTCACGTATGATTTTTCCTTCTTGTTCCTTTTGTCAGCAGGGTACCTTCCCAATACCTTAATCTTCTGTAGTCAGGATAGACATGACATGAATGAGACATTCGACTGAAAATCTTGAATGTGTCACGAATGAATGACTTATGCATTTTTAATGCTAAATTCCATGAGAAAGAGATGGAGACAAATAATTTATTTCTTTTTTCTTTTTTATTGAAAATGGTATGCATAGCATTTTGTAGTTTGTTTACCAGTACATTCAAAATAATTTGAAAAAAAAAAAAAAAGGTATGTTCTCCTAATGTTGGAAAAGGTTTTATAATCTTTTCTGATAAATTGGATGCAACAAAATCGCTGTCAGAATAAAGATGTGTAGTGGAAAATGATTTTCTCCGTCATACCTCCTTTTTCTCTCACGGTAATTAACTGTTGTGAGGGGCTTGGCGATAGAGAGAAAAAAAGATCCATTTTTTGTCTGTGTTTGCTGACAACCTGTTCACTATTTTCCTACACACAACCAATTCTGGTACTTTTCCGTTATAACCAACAGTTAAATGCAAATGAAACATTTAAACAACAACAAAAAAAAAAATGTGTTTATGTAAAAATTAAAATATATGTAAATGACACACTTTCACAAATTACTTTATTAAATCAATACAAATATAGGCTTAAAATAAATAAAGTAAAACTCAATGTGAACTGCGTGGAAGAAATTGTCAATATTTCTTGGCATTTCATTTTTCGAATGAAGACATTGCCACATAAACTGCATGAAATAGGATTGTAAATAACGACAAACAATGGTATGCTGTTTTTTATGATGCATTTTGTGATGCCCCCTACCCTCTCAACAGATTGGGTATGACATCCCATGTTAGGGTCAACAAAATTATATTTTGTGATGGACTGTGAAATGTTTGTACCCGGCATGTTGTAAAAAATTTTATGTTGTTAAAAATCGACAGCCCTGAAACAATTTTGTTACAATTTCAACATTATCTGGAAATCCATCTCAGCACAACGAAAAATGTAACTTAAAACTTAAAAATATTTTTGATTATGTGATTACGATTCATGAATAGTAAAAAAAATGATGAACATTCAATAAATAGGAAGAAAATAATGTTAGGCACAGTTTGCCATAAAACATTTTGCACGTTTAGGGTTGAAATAAATGGCGCATTATTATATAATTTTTTGCATGGTGTTGGCATAACGGAAAAGTACTGCAAATTTTGTTCCCTATTTATACAATCTGTGTAATATACAGAAAGAAGCCATTTTTCTAACATCTGAGTCAATATTTTTCAAATCAGAGTTGTTGAGTCACAAAAGGTCATAGTTTTTTCTGATTTCTGTTTTTCTTTCTTTCTTATCTTGCAGGCTATTTCGGAGAGCTTTTTATCGGGCGAATTGGGAGTGGAGAGTTTCCTCGAGAGCTACCTGAGCAAGAGGAAAGTGGCTCACATGCGCCGAGTCAAGGTCGAGAAGATGGTGGAGCTGCTCAATTCGCAGGCGAGCAAAAATCTGAACCTGCCGGCAGCCGAAGGGACCTTCCCCTCCAACAGCAACCTGCCTTATCCGCTCACCGGATATCCAACCTCTTTTCCTGGACTCGCTTTCCAAGGATAATTATTCTCATTGGATTTAGATCTCCCTTCAGAAGAGGGTCACATCTCAGTTTTGTTGTAGGAAAAAGCAGTTGCATCACTGCATGAGATATTTTTTGATCACAATTTCAGATTACATTCACAAATCATGGTCATTCGTTAAACGCATATAATTTGCAGACTCTGCTTAAGATACCACAAAATCAGTATCCCATTTTCTTATGAAGGCCAAAGAATCTTTCAGAAAATGTTGTCAAAGGTGGCCTTTTAAACCAATTTTTGGTATTGGACAGTTATTGAAAGATTGTAAGAAGCCGTATCACATATATATAAATAATAAATGAGAAACAGTATTCGAATTTTTTTATTTGCCGCTTAAATCACTTATGTCTGCAAATTTCATGCATTTCCATTTTAAATGACCTTGTGAGTCCCAGAAATATGTATATTGTTGAGTTGGGAATTTTCTTTTTTGAAAATACCCGAAACTTTCTTCATTTGGAGTTGGACAGGGGGTCATGGCCCTCTTGGATCCAGTGTCAAAGCCATTTGAAAATTTTTCATGGCACCTTATGGCAGACAGTTTCATAAGTGGGGGTGGGTATGTTGCATATTTGAGTAAATGATGCACGGTTGTAACTTGTTTCTTTTTTTTCTTTTTTCAAACAATTATATAATAAATTGTTAAATAAAATAGCTATCCTTTTTAGTTTGTAACTTATTTTTAAAAAATATATTTACATTATAGGTTATTTAACGGTACTTCTCCATTATCCTGTCAACCACTTTCATTTAAAATAATAAAAAAAAATCACCAAACTACAGGATTTAATGACAAAAATGCATGATCTTGACGTCCGATAGGTCACAGGTGTTTGGTATGTCATTGAGTGATCTTTAATTCAACACTTATCTATATTTTTAATGATGTTTTGCTGATTTATTAAGTATTTTGTTAATTAAAATGACAATTACGTCATAAAACAGTGACGTCATCCTATTAAAAGAAAAGAAGCATTGACAAAATGTTGCTATGCATAGTTATGCACAACAGATGTGTTTCAACTGACGTCACAAATATTTATCCACCAGCTGATAGAGGGATAATTAAGAAAAATAATGTAAAACATTAAATATCCAAGATTTTTTTTTTCTGTTTTCATCAATCTATTGTAAATTTTATTGTTTAAAGTTACCTATATAGTTGCCACTATAGTGAGAGGCCCGAGCTTCTCCGAATTTATTTATTTTTCGGAGTTGAGATTCCATTGGCAACATTCTTCCATTTGCTTATTGTTACAATTTGGTGAGTTTTTTTTTTTTTTTTTTTTTTTTTTTTTTTTAATATAGAAAGTGGTCAATGGAAAAATGGAGAAGTACTTATTTAACAACTTATGTTTACTGTGAAATTACAAAAAAAAAAAAAAAAAAAAAAAAAATTATAATATTTTTAAAACAGGAAAAGAACAAAAAATTTTTGTTTGTTTCAGATGTTTTCTGCGTAATTTAATTTTGTAAAATGAATTGTTTTGGTGAATGTTAAATGTAGCCAACATGACTCGATCGATAATTCTTTCATACATTTGAAAACACCACCACCTCATGGATGCTGACATCGCTATTGTTGGGTGCCAAAATACCCACTTATGGAACTTGAAGCCATTGGATGACCCTAATAAGGATGAGGTTTTGCATGGAAAACAGGTCAGTCAAGTCATATGGCTGACCCAATGAATAACAGAGAAAACTTTTTTTTATTTACAATGAAAGCATGTCATTCGTTACCTCCTGTATATTTTTCATGACCAGGGCTCAACAAATGCAGTCATCCAATCACCCCATTATTTTCCAAAATTACTTTCTGAGCTGAGTTAAAGCAATCAACGCTACGTCATTACCATACTAATTATTCTTCCTCAATCTATTTATGAAAAACAACATGATGTGCTTTTTGTAAATCCATGATTGAATAATGTGCGTATGTGTAGGGGAGAGGGAGACAAAATGGCTGGCTACCAGATATTTTCCTATTTATAGCACCCCCCCCTTTGTTCATGACTCTCATTTCACTCCACTCATCTCATGAGATAGACACTTTCTTCATTGTAAAAAGGGAATTTCCCAATGTAAATCCTGAAATGCTTTACAAATTTGAATGGAACAAAAGCAGGGTTCACACCCACGATCGCTAATGTGTCCTTTGGCACGAAAGCACATTTTGCGAGAGTTGCAATTTTTATTTATATGTTTTGGCTGTGATCCATGTAAAAGCAAATGAAAATTTAAAAATGAAATGATGAAATGATGAAAATTTAAAAAACACGTCCATGGAACTGGCTGCGTCTTGGATAGGTGTCAAAATTAAACTTTTATATATTTAAATGAAAACAGACTTGTTAGCCAATTATAATGAAATGGATTATGCATGTATTAAGAGTTGAATGAAAATAATTTTGCACACAGGAATATTTAGCGTAGAATTATTATAAAATGATGATTTTGTAACACCCTGTTTTAGAAATGTTTTCTGCAAAAAGTGCAATTTTTTTTTTTTTCAAATCATAAGTTGTACAATTTTATACGAATGGTTTAAATGGGGAAGCTGTATTGGATCCATAAATAGATGCACTGTTTATCTTTTGCTTCTCCCCATTTAGGGGTTAACAGTAAAGTGAAACCATTTCATTAAGTAGAATAGCCATTGGATAATAATAAATATAATAATAATGAGTATTATTGTGAGTTTACTTTGTACATGTTCTGAGAATGGTGACCCAATATCCATGTATATTTTGAAATTATTTAAAATAAATTTATAGAGTGATGGATGTTTATTCTGTTCATCATACACCTTTCACAAAGAAAGAACAAAACCGGATCAACCTATTTTAAGCCACACGATTTTTCCACTGAGCATTGCATTTTTATGGAAAAGTAGAAATCGAATTCAATTCTACATTTAGAAAAGATTTATAATATTAAATTTCTTATTATAAGTAAGAGATCCTATTGACAATGTAAATGAAGTGAAATTTCTATGCAATTGTAGTATTGAGTGAGTTGGAAAGTTGTATGCCATGTAATTAAGTCATTATGAAGAGAAGAAAGTTTTTTTTTTTACAGTGTAAGTAAATCGTATTCAATGGTCACTCTTATTAGCATGTACTTGATTCGCTGTTTCAAGAAAAGTGTCTTACTATTTTCAAAATTTCAATTACAAAATGTTAAAGCCAATGAAAGATTTTATTAATGTGCTGTATCTTGGTAAAATAGACTTTTTAATTAGAGTCAGTAAATAATTTCTTTTTAATTTACTCAAAGCTAAACTGATGTAATATCTATATCTATCTATCTATATATATATATATATATATATAAATAATTATAATATCTTTGAATTTCAAAAAGCATATCAAGTTCTTGTAACATTCTAATATATCTCTATAATAAAACCGTAAGTCATGTGACTGTCATCAACAGTTCCGGGATGCCCACTTCACTTTTTCATATGCCAAGCGGCCATTTTTATTCAAAATTATTTTTTCGAATAAAACTGCATAAAAGTTACATTTTTAGAAAGATCGTTCAAAAAAAATTAATATTTGAGAGATGACTTACGTTCAATTATGTATACATTCTGCAATAACTTCAGTTTAAATTAGGTTCGCAGTTCAAATTCTCTATCCATGAAAGTAAACAAACAAAAAAAGATTCATTCGTTGTGAACGTTTAAAATATTAAACCATGAATTTTTGGACTGCTGCCTGGTGTAAAAATAATAATCCGCACCAGTGAGACAGTCAATGTTTACCATAATTCTGTTCTATACAACTCAATTTCCTTCCGGATCTTTTCTTGACGTAAGTTGAACTCATGTAATAATATTTAATGGATCAAATTTCGAAACGAATTGTCAACTTTTATTTTTCACGTGTGCAAATTAGAAACGAGACTTTAATTTTTAAATCAAATGTTTTGATTTATGATATTTTTTCTTATTTATCTATTTTCTATTTTAAAGAAAAATGTGAACGTCATGTATTTTAAATTGGAACAGCTGTCACGGACGCACTGGGGTTGGCGCGATTTTTGTTTTGTGCCATTTTGGCGAGAAAATCCCATTTTCAGGTACCTATTAGAGATTACTAAAACAGCATGTACTTTTATTTTATTATGAAATAGTTTATTTTAAATTAAAAAACACAATTTTATTATAAAACACACACAATGATTAATTTATTATAAAGTGGGTTAAGCGGTTTTTGTCACGAAAGATGAAATACATAACAACAAAAAATATGCGAAATGCTACCACGATCGCAAAAGTTCTTGATTTGTCTATTAGATTTTTCCAGTTTGGCGAAGGATTAAGGAAAAAAATTATGAATAAAAATAATTCGTTACAATGCTTAACATACATTTAAGGGCGACCAAACTGGTCGCCAGTGGCGGCTAGTATATATATATATTAATACTAATTTTAATATTTGTTGCGCTTGAAATTCATAACTATTATTGTTGAAACGTCATTTGCATAGATTTCAGCTATTTTGTCAACCTCATCCCTGGTTAAGTGGTTTTATCTGCTTATATATTTTGCTACAGCTGATAAGGAGTGTCTGCTTATGCTGCATAATTCTCGCTTGTTTTGTGCCACAATTTTTGTTTCAACAGAGTGAACCAAAAAAAGTTCCTTTTCATCCTATTCTGCTCTTTTATTTCAATGCAGGTAAAAATGCTCGTAAAATGTGTGCTGTTTCAGATGACACAGTCCAGAGGTGGTTTGAGAAGATTCAGTGTGGAAATTTCAGCCTGAAAGAGGAACAACCATCATCTGGAAAAGAGGCTAACATCACACAGACTTGGTATTCAAAATAGTAGAGTGCATGGTCATTGGATAGCTTCTTTTTAGAAGAGGTCGTCCAGAGTAGGCACCCTATTCCAGCTTGGAATTTCTGCCCTTAAAACTTCTCAAACCACCTCCGAACTGTGTCATCTGAAACAGCACTTTGTCCAGCACACATTTTATGAGCAAAAATGAACTCTTTGGTTCTCCACTCTTAGCACTGCACTGAAACAAAAATTATGACATAACACAAGTGAAAATTATGCTGCGTCAGAGGAAAAGACTGAATTTGCATACCTGGGTCATTCAAGGTCACTCCTTATCAGCTGTAGCAAAATATAAGCAGATAAAACCGCAGAACTTTCCAGATAACCCATAGAAGACCCCTTTACAAGAAAATGGCTGAAATTCTATTGGTCTAGAAGATTTTGGATAAAAATGAAGAGAGCTTTGCCATTCCCAAGCTATTGTTTGTCGTAAGGCAGTGGACTCTATTCCAAATCTGTGTTCAAGGCTGAATAAAGTCACGTGGTACCAGTCATTTACCCAAAGAACTTCTAACTGATAAAAAGGGAAGCTACTAACGACTGCTTTATTCCATGACCTGTTTCGCTGGCTGGCAGGGATGGATTTACATTATATTATGTCTACGGAGCAGAGCTGGGTTTTTGCCGGCAGAAAGTGGTTTCTGCCGTGCCAGTGGCAGAAAGTGGTTATAACCGGCAGAAACAGGCAACAACTGGCATAAACACATTTCGTGACATAATCCGAGACTTTTTTAGTTGTATTAAATTCCTTAAGTACATTTTATTCAGGATAAATAACAAATAAAACACTCTGGATAGTTTTAATTTAAAATAAATAAATTTATATTAGAAAAAATGAGTAATGTAACAGATAAAATTTTTGTTATAATATGGTTGTGTAATTTTATATATAAACAATTATTAGAGTAATTAAAACCTCAGTTTAAAATTCAAAATAGAAAACTATATCCAATATTTATTTTAAATTAAACACTGAAAAGAAGAGAAAAATAATCAATACTTACTCAAAATATTTTCTGTAATTTAACATAATAATTTAATAACAATGGTAAAAAATCTTTCTCATAGAAATGTTATACAGATCCAAATC
The DNA here is from genome assembly GCA_963931845.1 of Maratus michaelseni. Lineage (NCBI taxonomy): Eukaryota > Metazoa > Arthropoda > Arachnida > Araneae > Salticidae > Maratus > Maratus michaelseni. The sequence goes on from OZ007588.1 coordinate 788,514, forward strand.
AAAAAATTAGAATAATTAATTCCATTTGTATTTGGAATTACATTTAGCTTTATTTCACTGTAGTACAATTGAAAAAGAACAGTGGTGGATGTTTTAATACATTTTCATGTTATTAAAGAAAATTAAAACTGTAAAATATTAAATTTTGAGTGAATATTTTATTTTTGTAAAATTATTTTCATTATTCAAAATATTAGAATACTAAAATAAGTGGTTCAAAAAATTAGAATACTTATGAATTTTCCTGATTGGTTCAGAAGGTTACATAAAATAAGCATTTTTAGCACAATAGATATTGCACCAAAAAAACACAGTTGAGCTTCTTTCCAGCTTAAAGTCGGCATAGTCATGTCTGGGCAGAAAACATTGGTGAACCACTTGCCACTGGGTGAACCACTTGCTTGGCAAAGCGAGTTCGTGCTGTTATAAAATGTAAAGGTGATGCTACAAAATATTAAAGAATAACTATTTTTCCTTTTTTTTAAACACATATTATTTACAATGCATTATTCTAATATTTTGAACCAGGTAAATGGTTATGCTAGTATTTTAATTTTTTCCAAGTGTGAATAATTTTTTATTTTTGTATTATTTCCTTTACTTTTAATGCTAAAAAATTTTACAAACTATGTAGATTCTTATAATATTAAGTTTTATCCTGTATTACTTTTTAAGCGATACGTAAAAAACCTTTTTTCACAATCCTTTTTTTTTCTATTATTCTAATTTTTTAACTTGGAGCTGTAGTTATATGTGGATTTTGTAATTCCATGGATTTAAAAACATTTCATTAAAAATACAGTATTCAAAGGAACAAATCTGACTTCTTTTTTTTTAATTTAAGACTGTTAGTTGAAAATGTTCCAACCATATATATATATAACCATATTCCATATAGTAGATAATCTTTATTGCATTATAATTATTTATTTAAAAATTCTCTGAACAGTGATTTGTTAAAATATCATAGAATTTTTTTTTTTTTAACTTTTAAATAGAAATTTAACTGTAAATAATAATATTATAATATTAATAGTTAAACTTGTACAGCATCAGATTACCATTATAAAAATTTCTGTTTTTCAAGTAAAAGAAAATTAGTATTATATAAACAAAGTATATTTATATGATCATTTTGAAGCTTTTTGCTACTTTGAATAACCTTCATAACTTTAGTTTTAATTTTTAATTTAATTGTTTACATATCAAATACATGTGTGAATTATGAATCATTACAGTTAAAGTTCTTCTTATTATTATTTCTTAGTTTCTGCCAGTTTTTGCCACTTACTGGCAGAAACTAGTTTCTGCCATGCCGGTTTTAACCGGTTATCACCACTGGTTTTAACCACCCCGGCAAAAACTTACCAGCCCTGCTACGGAGCCTTCTCTTCTTTAGGCTAGAAGTTCTTCGCCTTGACCGATTGCCCTTTATTTGTGCACCAGGCAAATAGCGTCCTGTTCTGAGTTGCTAGGGTTTGCACAAAAACTTTTAATGCCCGTTCAGCTTCATTGGATCAATACTATTAAATCTTTTTACATTTCTTTAAGGAGAATGTAAACTAAAAATCCTTAAATTGATTTATTCAAACAAAAGTACAGGTTCATGATTTTGGATAGTAGATGATATTCCATTATTTACATTTCTCGTCACAAAAGTGTTGCCATCTTCAGAGAAACTTCGTTAAAAGTTACCCAAAAATTAAATCCAATTTTTAAATTCTGAGAGATTGTTTATAGGATATCTTTGCATCCATTCTGTGTTTTAGTTGTAGTTATGAAATCCAGACAGACAGTCAGATTTTAATAAAACAGATGTATATCATCGTAACAAACATCTTGTGCCCAAATGAATAAATTATTTTACAAAAGTAAAATTATTTGCTCTTAATGTTAAATTAATTTTTTAATATAAATATACACTGCATTGCTCTTTCAGGCAGCATCCCTTGCAAAAAAAAGTAAGAAGTTTGAAGGGAAGAGATTCCGAAAAATTTCAGTCTATTTTCACCCATTATGACTCCTAGACCCCAAAACTACCCTCTGTCTAAATCTTGTTTCATAGCTCCTCAAATCCACATAGCTTGGGAACAGAGGTTGAGCAGATTTTAGAATTTTGTTTACATTTTTTTAAACAGTAATCTGAATTTTGAAATTATGAATACTTTCAATATTAAAATAGTTAAGTAAAATCATAAAAATTTAGGAAATTTAAAAATGATTAAAAGACCAAATCAATGCATAACTAAATAGGCATGATAATGATGAAATATATGTATATTTTTTTATTCAATGAAACTCCCTTATTTATAAAGGTACACGCATAGTTTACATCAGAATCATAAAATAACCAAGATTTATTTCACAATTAGCCTGACTTAACCAAAAAAGTTTGATTAATGTATAAACATATTTGTTAAAAAGAGCATGGTTGTCCATGATATCAGTGCTATCTGGATTTTTTTTCTTATAAATTCCTTTTTTCATGAGAAAGCTAGAGTTGAATCTTATTAACGAGAATTCCATACTAAAATGTATTAAAGAATGATATAAAAATAAAATCTTGAATTTTCCCCTTACATCTTGAATGTCAATTTCCCTGTTTACATTTGCAATGGTATAAGGATTTTAGGCAGTCTACTGTCCATCTGATTTTTGTCATGCGATACAATTTTTTGTATCGCATATTTATTTATTCATCAATCTATTTGGATAGGACTGAGCATGTGTACAGGATTGACTAAGGTCTCAACTGAGTTTGTTGGCCAGCTTCATCCGACATCTTGTTTCAAAATGGCAGTCCCTTAAAGATTCAAAGAGATGTACAAGAAAAGAAAAAAATTTAGAAATCCAAAAAGTTTTTGGCCTTGATACAAGGATTCTGGGACATTTCTACCTCATCTTAAAAAAATGGCTGAGATAGAGCAGTTTGAGATGATAGGGTGGGCGATATTTCCACAACCCGATTTCATTTAAACTTTATAAAACGTGAATTTTTTGAAAATTTACTTTAAGTAACCAGATGATATATATATAATTTCGCAGAGCAGGCCATCCAATGTCAATATGTCTTGAAAATTGTAGTCAATTTACCTTCCTATAAGATAGATTTTGTCTTTTATCAGAGTTTGTACACTTCACATATTTTGTCGTTTGTATACAACACTATTTTTATACTAATTTACGTGTAGTCTAATAATTTTGACAGTAAATTAGCAGGGCTTGACAAATGTGGTTATTTCATTTGTGTGACGTCGTTTCGGATTGGTGTGAAAATTAAAGATTAAGAAATTATAATTTGGAAAATAGAGAAGTAGAAATTGAAAAAATTAACATTAAAGAAATGATTTAAAAACTGCCAATCCAAAACAACGTCACGACAGCCGATCGTACAGTGGTCAATAATCAACATGACAGTGATAAATATAGCAAAAAAATTTAAGAACAAGGCCGGACAAACAATTAGTTAAATTTTACTAAATAATTTGGAAAAGCAAGATTAGTTAAAATAAGGAGTCGATTATTAGATTAATATGTGAAGTAAATAAAGGTAACACTCACCCATGTCTTGAAAGAAACAGACTCAAATATAAACGAAACATTTATTAAAACAACACACACTTATAGAAATGGCTGGCCAACCTGAACAGTTGAAAATTAATCTTCATACACTTGTTGTATCATGTTGATGTACTATATTAACAATGGTGCACATAATTATATTTTAAGATTTAACACATGGTATGAAGGAACAAAAGGAAAGGTATTATTTTCTTGTGATTAAATTTAAAGATTGCCGAACATATATTGTTTCAGATAAAAGTCTGTAAAGAGAGTTTTAGATGAATTAGTGAAACTATTGTCAAAGAGAACTTTTAGATATCTGCTGAGATGTCGATAACGTAGTTACAGAAAGCAGACGTTTACTGAGACAGTTCTGTAGTATTATCAGCGAAGCTATCAAAGTCAGCGAAGGCGGCAATGATGGATCAATTCCATTTAGCAAATATATTTAGCAGCGAGGACGTCAAAGTCAGATCAATTCGGCTGGACGAATGTTTATTCTGTCAAGGCGGCAGATTTAATTCTTTCGGCATATCGTAGACTGTCACCGACATTAATGATATTTTTCTTTGGAAATAAAGGATTCATAATGAGGAAAGTGGCGATTGCTGGCGAGATGCAAGTCGACGAAATTACTGAGTATCAGTACAAGAAGCAACGATTGCTGAAATACGCCGAAATCTGTCATCAACTAAACATTGCTTGAAAATACATCACGTAAAGCTAGCAGAAACGTAAGCGAAAGCTAGCCAATACGTAAGTGATAAAGTTCAAATTTTCTCCAGAAAGATGCAGGGTATAAGGAAAAATGGCAGAGTCTCTGAATAATCGATATTTTCTAAGTTGTAAAATAAAACTGCAGGAATGAAGGCAGCGGTGAATTTCTCAGGAACGAAGGCGGCGGGACCCAAAGGTCCGCCGTTTAAATAGGACGTGTTTCCGACTGAGCTGACAAGTGATTGAAAACATTGTGCTCAAAAGTCAGTTAGAATTTTGAAAGCAAACTTTCAGCCAATGAGCATCGAGCGCTCGCTACGCAACTTAGAGTTGAGATGTATAGAAATCAAAGTTACTTCTGAATGGCAACGACGTCGGGAAAATGCCCGGATGGACGCTAAGACGGGAACGCGTCCTTGCCGGAGTGCAATGAAGTGTAAAGTATTTTTTCCGAGAAATTCTATCACGTGATCGCAAACAACAAGTATTTTGGAGAAGATACGCATTCAAACTTCTAGATTTCATCAAAACAAAACGCGCGATCTTTGAAAAGTCAATTCAATAAATAGAATTTCTTGCCATAACTTCCGAACTAAGTAACGTATTAAAATACCGTAAACTGATTCTGAATGTAAAAATTTTTATCTATCGATTGAATATGGTTTTAAGATAAAATAATTTATATTTAATAATTATGATTTTTATTTTAGGACTTAGAATATTTCGTGGTTGTATTTCATGACATGCGAAAAACGTATCTTTTTACTGAGATTACTTTTACTAAACATTAGATTAATGATTTTGTTGATTAAAACATTTGATTTATTGATTAATAATATTATTTAATAATAGAATAAAATTACTTTAACGGAATATTTGAGATTTTAAGAAAGAAAAGACTTTAAACAGAAGTGATTATAAAATTAAGTGGTTATTTTAATGAAATTAATAAATTAAATTTGCATGAATTATAACAGAGGCAATGTACGGTGGCGTAACAATTTGGCTTTTCTTTTTTCCTTTTTAAATGGACTTCAGAAATGAACACAAATAGAATTTTTTCTCCCCACCCTTAAAAGTGCGTGGCAAGCAGTGATTTTCCTCTTTTATCGTGGAAGAGCCAAGTAAAAGGCATTTCCCATTTCATGCACAGAAAACACTATAGCCAGCTAGCATGCTACATGATTATAATGTGGGAGGTTTCAGTGGTGAAATTTTTTGTGCTGCTTCAGCTCATGGAGCCCTAAAATCGTTTTGCATTTGAATCTTCGTTTTTTAATTCCCTTCATCAGATATCGATTTTGTAGCACTCCAGACACACTTGAAGCATTTGACAATCAGCATTTCCCAACCTAGTTGCCTTTACAGTCTTTTTTTTTTTTTTTTTTTTTCCAGAGATATATAATTTTGTTAAGTTTCGGTAGAAAACTTGGTTTGTATTACATTTCTAAATCATGTACTATTAAACTCTTCAACTTTTTCTTAAACTAATTCATAAAAAATTTTTGCATTTTTTGAAAATCAATAACAGGGGTGGGAATATTTTTTACGGATGGCTACAATTTTTTGCTGTCTACCAGATTTTATCAAATTTCTAAAGCCCTGGTTGCTACTCTCATTGGATTAAAACTATGTAGTCACATCTGCCAGCGTCAAATTATTGCTAAGCTTGGCAAATTGGCAACTAAAAAAAAAAAAAAATCACCCTAAATGAAACCCACTTGGCTATAGCTGACAAATAAGAGTGAAATTCAAATTCAGTATTCACGAAAACTAGAATTGAATCTTCTATGCATTTTAGCTTAGTGTGTTTGAGTAAAATGAGCTGAATTTTTAAAAACACCTTGTAAAGGCCGGACGGACTTTTTGTGGAACAGGGTCATTCGGTATTTAATGATTTTTTTTTTCAGGTGGTGGGGGGAAAGGTGACAAATTTTTGGTTATAAATAGAATTTGCAGCTTAGGATTTTTAATTAATAATTTGTTTATATGAAAAAAATGGATTTACACATGTGAAAGTGTCTTTTTATATAAATATATATTGCATTGAATTAAAAAGGTAATATTGTATTAAACCAAGGATTTAAAAAAAGAAATTGATAATGGCCACCCTGCGTGTGCCAAAAAGAATTTATTTATTGACAGTAGTGAGTGAATTGGGTTTGGAGGCCCCTGAAAATTCAATGAAGCTCCTGTCAGTTGACATTTATAATAAAATCAGACGGTTATGATGAGGATTTAATTAAAAATCTTCTGATGGAGATAGTTAGTGAAAGGGAACAATTAGAAAAGAAACTTCAACTTACAGAAGCTGAGGAGCTTAAAAAACTAGAAGTAGCTGCAAAAAATAAAATAGATAGCTGCTCAGAACCTGCTAATGCCATTGGCCTATCTACAGAAAAATCTTTTGCTTTTTTTTTTATCCTTTCAAAAATCACCAAAATAGACTTTTAATCATTTCCTTATCTGTTATTCTGTCCTATCACACTAAAACTTTCCAACACCCTCTTTAAAGGATTTGGAATTTTGAAAACAAAAAAAAAATTTCTTAGTGGATCCCTATTATGGGTTACGAACAGACACCCAGGAGTTAAGTTTCTAGCTTCAATAGTCTGTGAGTGGATGAGTCAGTCAGGATAAAGCATTTTATACAGAGTGTCCCAAAAATGACCAATGGATTTTAAAAGTCAATAATAAAAAAAAATTTAAAAAACGGAATGCAATAGAAATGTATCATTTCGACCTTATTGGTTGGGAAACCAGGGAATTGGATCCCATCCATTTACAAATTTAGTTAACATTTTCACTAAAAGGTGACGCTGTGATACTCCAAAACAAGAAATATCCACTTTACCAATGAATAAACCATTTTCAATAGTGTATTATACTCTTTCAAAAGCACTCGCTAGCAGATTGCGCAGTAAAATACCGAATGAAGATGTGACGGATTTAATTTCGCTGCAGCTCTCGCATACCTGCACTGCCCTCTTTTGGCAAAAATGTTTAACTGAATTTACAAATGAGTGGGATAAAAATCCCTGGTTTCCCAAATAATACATTTCTATCGCATTCCCTTATTTTTTTTTTAATTGACTTTCAAAATCCATCCATCATTTTTGGGACACACTGTATATGAATGGAGGGTCAGAACTGTAAGGAGTGATAATAGACATGTCAAAACAAGCCATTTTTTTTTGTATAGGAAACTGGGGTTACAGTCCACTTATTAACCCTTTTAGTGCGGGAGTCGAGGAGTTGTGTGCTGTAGACTACATTAAGTGTCGACAAAAGTCACCTAGGGGTTCACGGAGTTTCCTGTTGTTTTTGAATAAATCGTTTTTTTGGTCAAAATATTCCGCACAGGGCATTAACCTCCCAAAAAAAATTCCGCACTGAAAGGGTTAAATGAAAAATACAGGGTGTCTCACACCAAGTCCACTTTGCTTTCAATACAATGAGATGCAAACACAAAAAGTGCTAAAAACGGGAATGCTCCATGTCCAAATAACACTGATCTAGACGCTTCAAACTCAAAAGGTAGCTGACAATGCATACAATAGGATGGATTGAATGACAGTGACATTCCAGCTATTTCTTTCGAAACAAAGATTTGGCTAAAATATTTTGCATTATTATAGTTATGAGTGAAAATGCAGATTTGGTTTGGTGATTTAATAAGTGGTTTGCTTGTCTTGAAATGTATTATCATCCCTTACAGTTCTGACCCTCCATTCAGATCTATAGATTGGTGTTATAAAGATCTTGCTGTACTTACTTATTCAACTCTCACACTTATAAGCTGTTCAAATGGTCTTCTCAGGTAGACTCTCCCTCAAATCGTTTCTGCTTGAAACTTATAGAGTTAAGATGTACAAGTTTTTTCATATCATTCTGTACACATTTTAATATGGAGTTCCATATTCGACTCATGTTTTCTCATGAAGGAAGCGTGAATCTATTTTAGAAAAAAATTCAAGATAGCGCTGATATCAGTAGTGATCGCGATATTTATACTCAATCCATTCATGTATTCATCGAGCTTTTTTGGTTATTTGTTAAGTATGGCTAAAAAACATGAAATAAAAACTTTGTTATTTTAAAAATTTTGATGAGAATGATGAGTGTACCTTTTTTAGAAGGCAAGTTTCATGGAATAATAAAAAATTCTCATCATGCCTATTGAGTTATGCAACATTAATTACTGACTTGACCTTTACTTTTAATATTTTAAATGTTCTTAATTTTTATTATTTTACTATATTGTAAGTATTGTAGTAAGTATGTGTATTCATTATAATTTCAAGTGCATTATTAAATTCAAATGATGGCTTAAAAATGTAAACAAAACAGTGACCAGAAATCAGCACAACTTCTGAAATAGGCACAACCTTTGGTTTTAAGTTATGCGTGTTGAAGGGAGTCTGCTGCTAGCAGAACTACCCGGCTTTGCCTGGGTTAACATAAATTAAAACACAATTGTGCATTCTCCTCGACCATCCATCGATAAAAAATAGCGTTACTTTGACTCAACCATAGTAAAATTTCTCTGCTTTATAAATGAGAATGCGAGTTTTCTTTGCACACGCAATAGAAAAATATACGATTTTCCTGACAATGAAAAAATAAATCAACCCAATGTAGCATTTTGTGAAATTCACTTTCCTATGGTATCTATCTATATTATAAAACAAAACCATATCCGTGAGTAATGTCGGTAACAACGACCTAACCATTAAATTTTTGTAACTACTAAATATTGCATAATTTCATTTTTTAAACTGTCAATTAGGGGGAAAAAATGCACTTTCAAATGTAGTTTGAAAAGTTTATCTCAATTTACTGATTTTTTATGGATTTGAAAGTAATTTTAAAAAGCATGTATATTTTTTAATCTGTGTCCAATCCAATTACGAAAGATTAACTTATTTGATCTTTATAAAGTGAAGACATTTACTTCTAAAGATAGCACATTCAAATTTTATGCAGTCGAATAAAAACAATGTACTTTCAGTGCTATTTGTTTGAAAAGCGCATCTCAATTTACTGATGTTTTATGGATTTTAAAGTAATTTTCAAGAACGGATATTTTTAAATCTGCGTGCGACTCAATTACAAAAGATTAACTGGTTTGCTCTTAAAACAATGTAAATAATTCAGTATTTGTTGGTTTACGTGTAATATTCCATAACTAAATTGCCAAATTAAATTAAAACTTAAAAAGATAAAGAAAATATGGAAGCCTCACATAATAGTAGAAGGACTGTTCAAAATATATTAATTTAATAGTTTCAAAATCACTTATTAATTACACCAAAATCAATATCACCAAAGAAAACTTTTTTTTTATCTATAAAACTGGAAAGTTGCCAGATTTCATTAAATAGCTTGTTGATAATTTTAACAGCAAAAATAAAGTAATGTAAAAATGACATTAAGGATATCATAATATTTACTTTTAAGTTGGGTCTAAATTGCATAAGAACCACTACAGTAACATTTAAAAAAATTATTTTGTATGGCTTAAACTTAATTGTGGGTAAGCCTATTTACTTTATGGATAATAATAAAACGTTAATTTCGGAAAATCAGGACTTTTCACCAATAATAAAACATTTTAAAATTGAAACTTAAATTTTCATTAATAAAAATTAAATTTATAATGATTAGATGAAAGTCCTGTCAATTTTATAGGCACTTTTAGTCGTGATTTTATTGAAAAGCAAAAAGAAATGACCCATTCTTTAATATAAATCAAAGAAAATGTTACCACTGCTTCTAAATCAATAAAACACTTTGCAGTATAATGTATAGCTATAAGGTACAGCTCTAGTATACAACTGAAGAAAGAATAAAACATAGCAGATGATTAACTTGGACTTAATTTGAAAACCTTTATTAGATAGTGACGTCATGCCTAGCTTTTTTTTTTTTTTCTTCAAAACTAATAGATATTTTACATTTAATATATTTTTTAGATTGCCACCAACAAAGAGCATTTTTATATGAAATATAGTCAAATAAAATTTTGAAATTTATTAAAAGCGGAAATTTTGAATTCGCTTCAGAGTCTAAGAAATAGCTAAAAATTTCGTTATTTACAGCATTTTTTTTATTCTGATAATTTCAGCAGTTTTAAGAGCTTATTTAAATTACGTGTCTGTTAAATTTGTGTTTTATTTATTGCTTAATGAATTTTTAATTTCGTTATTCAATATTAGCTAGAAACTAATGCTGAACTTTTTATATTGTTTAAAGTGCAAACTGATTAATATTTTGTAATCGTCTGCAGGCGATAGAGATAGATTTTAAAATCATGCTTGTAATTTAATTCAAATGCTATAATAAATGAGTAAATTGCAATACAGGTTTCAAACAAATTGCATTTGAAAGTAGATTTTTTTTCCCTATATAACGGTGTAAAAATTAAAAATATGTGACATTTAGAAATTTTAAAAATTGCAGTACCAAAAATCGCAAAGCCAAAATTTCATCGTCCAGTGTTGCCATTCGCAAAATGACGTCAGCATTACGGCATGGACACGTTTGTCCTTTATAATATAGATAGATGTACTTATGAAAAAATCATAAACCAATGAAAACAAGATAATTCACAGCTCCAACTTTATTAAAATTATACATTCACAGAGATAGATTTTTTTTTTTTTTTTAACTGAAAAAATAATATCTAAAGATATTTACAAAAAAGTTCAATAAAATCTATTTTTACAATAACAAGCTCCTACAAGAAACTATACACAAACAAATTTATACATTTATTCAAGAAAATAATATACAGCCTATGCAGGAGAAAACACCCCAAAAATAAGATCTAAAAACCAATAACACTGCAGGTCTAATTTTTAAAAAAAAGATATCACCATAGAACGCATACAAAATAAGGCAAATTGCAAAAAAGGAAACCCTATGTTTTACATCAATTATGGAATCTTAGATTTGAATTAATCTACTAGTGAATGTCACAGATTAAAAAAAATATTAATAAAGAATAAACACTTTAGATTTTTCCAGCTACTTTTTAAAATGGTTTAATATTATGATATAGCTGCCAACCTTGGAGAATGAAATTTAAGGAGATTTCACACAAATTGTGACATAAGATGAAAAATTAAAAGAGAATTTTTTAATAGAATAGGGCAACAATTGCCCACTTGTCAGACCATTAAATTTAATAATAGTATTAAATACTGCAAACCACTAATGTATGAATCGTTGTTTCAAACCATAAATACATTTATACAATAATGACATTTTATCAATATGAAATACACCTATTTAATGTATAAACAAAATTAGGTACTTTTCCGTTATACAAACATCATGCCAAAATGTATGCTAATGCGCCAATTACTTAAACCCTGACCGTGAAACGGATTTTTATTGTAATGCTAAAATACATTTGTAATTTCATGTCAGCCGTTCAAAATGAGTTTTATTTTATTACTTATGAGTTTTATTGTATAACAATTGTTTGTTCTCTTATTTTGCGTAATAATTTGTGTTGATTTAATAAAATAGTGTATAAAAGTCTTTAATTTTCAAACATTTTTCTTTTTTTTAAATTCGTACTTTTGTATCATCAACTTTTTTCAAATGTTTTGATTTGTGTGAATTTCATTTTGTGCCCACTATTACGCTCGGCGACGATGGTGTTTGTATAATGGAAAATTACCCAAAATTATAAATGTTTATTTAATGAGTGTAGGAAAATCATAATGACAGTAAAGTTAGTTTGATTAGAACAAAATAATGTAAGCTTATTTAAGTATCGCAAGTTTTTTGTTCTTGCTTCTTTGAAATAAAGATTTTTGGAATGGATGCGACTCATTAAAATGTCTTTTCACTGAAAGAAGTTGTTCAAAAATTTCATTGTCTTTTCATGCAGCAAATGATATTCATTTCACTTTTTATAAACAGCCAAAAATTAAACATTATTTTATTTTTTTTCCAAATAAATATCAAACAATCCAACATAAATATCAACTCCAAAATTTCATAAGAACTTCTTAGAATTGTGTTAATAAAACAAAAACAAAAATTTTCTGCAGACCACTGGATAACAATGATTGCTGAAGTGAGGAATTTTCTTCCCTTAATGTCACGAAAATAATAAAACAATTTTCAGTGTGATTTCAGAAAATACATATCTAATTACAAGAGAAATCTCCAAATGATTCAATAGATGCCCACATTTTTAGGGATTTTTTTTTTTTCACTAAAGCTCAAAGAATTTGGGATAGTTTGATATTTCTTGGGAGTTTAGGAGATTGCTTCAATATCTGAGTGTCCTGATATATATATTTTTTTTATTTATTTATTTTTTTTTGGGGGGGGGGCAGTTGGCAGCAGCTATATTACTCTTTTTTTTTTTTTTTTTTTTTTTTTTCCTCATGTTTCTTAAAAAAAAAAAAAAAAAAAAAAAAGTTTAATCTTTTATCCTTGCTTCTTTAAGCTTGTATGCATTCATTACAGCTCACTTCATTCAGAAACAAACTCAATTTTTTAAATACAGATTTAAAGAAAAAAACCTTTGTTCCCAATTTTGCATTCAATAGTTGCAAGCTTCAAAGATTAAAGAATTCTTGGGAGGTGCATTTCATGTCGGGCCAAATGCCTGATTTTGTCCAGGCAGTCATAGGACCCTGAACGGCTTATCTTCTTTTTAGTACAGTAGGCCTAGTTTGAAAAGAAAAATCTATATTTAAATGAGAATTTAATTTTTCAAAGCAGGACTCGAAAAGGCGCGATTTAAAAACACTCACTTTTGACTCTTTTTTTTTTATCTCAGGCACCTAACCTTTTCATATTTGTATAGTCATTAATTTATCAAAGAACAATCAAATAACTTTAAAACATTAAAAAAAAAAAAAAAAAAGAACTAGGCATATGTTAAATTTCTTTTTAATTGTACTGTAGAGTACAGGGATATTATAAAAAATGATCTTTAACACTCTTTTTATTCGTTTCTCTGTAATAGATATATTTCTACAAAACACCAAGAGGTCAGAAAATAAGAATGAGGTTTTGATAGAAACCTTTTAAAGGGTCAGTCTCTGCCACTTTAGGCCAGAGTGACCAAGACAAGGTTTCAATTGGTTGAAGATCATTATATATTCTGTAATGTCAATTCAAACAGTCTTTCTAGAGTTGTAAAAGAAATTTAAAATTTCAGGATAAAGATAGGAAAGCATGATCCTGACATTTTAACAAACTGAGTATGTATATATAGATAGATATTAATAATAATTCATAAAAGTGTTGTTCATTTATATAAAAGTACAAAGTATGCACAATTCCAACAGTATCGGATATTAAAGTCTCTCTTCTCTGTTCAGAACAGGACCTATTTGGCAAAGAAGATGACACCAAGCAATAGGGACCTCAGCTAGGGTAACTCATAGGGTCGCAATCCAGACTTTTTTTTAAAAACTTTTATAAAATTATTATTCGTCTATGAGCATTTTGCAGAAATGTTGAAATTCATTGAAAAAAACTGGACAAATAATGTATGAAACTCTAATAGGGGTAGGGCTGGATTATCTATCCATATATCGGTCCATTATTGATATTTTTTAAATATCACAATAACGATGAACTTTGACTCAGCCAATATATCCCAATAACAGTAATATTGTTTTACGATCACCGTGATTTTGAGCCCCCCAAAAACAGCAACGCATACCCCCTATACCCATAGGTCCTTCAGTCCTCCTTTCATCCAATCCGTTTATTTATTCACTGCCCTGCTTCATCCAAAACAAATCGACCACCACTGATTATCTCTCTATCTCAAAATAAAGACTATTCCAATATATCCCAATACATTTAATCTTTGCAAACCACAGAGTTAGAGATAAATACTGAATAACACTCATTGTGCATCCCTTGTTTGGCTGCTGCGATGGGCCCAGACATATTGCAACATCTCTCAACTACTGATATGTCCTGCCCAATAAGATGAGCTTGAATGTGTTGGTTATTGTGTGGTATTGATATTGCTTGCTAGTATGCAGTTTCTTGGATTTGGAAGGAATTTGTATCTTCTTAATGAATGCTTTTCCTTTTTGGTTGCCACTTTAAATACAATGAAAATGTGAGGGTGAATTTCACTAGGTTATCAAAATTTAAGTTATTGCTTATTGTAGTAGATTTTATTAGGAAATTAAATTTCTGAACTGGGTAAGGGAAATGTTTATCCGTCATTCAGCGAAGAAAACTTTTGTTTTGTGTTTTCATTCATTTCAGAGTTACATTAAATAATTTAAACAATGTTAGATAATAATGGAGGCCAAAAAAATAATAATAAACTACGGGGTTGTCATGATTCAATTCCATTAGTAAATCATAAGCTTCTCAAAATAGGCGATATTTTTTTTTATTTCTTAAATTCATATTTTTAGGCATCCAAGATAATCCTTTGCTAAATTAAAAATAAGAAACGATCATGATCCTTCATAAAATGAAGTTTTTCGGGACGGAATGATTTCTTTATGCCAAGATTAAATGAAGGATAAAGGACGAAAAGATCACAATGTACCGATGGTTTGGACCCGGTACAGAATAAACGAAATCGGGCTCAGTCCCTCCAAACTTTATAGACACCAAGTAAAATAAAGTTTGATACTTTTTAACATAGGCGTAGCGTGACCGAAAATTTTGGGGGGGGGGGCACAAATGTTTATTAAACACACACACGAGTTTATTAAATGTTTATTAAGCACACATAGTACAATATATACAGTGGTTTCCTTGTTAAAAATGGCCTCAGTTAACAACGTTGCGGCAATTTTACCACATTGGGTAAAAGGAATTCAGTTTCGATCTTCTAGTTCACTATGAATTTTGTCTTAGTTTCAAAAAAGTTTGTTCGGAAATCGTACAGCAGTTTTTGAATTTTTTACGAAATGTTTGTGATTTTTAGCGTTTTTTGACAGTTTGACAGTGTTAGGAATTATAAGTTTCAATATTTTAACACAATTCTGTAACTTTTGTTGTTTGTATTTTAAAAAAAATTTGCGAACTTTTTATGAGATTTTTAGCTTTTTGCAGCGATATTTTAAACATTCGTAGGAGAAATAGGGTTTCATTTTTTCAGCTACTGTGCTATTTTTTTATTTTTTTGCAAATTTATTATGAGATTTTTTGCATTTCGTGGCGATCTTTTTGACATTCGTAAATGGAATCCAACTTCAACCTTTTAGCCCAATAAAGCAAATTTTGTGATCTGTGATTTTTAGATTTTTCACGATTTTTTAATGTGATTTTAATCTTTTTTAGCGTTCCGTGACGATTTCCTTACACATTCGTAAAATACGTCTGGTTTCAATCCTTCAGCTCAATATATTAAATTTTCTCCTCAGCGATTTTGAAAATTTTACCAAAATTTTTATGCGATTTTTAGTGTTTTTTCCGCGTTTTGTGGCATTTTCTAACATTTGTGGTACTAATCTGGTTTCAACCTTTTAACCCATTAAAGTAAATTTTGTACTCTACGATTTTTAATTTTTTCATGATTTTTTTATGATTTGCCGTTTTTTCGTGTTCTACTGCGATTTTTAAACACTTGTAAAAGGAATCCAGTTTTAATCTTTCAACCCATTATACTAAATTTTGTAATCTGCATTTTTTTAACTTTTCGTGAATTTTTCATGCAACTTTTTACGTTTCGCAGAAGTTTTTTAACATTTGTAACAAGAATCCGGCTACACCTTTTTAACCCAATATAGTAAATTTTGGCCTCTTTTCAATAAACTTTGTTTGGAACTCGTATAGCAACTTTTGAATTTTCTCTAATTTTTTATGCGGTCTTTAGCGTTTTTTCGTGCTTTGTGGTGATTTTTTGACATTCGTAAAAGGAATCCAGCTACAATCTTTTAATCCAATATAATAAATTGTGTTCTCTGCGATTTTTGAATTTTTCGTGAATTTTTTTATTTGATTTTTCATTTTTTTTCTTCGCGTTTCGGGGAGATATTTTCACATTCGTAAAAATAATCTGGTTTCAAACTTTTAGTTCAATTAGAGTAATTTTTTTTTCTCTTTCCAAAAAGTTCATTCGGAATTAAAAGAATGATTTTAACAATTATTTTAAGTTTTCATGAAATTTTAACATTGTTTCGCGGCGATTTTTTGACATTCGTAAAAGAATTCCAGCTACAATCTTTTAAACCATTATAATAAATTTTGTTCTCTGCGATTTTTAAGTTTATCGCGATTATTTTTTGTAATTTTTACGTTTTTACGCGTTTTGCGGCCATTTTTCTTACATTCGTAAAGGATATCTGATTTAAATCTTTTAACACAATATAGTAAGTTTTATCGTCAGCGATTTTTGAATTTTTCGTGAAATTTTTATGGGATTTTTTTTTTAACGTTTTGTGAAGGTATTTTTACATTCGTAAAAAGAATCTGGTTTCAATCTTTTAGCGCAATATACTGGGTTGGCCGGAAAATTTCTGCCGTTTGTGATTCGCACTGGAAAATTCTGCTCGTTAATTATTAGAAATTAGCTATCGGAATTAATGTCTATTAATTAAATGGTAGAATTTTCCGGTAAGAATTAATTTTCCCAAACGACACGAATTCCGGACAACCCAATAGTAAATTTTTTTATCTTTTCAATAAAGTTTATTCAGAATCCGTACAATGATTTTAATTTTTCATGCTATTTTAGCGTTTTTTCGCGTTTCGCAGCAATTTTTTAACATTTGTTACAGGTATCGGGTTTCAACCTTTCAGCCCAATATAGTAAATTTTTTCCTCTGCAATTTTTAAAAAATGAGATTTTTAGCTTTTTTCGCATTCCGCGGCGGTGATTTTAAAAGGAATCCGGTTTCGATATTTCAGCCCAAAATAGTAAATTTTGTCCTCTGAAAATTTTGAATTTTATGCGATTTTCTGCGGTTTTTCGCGGTTAGCAGCAATTTTTTAACACTTGTAAAAGGAATCAGTTTTCAAGCTTTTAGACCAATATGTAGTATATTTTGTGAATTTAGTATATTTCGTGATTTTTTTTAGTGTTTTTCGCCTTTTGCGGCAAATTTTTGACATTTGTTTCTTTTTCCGAAACGGAAAGAACTAACTCTCTGTTAAATTTTGCTCTGCTGAGATTAAATTAAAGTTGGAAGAATACAAAATCGTCGTATCACGAACTACGACACTCAAAATATTAAACTAATTTGGGTCGAAATAAAAAAAATCAACAAAAATTCAAGGTTAGTTTGATTCGAGACCAGAGCAGACGTAACATGCCCGTGAGTACGCTGTTGACAATATAGTTGGGCCCATTACCAGGTACATTTAATTTGGAAAAAAAAACGACCAGGGAAATGAGGAAAGCTCTACTAGTTCGTTTTATTCAAATTAATATTTTTGTAACAAATATAATAAATAAAAGATATTTTCCAAACTTTTAAGACATTTTAAATAAGATCAATTATTATAATAATCAGCATTTAGGAAGTAAAAAAAATCTGTAATTTTAACAGAAAAATATTGTATTTTTTACAAAAAAAAAAAAAAAAAAAAAAAAAAACTGTTTTAACCCTTTATCTAGTGACGGTACTTTTAAGTACCATCAGAGAAAACTTTGTATAAAATTTCTTTAATCTGTCTAATAATGATAATAAGGTTTTGTTTTTATACAAAATACTTTTCTGGATCACATTTAGAAAGCACAGCAAAACAGTGAAAGCTAAATATTTTATAAAGTGGTATTTTTCTCAATCTTTTACATAAGTGTAGATCTTCTCTTTTTAAAAATTGTTATATGAAAATTTTGAACTATCAAAATCTTTCTATTTAATGATAGGATCACAATACATTTATTTACATTGTTCCGATAAAGAATTGTGATATTTCCTTAACAACATTTTCTGTTAATTAATCTAATTATTCTTGTAAATATTTCACAAAAAGAGCTATAACTACCGCATTATTAAATCAGTTTTAATGAAAAACCTTATCTAAATTTCATATTATTATAATATAAATTGTCTAATATACCTTCAGACATCAAGGAAGATAATTATTGAGATTGAATAATTTGTTGATTCATAATTCGGTAGATAAAGGGTTAAAGAAAAACAATTTTTTCCTGTAAAAAAAAGTGGATTTTGTAATTTTTACAGGAAAAATCTATATATTTTACAGAGAAAAACTGTTTTAATGAAAATATACAGATATTTTCTGTAAATTAAACGGTTTTCCACTGGCGCCAAAATTGACAGTTTTTTTCTGTCAATTTGAGAAATTATTTTTTTCAGTGTACTAATCATTTAAGATATAGGCGCCTGGAAAATTGCACCTTTAATAACAACGGTTTTGCTTAATAGCGGTAATTCTGGAACGGATTACCATCGTTTACCAAGGTACGGTTGTATATTAACTTTAAAACATCTCATTCAAGAAGGCTCACACTTTGAAAAAAATAAAATAAAAATCATAGCCATTACATCTCAAAAATGTGAAGGTATAGTAGAAGATTAAATGTCGTCAATAAAAAATAATAATAAATATAATTACGTTCAAAAATTAATGAAATGAGGCCCGGCCAGTATAAAAATCAATTAAATCAGGCCCGGCCCGAGTAAATTTTTATAAAAAATTCTGCTTTTTCTTAAAATAAAATTAAGATTCTTTAAAAAAATACTGCATACATCTATGGGAAAATTTTACCGTATATTTCAAACTATATCTCCACAAGCTATATAATACAGAATAGCAACATTAATGATAACTTATACTATTACATTCAAATACATACTCAATAAAAAAATAGTGTCGTTTAGAATAAAAGAAAAAAGATGATTAAAAACATAACTTTTGAAGCTATATATTAAAAAAATGTAGATTTAGAAAAATACTTCTGTGTAATTTATTAAAGTACTAGATGACCCGCCCGGCGTTGCTCGGGCCCATGATAATAAAATTAAACAATCTAAAGTTTGTATGATTTTATATCTTTAACCCGATTTTGTATAAACTTTTTATTTAAAATTGCTTTGCATGGCGACAGAAAATCCTTTTTTTCCCACTTTCCGCCGATACGGGCGCATTCTGATAAATTGAATTTGTTTTGTGCAAATCAGAGCAAGGCGTTAACCCCCCCTCTCTCCCCATACCCGCAAATATAACGAATAATTTGTTCAAGAAAACCACCTTCACCTACATTAACGCGATCATTAAAAAAAAATAATTAAATTTTTCAGATAATTAGAACATAACGAAGACGCTACGCTAAAATAGCCGGCAGATGACAACATTTCCCATCCTAAATTTCAGATCTATATCTTAATTAGTTACCTAAATTTTTGTTCATTAGTAAAAATTGGCAATTATTTCCTTTCATTTTCGCAAACTAAATGGGGGGATCGGCCAGAGAAACAGATCTCTTTGCAGTTCAGTTTTTAATGAAAGCAGATCCCTGTCTGAAACTTTCTCGGATTTTTTTCACTAGCGCCGGCAGTTTTTTGCATAAATTAAGAAAAATTACCGGCCGAATTTTTCAAAAATCGCATAGTCGGATGCAGAATTTTTTTTTACATATGCTCAGAAATTTTCAAATTGATATCTTAATTAGTTTTCTTAAAATTCGCTAATTAGCAAAATAATTTCAAATTCGTTCATTTCCGCTGGCAAATCCACAACAGAAGTTCTTATCTTTAGCGATTTTGATTTAAAAGATGGCATTTTTGATGCGATGTTTAATCATATTCTAATTAATATCTTGAGTAATTATCAAAATATTAAAATTCTGAGACTCAGGTGCACATGGTCAGACCTTGGACTATCCACACCTAAATTTTCAGACTTCTAGGTGGGGGGCTAGATTTTGCTAGCCATCGCAGACACACAAAGAAACACACACACACAGAGCGAAACTTTCTTTTATTAGTATAGATATTTCCAGAGATTCAGTTAGCAAAAAATCATTATTTCTGTTATTTAAAAAAAAACTTTACCTGCCCGACACGTCATGGGAACAATTAAGTCACGGCTCGGCCGAGAAATTTGAGAAAAAAAAAATTCTCCGCTTTTTCCGACCTTTTTAAAATTGTTATATTGTGCCAGTCGACCGCTTAATTTTATTTGTCTTTTTCTCGGTTCGGCCCGTTAAAAAAGTTGTCTTTATTCTGCCGACCCGCCCCGCGCCGGGTACGGGCTTTGAGCCAGGCCCAGGCTCGTGCAGACCTCTACTTTACAGACGGATTTTTGAAGGGAAATGCCTTCATTTTTTCATTAACGTACAAGTCAATTCTGAAAAACTTTCACTCATCCATTTTGCCCAGCTCAGATTTGAACCATCAATTTTTAGTACCAAATTCATTACTTCAAAGAAAAAGAGCTGAGCTATCTATAACGATCTAACATCTGAGTAAAAGAAAAAAAAAATGAAGAAATATAAAATGAAAATAAAAGTAGTTATTTCATTTCGATTTTGGGTCAATAAATGACAAGTCTTAATTGACTGTATCATATTTTAGAAATTGATGTTCAGAAAGTTGGGGGGGCACGTGCCCCCTCATGCCCCCCCCGAGGCTACGCCTATGCTTTTTAACAATAATTAAATTCTGTGAAATGAAAATTGTATACATTTTTATGTGGACCATTTTGAATTTCATTTTATTAAATGTGTTTTTTAATCCTATTACAATGGTGAAAATGAGACTTAAAAATAAAAAGATTAATAGAATAAAATGAGAAGAATAGAGGAAATACTCTCTTTAAAGAAAAGCTTTATGAAGTCATGTTAATGCAAATAGTTATTAAAAGTTTAGTGTGTTTTAAAAAATGTGAAAAATAAAAATTATGTTTTATGAGCCAATAGATATAAAAATTTTAATCCATTGCATTCAACTAAGTTTTATGTTTAAATGGCTAATACTATAATCATTTATCTTTAAAAAAAAAAAAAAAAAAAAAAAAAACAGCAAATGCTCTACCCCCCACCTCCCTTTAAATTAGTATTGTGATATTAAATTTCTGATGTCCAGCCCTAAATAGGGGTATTAGTAGCATTAGGGGTTTCTGTGCTTTTTTTTTCTTCTGGTTAGGAATTAAGCCCTGGTTCTAAAACAATGCATAACAGGTTAATACTTTCGAGGTTTATCATTCTATACATAATTAAGTATTTTTTAATAGGTACCTTTAATAGAGAAAACCTTGCAATAGCACCCTTTTGTCAGACAGGGACAAGAGTTGGGGGGGGGGGGGGGGCGAAGGACACATAACATACTCATGTATGCTGAAACACTTGTGTGGCTACCTATCTCAGTAACACAGAGTTCCGTTCAATGGAATATGGTTCCACATTGTGAACATTCAGTAGTTGAGTTGAACACTTAAAAATATTGACAGAGTGAACATACACACATCAGAGGCACTTCCAAACAGAAAGAGAAACTATAACATTTCCACCAACGTCTATGGATATTATTATTGAACAGCTTAATAATATGAGTGACTGAATCATTTTGGGGCACTCGATGCATGGCTGAAAAATTTATTATCTTCATAACCGTTATTTAAAAAATATATTTTTTCCTTGTTTCATGCCAATGAATAAGGCAAAGATTTTTAAAAAAAAATAAGTGGTAAGAAAATAATAAATTGGGCAGCCATGCATTGAGCCACCACTGCTAATAATAATAATGAGACAGCTTGCTTAGTTTGTATTTCAACATCCAAGATAATTCAGCCTACAAGATGAAGCTGTCCTGATTTCCATCCACTGCTACAATCCTTTCTGAATGCCCACCTCGACTGGAATGACATTTCAAAATCAAAAGTAATCTGTGGAGTCACCCACCCTAAAGAATGGGAGGGGGGGGGGGGGTCTCTACTCATGACTGGAAGAAAGACCCCATTGAGTTCACCCTATTACAATGTGCTTCTAACACAAACAGCCCACCACTCAGAATTGGATTACATTAGAAACAAAAAATAAATAAATTCTCTCTCTAAAAAGAATCCTCATTACAGCATATAGATAATTCTATTTACACAGCAGCAACACAAATATACATATTTCAATACAGTCCAGTCCAATAAATAAATAACATAAATGCACTTTCATGACAGCGGAAAGACATACAAAAGTGTCCCAGCACTCAGCACTACCGATGGACCCGCATTCGGTAGGAGGAGAATGAAACACAAAAATAAATTATAAATCAATTGGTTCTTAGAAAGTTCGGAACGTACTACTGATTATACAATCTACCAACCAAGTTTTTTTTTTTTCCCCCCAAAAGGTTTCTGGTTCTCAAAAGATTTTTTTTCTTCCCCAGTTTAAACAACACAAAATTCTCTGATACAAACTGATTTTTAAATGGGCAGGCATGACTCTTCGAGTGATTTGGAACAAAACAGTTTCTCATTTTTCAATAACTGAATTTGTATGTTTTTGACCATGATTTTAGGACTGTCCCATCTCAAATCCGTCATTCAAAATGTCACATTAAAGAACATTTTCTGAGACATGCTTTTGTCTTTATCAAAAAACAAGTAATATAAATTTTTTTTTAAAGTTCATTCCTACTTTTTAATCATAAATATATAAAATAAACCTGTACAGCATGAATGTCCCACGTTATCTTTATTGAACATTATTTTATAATCATCGTTGCGGTATTTTATTTTTTGTTGGCATCACTCATTTGAGATAAATCTTTCATTTCATTTATGGAAACAATGGGAGAAATTTTTTTCTCCCATATAAAATTAAAATTAATTAAATTTAATGAATGAATTAATATTTGAAACAACTGTATTAACATCAATTGTCATCCAGTACAAGTTTAAACAAGAACGAAAAATCATGCGTCAAGCATAGATTATGTAACACTTTCCTTTTCCAAAATAATTTTACAAATCATACCGTTTAATAAGCTGAAAGATAACATCTAAGTAAAGAATTTGGAAAACGCATACCATAGTTTTTTAAAAAAATTCAGAAATTTTCAACATATACAATATTCGGAAAAATATCCGAATACTTTTATTCAGCCCTGTATATGATCTATAGATTTGTATACATACTATATAGGATGCTAAATTTTAGTTCAGTAAGAAAACGCTTAGCACAGTTTAAAATTCTCCTTGAGTTTCTGTCCATAAACGGAAATGTGTTTGCAAACTTTTATGCTGCCCTGTATAGGATCTACAGAATTTATACACACCACGTAATAGACAAAAAGTGCGTTCAATTTAAAATCGCGTTCAGCAACTTAAAACGCACTTCCAGGAATTATGGTTAACAGACCATAGAGAATTCTTTTGTGTGTCCCTGTAAATGAACGATGACTGCTCTACACACACTATTCTGTAGTAAGCCTCTTGTAATGCACCTTAGTGATATATATAAATTTCAATGCGTCTAAACATTATTTAAATAAACCGCAGACAATTTTTCTCCATAGACGCTAATAGTAGGAATTTAATGAAAGCGGATTGACTGAAAATTTGATTTCTCAATCCAAGCTCATTTCATTCCCATCATGATGAAAATGACCCTCCCTGTGTCACAAAGTTTTTTAAAAAAGTGTCATGAAAAGGTATAACAATTCATGCAAAGATCCAAATGCTCCAGCTCGTACAATGTGCATTTTTACAATGTGCATGTGTACTGGCTTGTTTAGAGTGGCCACCACAATGAACATGATTGCCCAGATCACCCTAAATCTTATAGATGCACATCACCTAGAGACTCCAAACACTGACATAGGAGCCACGTTACAATAACTGGGTCCTATACATCCTATAGGATTGTAATGTCAAATAGGTCTTATATAATTTGGCGATACATCTTAGTCACTTGGGGTTGCCATTCTAAACAGAGAAGTACCCACTTTGGTGTAGAAGGCTTTGTTTAGAATCAATCAAAGAGCCTTCAATCTTTTCTGGACACGTCGAATAGGCCTGTCCTATCTAGCTAACAAAGTCTTTGGACATACACAAACAGAAAGTACAATTAATAATAAGATCCACTAAAATAGGACTACCAGGAATGTAGTTGCCGTCCCAAAAATGATCTTGACCCCCATCCCCTATTCAAACTTTATGAGAACCAGTGGATTTTGACACAATAGAAATCTGGTACTTGCCTGTTGTCATTTGAACTTAAGAAAGCAATGAGTTGCCTTCATGCTTCCGTGTCATTAGAAGAATAAAAATAACTTCTGTTTGTATAGAACAACAGATAAACTGCCTTCTTTAGAGTGAAATAAGTTGTGTCGCTATTGCCAGAATGAGTGAGAAATTTCTTTCTCTTGCCAAGGTTTCCTAGAACAGGGAAGTAGCAAAAACACTTTTACACTTTATATAGGGGGACCAAATTCTTTTTTTTTTTTTTTTTTTTAAACACAAAACGAGCCATTTACAATGTTGTCCAGCAAAAGTAGGAGAACCAAAATATTAAGATGAGAGGCGCCATCAAGATTCGATGCCTGTGTCCAGTCCTAAAATCTGTTTGGTCATCTCGTAGGTGGAGAAGGAGACGGCCACCATGGGTATGGCACGCAGGTAGTTGATGCTCATGCCGCGATACAGACCCTTGGTGATGCCGTCTTCACGGAATGTCAAGACGAGCGTCGTCACCAGACCTTTGCTGCAAAATAAGAATGAATAGGAGTCACGACCCCAGGGAAATAGGTAACTGCACAAAGAACAACAATGGCTCCAGTAATATTAATTATAGTAACCCTAACAAGGAAGGTTACAGAATAGTGTTTGTTCTCATGAGGTTTATATAGGTATGCAGCATTAAAAAAATGTAAATTTCATTTCTTTGGCAATTTATTGTCCGTAGGCAACACAATGAAATTGGAAAAGAATGCGCTTTTATGATACATACTGTTGAAAGAAAAAAAAATTGTACTCTTCACAAGTTTAAGTAAGTTTTGCAATATGCATTTATATATACATGAATTTTAAGCATTGCATTATAGGGTTTTTTAAATGGATTAAAAATTAAAGTCAAGCACTTTGAGAGAGTGAGTGTCTTAGACAAGAAGCGAAAAGCAGTGTTGCTTATTCAATATCGAAATGTATCATGAAAGCGTTCTTAACTGGGATGTTAAAATTAAATAAGACGCAACTTGTATAAGCTTATATTTAAAACAAAAAACTAAGTTTAAATTGATAAAGGAATTTTTAAATGGAAAAAGTGTTTCTCCACAAAATTGCACCTTTTTTTGCCAAATAATTGAAAGAATTTTATTATTATTTTGTTACATATTTTCTACAATGTAATCCTCTGCTATTCAAATGCTTACCTATTACAGATGAGACTCAAAGTGAACATTTCATTTATTGAAAAAAATAAAATGTGCTGTTGGAGAGAAACAAGAATGTAATCACTTTGAAAAGGTGAATTGGATTGTTATGGGTAAGTTGGATTGTTATCCCTCAACTCTTTCTGCTCTATCTCGCTCTACTAATGATATTTTATAAGAATGCTGATGTTTACAGGTGGCCTGTAAACATTTAGTATGAAGAGGCTACTTCATTTACGTCAAAATATCTGCTCACTCATGTCAATTCTATTATTTTATAATAGTATCTCCTTTGCACTTCAATCATTTTTTTGACATTGGATAGCTCACTACGCAAGCCCTTTCTTACTTTATCCATTACGCTTGCACATATTTTTTAGAAGTCTACTTTCACTTTTCGAACCGGTTTCAAAAATGAAAGTATACTAATCTGGAGGCACGGCCGTAAGCATACTTTTCTGGAAGCAACTCAGGCCACTTTTGACCCCCCCATATCTCCGCGCTGGAGTATCCCAAAAATTCTAAACTTCGTTTTTCTAGAGTATTTGGCACACAGGACCAAAATTTAAAATTACAACTTTCTGTCTTTTCTAGTTCAGACGATATATGAACTCAAACATTCGATTTTTTGTCACTCACTCACTCACTCACTCACTCGTTCCGCGTCATCAAAAAGATTAGGTAGATCCTGTATCCCTAGAAACTTGACATTTGGAAAAAAAGGTAGTGTTTAGGATACAAAGAGAGGAAAAATCATAAAATCCGGAAAATTCGAAAAAAAACATTCGAAAATTCAACAAATTCCATCAAAATTGAGAATTGAAAATAAGACGATCTTGTAGTCTTAGAAACTTAATATTTGGTGTGAAGATAGTGTTTAGCATCCAGAAAAAGAAAACATCAAAAACACCAAAAAAATCGAAAGCAAAATTAAAAAAATCGAAAATTTTCAAATAATCCGATTTTGTTGCGCTAGAAACTTGGATTTCGGAATAAAGGTAGTAATTAGGATGCAAAATAAGGAAAAATTACAAAATCTGGAAAATTCGAAAAAAAAATTCAAAAATTCGAAAAAAATTGAAAAAATTAAAATAATTTGATCTTTTAGCCTTAGATCTTTTAGCCTTAGAAACTTAAATTTCGCAGTAAAGATAGTGTTTAGGAATCAGAAAATGTTAAAATAAAAAACGCAATAAAATTCGAAAATAAAATCGAAAAATCGAAAAATAAGGAAAATTTGAAAATAATTCGATTTTACAGCGCTAGAAACTTGAAATTTGGAATAAAGGTAATACAGTAGAGAGCCGCTAATCCGCAAACCTGTAATCCGCAAAGGCCTCTAATCCGCAATCAATTTATGAATGTAAACAAAGAAATTTAATTCTTGAAAAATGCTTCAATGGTGACAAAATTTTGAATTTTGAAATTATTTTTCACCAATTTTAACATTTTTCTTATCTTTATATATAGCTATTATATATCATATAACATTCTTCTTTATAGTTTAAAATGAAAGCACATTTAATTAGTATATTATTTTATATATTCATTTCTTCATACAATACTTGTAAAATACAATTTGAGCTTTTGTGATTTTTTTTTTATTTTAATGATAAAAAATCCTTACTTAGACAATATATTTTATAATTTATTTATTTTTTCATTAAATCGTAATTATAAAATTGAAAAACACATTAAAAAATACATATATATTGCTTTTGAACTCTTACTTAAAGATAAAATTCAACACTATAAACCAAATGTCTTAAAACAGACAACAATTGATGTCATGTTTAAGAAATTTAAAAAATAATAATTTATTTTTTACATAGTTATTACTTTATCTATATATTAAAATGTGTAATTTATTTATTTTTTAGTATTAGCAATTTAAATTTGTCCAAAATATGATTTTAAAAAAATGTAAACAAATATTAAATAGACATGGCCTGTAATCCGCAAAAAGCCTCCAATCCGTACAACACTTGGAACCAACCTTTGCGGATTAGTGGCTTTCTACTGTATTTAAGATACTAAATAAGGAAAATTTAAAAAATAGGGATAATTCAAAAAATACCCATAAATTAGTGCAGACGGTATATGAACTCAAAGTTTCGATTTTTTGTCCCTCACACACTCACTCACTCTCGCGTCATAAAAAAGATTGGGTAGATCCCGTAGACATAGAAACTTAAAATTTGGAGTAAAGCTAGCGTTTCGGATACAAAGAAAGGAAAAATTATAGAATCCGGAAAATTCCAAAAAAAATTCGAAAATTCAACAAATGCGAACAAAATTGAAAATGGAAAATAACACGATGTTGTAGTCATAAAAACTTAAATTTTGTTGCACTAGAAACTTGGAATTCGGAATAAAGGTAGTATTTAGGATGCAAAATAAGAAAAAATTAAAAAATACGGAAAATTCGAAATAAAAATTCAAAAATTCGAAAAATTCGAAAAAAAATGAAAAAATTTAAATAACTTGATCTTTTAGCCTTAGAAACCTAAAATTCACGGTAAAGATAGTGTTTAGGATTAAAAATAAGTTAAAATAAAAACGCAATAAAATTCGAAAATAAAATAAAGAAATCGAAAATTAAAGAAAATTTGAAAATACTTCGATTTCATAGCGCTAGAAACTTGTAATTTGGAATAAAAGTAATATTTAAGATACTAAATAAGGGAACATTAAAAAATATGGATAATTCGAACAAAAAAATCAAAATTTTCAAAAATTAAAAATAAAAAAAAAAAGAAAGAAAAAGAAAAAAAAGTGAGAAATTGAAAATAATATGATCTCGTAGTCTTAGAAACTGAAAATTTGGTGTAAAGGTAGTGTTTAGGATTCAGAAAAATAAAAAAAAATAAAAACACAACAAACATTGAAAATAAAATCGAAAAATCGAAAAAAAAAACGAAAATTTGAAAATAATTCAATTTTGTGGAGCTAGAAACTTAAAATTTGGAATAAAGGCAGTATTTAGGATACAAAAAAAGAAAGAAAAATCTGTAAAATTCGAAAAAACTTATTGTTTAGGATACAGAAAAAGAAAAAATTAAAACACAAGAAACTCGAAAATAGAACAAAAAAACTCGAAAAAGATCGGAAATTTCAAAATAATTCGATTTTGTAGCGCTAGAAACTTGAAATTTGTAATAAAGGATACAAAATAAAGAAAAAATTAAAAAATCCAGAAAATTATAAAATAAAATCGAAAAAATCAAAAATTGAAAATAATTTTATCTTGTATTCTTAGAAACTTAAAACTTGGTGTAAAGGTAGTATTTACTATTCAATAAAAGGAACAATTAAAAAATTCGTTAAATTCGAAAATAAAATCGAAATATCTTTAAAAAATCGAAAATTCGAAAACAATTTGATTTTGTAATGCTACAAACATTAGTTTTAAGATAATTGTCTTATTAGCTAGTACAACACCCCTAATTGTTTTATGTTATTTCCCCCGGATTATGGTTTTCTTTTCTTTCGTTTACGAATTTCGTTATAGGAAAGTTCCACTATAGACAGGCTACGTTATAGGTGATTTCTTTATAGACAGGTTTGTTTTCCTTCACAGGTTCTCTATTTACTTCACATATGAAATATGGATTGTTAAATGATGTTAGCCCCACAAAAATTTTCACAGCTCCCCCTACCCTCCTGACATTACTGGCTGGTTATGGTTTGATAGTTCTTTCTAAATAAAATCATGGTGACTCTACCATTCACTTGATTTACCTCTAACTTGAACCTAAATGATCCTAAGAAGATGGATCAAAAAATTACTATATTGGCATGACAATCAGGTAACTTAGAAGTAAAATCGAAAAATCAATAAATTTATAAAAAGTCAAAAATTTGAAAATAATCTGATTTTGTAGTCCTAGAAGCTTGACATTTGGTAGGGTTTAGTATACAAAGTAAGAAAAAATTAAAAAATCCGTAAATGTACAAAAAAAAAGCCCCCCCCCCCCCCAAAAAAAAAACATCGAAAAAATAAATATAGTTTGATTTATTAAAAATTTCCGGAAATTTTAATTTTGGCTTTCTTTTTATACTAAAAAGTTCTTTTATGCTAAATATCAAGTATCTAGGACTGCGAGTAATATCTCAGATGGATAGCACCTATCCTGGAAGCAATTGAGAGTACTTTTGACACTCCCCCTCTCATAACTTAGTGCTGGCCTAGGAACCTGAAATCTTTTTATCTACAGTACTTTGCAAACGAAACTAAAGCTTCAAATTTTTTATACCTGTAAATAATAGGGACAGAGTGTGGGCTTAGCGAAAATCAGTGGATGATCTCCAAAAAGAACCCAAAATCAAGAAAAGGAGGATTACTTACAAAAAGAAGTGAAATCTCATCAAAAACGTCACCTGTAAAAAATGCAGCCAAGTCTCGTGACTCTTTTTCCGTAAAAAGTTCTGAGATCGTGTAAAGCCAAGTTTAGCGATCTTATTAACTCTGAAATTTTCATTCACAAATCACTCCTAGGCTCTACATCTTTAGTTAAATATTATTTTGTGACTTGGCAATTACGTAGCACGAGAATGTGATGTATATAATTAGTCTTAATCAAATAATACCATGCCATCCCATAACATATTAAGGTGTAATAACTTCCCTGTGCGTATATAATTAGCCTTAATCATATTATCTCATCTCTTCCCACATAACATAGTAAGGCGTAATAACTTCCCTGTGCTGCGTAATTGCCAAGTCACAAAATAATATTTAACTAAAGATGTAGAGACTAGGAGTTATTTGTGAATGAAAATTTCAGAGTTAATAAGATAGCTAAACTTGGCTTTACACGATCTCAGAACTTTTTACGGAAAAAGAGTCACGAGACTTGGCTGCATTTTTTACAGGTGACGTTTTTGATGAGATCAAAAATATCTGCAAACACAATCAAAAGACTAAAAAAAGGCCTGTGTAGCAATCCAATGCAAAATTAAAATATTTTTTTAAAAAATCATTTAAAAGTATTGAAATGTAAATGAGATACTATTATAAAGTAATTGTCCGATAGGATTAACATGAGTGAGTGAGTGAGTGAAGTGGCCTCTTAATAATTACTTCAATGTAAGGTTTTTTTTACTTAAAAAACAATTTAAAAATGCCACAATTTTCTGCTGCCTATTTCGATATCAGGTTCTGATGACACGAAATGTCTCTGAAAAAAGAACACTCACGATCCTCCCTTTTAGTATGTCTGTCTGCTAAGGACAAACTCAGCAAGTTTGAAAATTTTGCTTAGGATTCAAGAAATGACTCTCTCAATCTGATCGAGAAATTTTATTATTATTATTAAATTTGATATGTTTATTTATGCATTGAATGTTTTGAGTGGGCGACTTATCTAACACATTTAAAAAAGATTTAGAAAGGATTTAAATTTAAAACAGAATGTAACAAGTTAAATATGTTTATTTACAATAGTTATTGTATATTTTTGGCAAATGACAAACATTTGATATGCAAATTTAAATAAACCAGTACCCATGTGATACCTGTAACTGTGAGTAATCACTAGACTGCACAGTGGTTTTCTTTTAAAAAAGTCAATAAGACACATTTTAAAATTGTGGCCAAATGCATTGTGGACTTTGTGAAGAATGCATGCTTCTATATCAACAGTATTATTGTTGATTTCATGCAATTTGTTTTTTATAATCTTCGTGAAATTCAGTCCATTGCTAAAGAACGACAGCAACCAATCTTTTAGCTAATTGGCTAAAGCACACTTTATAATAATAACAAATCTTTTGATTTGGAGTCTCATAATACAGGAGTAGAAAATGAAAAAATTGTTCTGTATCAGAATTTAATGTTTTTGTAGTAGAACAAACTTATGTTTTAGCATTGAAATCAAATAGAATTTTCTATTTTTCAATAAAAACAAAGATTATTTTTTATAATGTTATGAAAGTGGGCATTTTTAACTCAATTTTAGGACGCTACAGTTCTGTAAAGGTCTTTATGCCTCGAAAATCACTTATAGCATAAGATGTGACATTTATCAAAAACTGCTATTCAATTTCAAATTACTTCAGTAGTCATGCCTTACCAATTTCATTCCAATGCAAAATTAAAATATTTTTTTTAAAAAATCATTTAAAAGTATTGAAATGTAAATGAGATACTATTATAAAGTAATTGTCCGATAGGATTAACATGAGTGAGTGAGTGAGTGAAGTGGCCTCTTAATAATTACTTCAATGTAAGGTTTTTTTTACTTAAAAAACAATTTAAAAATGCCACTAACAATTTTCTGCTGCCTATTTCGATATCAGGTTCTGATGACACAAAATGTCTCTGAAAAAAGAACACTCATGATCCTCCCTTTTAGTATGTCTGTCTGCTAAGGACAAACTCAGCAAGTTTGAAAATTTTGCTTAGGATTCAAGAAATGACTCTCTCAATCTGATCGAGAAATTTTATTATTATTATTAAATTTGATATGTTTATTTATGCATTGAATGTTTTGAGTGGGCGACTTATCTAACACATTTAAAAAAGATTTAGAAAGGATTTAAATTTAAAACAGAATGTAACAAGTTAAATATGTTTACTTACAATAGTTATTGTATATTTTTGGCAAATGACAAACATTTGATATGCAAATTTAAATAAACCAGTACCCATGTGATACCTGTAACTGTGAGTAATCACTAGACTGCACAGTGGTTTTCTTTTAAAAAAGTCAATAAGACACATTTTAAAATCGTGGCCAAATGCATTGTGGACTTTGTGAAGAATGCATGCTTCTATATCAACAGTATTATTGTTGATTTCATGCAATTTGTTTTTTACAATCTTCGTGACATTCAGTCCATTGCTAAAGAACGACAGCAACCAATCTTTTAGCTAATTGGCTAAAGCACACTTTATAATAATAACAAATCTTTTGATTTGGAGTCTCATAATACAGGAGTAGAAAATGAAAAAATTGTTCTGTATCAGAATTTAATGGTTTTGTAGTAGAACAAACTTACGTTTTAGCATTGAAATCAAATAGAATTTTCTATTTTTCAATAAAAACAAAGATTATTTTTTATAATGTTATGAAAGTGGGCATTTTTAACTCAATTTTAGGACGCTACAGTTCTGTAAAGGTCTTTATGCCTCGAAAATCACTTATAGCATAAGATGTGACATTTATCAAAAACTGCTATTCAATTTCAAATTACTTCAGTAGTCATGCCTTACCAATTTCATTCCAATGCAAAATTAAAATATTTTTTTAAAAAATCATTTAAAAGTATTGAAATGTAAATGAGATACTATTATAAAGTAATTGTCCGATAGGATTAACATGAGTGAGTGAGTGAGTGAAGTGGCCTCTTAATAATTACTTCAATGTAAGGTTTTTTTTACTTAAAAAACAATTTAAAAATGCCACTAACAATTTTCTGCTGCCTATTTCGATATCAGGTTCTGATGACACAAAATGTCTCTGAAAAAAGAACACTCATGATCCTCCCTTTTAGTATGTCTGTCTGCTAAGGACAAACTCAGCAAGTTTGAAAATTTTGCTTAGGATTCAAGAAATGACTCTCAATCTGATCGAGAAATTTTATTATTATTATTAAATTTGATATGTTTATTTATGCATTGAATGTTTTGAGTGGGCGACTTATCTAACACATTTAAAAAAGATTTAGAAAGGATTTAAATTTAAAACAGAATGTAACAAGTTAAATATGTTTACTTACAATAGTTATTGTATATTTTTGGCAAATGACAAACATTTGATACGCAAATTTAAATAAACCAGTACCCATGTGATACCTGTAACTGTGAGTAATCACTAGACTGCACAGTGGTTTTCTTTTAAAAAAGTCAATAAGACACATTTTAAAATCGTGGCCAAATGCATTGTGGACTTTGTGAAGAATGCATGCTTCTATATCAACAGTATTATTGTCGATTTCATGCAATTTGTTTTTTACAATCTTCGTGACATTCAGTCCACTGCTAAAGAACGACAGCAACCAATCTTTTAGCTAATTGGCTAAAGCACACTTTATAATAATAACAAATCTTTTGATTTGGAGTCTCATAATACAGGAGTAGAAAATGAAAATATTGTTCTGTATCAGAATTTAATGGTTTTGTAGTAGAACAAACTTATGTTTTAGCATTGAGATCAAATAGAATTTTCTATTTTTCAATAAAAACAAAGATTATTTTTTATAATGTTATGAAAGTGGCCATTTTTAACTCAATTTTAGGACGCTACAGTTCTGTAAAGGTCTTTATGCCTCGAAAATCACTTATAGCATAAGATGTGACAGTTATCAAAAACTGCTATTCAATTTCAAATTACTTCAGTAGTCATGCCTTACCAATTTCATGCTTTTACATCTAAAAATAGTTTGCGGATGTGTCAAAAATTTCTGCATTGTTGAGGGAGTAAAAATATTTTGTTTGAGAACAGTCTTAATGCTGGATATCTTTTCAATAATGCTTATTTTTGATAGATGGTACATCAGCTGTGTTTTGGTGTAATCATCCTCTTTGGATTAAGATATGTTATATTATAAAAACTGAAATGTAAGACAATGATTATGTAGTATAATCTATTATTCAGTTAGAGATAATTTTTAAACTTAAATGATGCTGCATATCTGAGCTACATGCATCATAGCAGTGCGTTGCCAAACCTATACAAAGCTAATGAAGTTTTTTTTTTCTCTTTTTTTTTTTCTAATTTTTTAGATTGAGAAATTTCTATTTTTGGAGCAGATTGGAGCAGAATTTTAAAAAATTGCTATTTTTGGAGCAAAATGTAGCAAGAAATCAAAATTGGAGCAGTTCGGAGCAGATTTTCCACCCCTGCAGCTGCAACCTTGGCATAGTCACCATTGTGGGGAGGCCGCTATCACATCAAAATTATACTATGCTTCAATATCCAATACAAGACAATGTAAAAAAAAAAAATCATTGTTATTATAAGTGGGAAGTTTATTGCCACCGCCTGTGTAAGGGTTAAATAGGTTATGAGTTCACCGTTTTTGGGTTTTTAAATGAAATAAACTGTGTTCAATAACAAATCTGAATGAAAACACACATCTTACAGCAATAAATCCAAAAAACTTTCGCATCACTTAATGAGGCCTCATCTTTCAACGGATATGTCTGGCGCTATGAAAACATTCAGTAAAGTGCAAGATATATTCTTACCAAACTCATCATAAAAGGAGGGCACCTACACTTACGAAGAACGAATACAATTCAAACTAACTTACACTAACTTACGTGAAATTTAATTAGCAAAAAATATCCATTTTCTTCAAAATAAAGCTCATGAAATATCTGGAGATACATTTGTATCACCAGCATTTCCAAATAAAATTAAATTTTCTTACAGTTGGTTCTACAGCTTCCTGTTTTTATTTTCGTTTTCTGAGGTCCTTGAAAAGTCTAAGAATTAATTTACGTTCATCACTTAGTAACTCTAAACTGCTATTTCCTTATAATGGATTTTTGCGATTTCTTCTTCCCTAATTGTACAATTTCTGCAATTCTTTTTTTGTTCCACAGGCATTTTTTAAAAGTTTTTTCACCAGTCATCTTTTATTTTTAGTACTACTCTTTCACCACTAGAAGGAGCTTTTAATTTCAGTTTCATGTTTTTTTCACAGCAATAAATCTCAGATTTTCCTTAGAATTGGTGCATAACTCTCTTATAATATTTCCCTTCCATTCCAGCACCCTTTGGTAGCCTACAGATAAGTTGTACCACCACCATTTACGAATAAAAAGCAATTTTTCTACAATTTCACCCATAGCTTTCTGCTTTCATTTCCGTCCTTTAAAAGGCCTAAAAAATTAATAATCTTTGTCCTTTATTATCTCTATACAGTGCTGTAGTCAGCGGGGACACGTGCCAGAGGTTTGTGTAGAACAAAATGCGTCACCTGGCATTGGAAGGTGGAATTAAGAAATTTTCCCACGCTGTATGGTATACAGTGCGAATGCAGCAGGGATCCGGGCCAGGTACATTTTTAAAGATATTTAACGTTATTAAATGGGACCGGGCAATGCCGGGCGGGTCAGCAAGTCAAAGGATATAAATGACATTATATATATGTATATATATATTTTTTTTTCCTTTTAAATCAATTACAAAGAAAGTTAACTAAGTCCTGAAGAAAGTTAAATTCCTTTAAAAACCTATTTCAACTTATTAAATGAATTTTAAACCTCATTTCTGCAATTATTTTTACAAAAAAAAAAAAAAAAAAAAAATTGTACATATTTACAAATTAAGCATTGGAAAATTGTGCATACCATCCCCTCCCCTCCATACATACATGTACATTCTGTTCATAAAAATTACACTGGATTTATCATTTAAACGATATCACAACAATTTTTTATATTTTTTTCCCCTGTAAGTTTGTACCTCTGTACACTCTGAGTTTGAGTGCCACCCGTGACTTGTGTGAAGACAGCAGCTGTATTTTTTAGTCCTACTTTTGAGTGCCCTGCCATTTTTGACAATGTACAAATTAGCTAATCAAAGAGTTTGCCTTAAATTTTGTGTTTTAAATGAAATTTCGTGTGCTGACATCTTAAAAAGCTCAGAAAATTTGTATGAAGTTTGCAACTTCAAACAACTTTTTTACCACCAGATCTTTTTACTGTATCACAAACGAGTTTTGGTTGCATTGAGCATACCTTCATCAGCGCAAAGAATGATGGATTTTTGCTCAGATGTACAGAAGAGAAGCAGATTCAACAGGTAGGTTTCATCCTCCCCATCATGATATCGTTATAAGTATCTAATTTCTTTTTTTCTTTCATTTGCAGTTCCATACAGATATAGGTATACATTTTTTATTCCTATACTTTACGGATTCAAATGAAAAGCAGAAGTGTAAAAAAAAAAATATTGCTATACTATAGGGAAGAATTTTATATCAACTAACACTTAAAAATAGATAGTTACCAGGCTAGGACTGGCCCGCCGGCCCATCGGCCCGAGGGCCGGTGTGCCCTCAGCCATGGAAAATGCTGCGCCCTTAAGCCACCCAATATTTTTCTATGGCTATACGCATACATTTTGTTAGTGTACTAAATTTCGAGAATTTGCTTAGGGATAATCATATAAGACAGTAAACAAAAGAGACGGATTTTTATTATCATAAAGAAATTAAAGATACATTGAAGGAATTTTCAGAATCTGAAACCAAAGTGGACGTGTTTGCATACTATTGAGGGAGAAAACATGCAACTAGGGAAAGTTTAAAAATCCCTGGCGCGCCGTGGCTGCTAAAGCTCTAAGCGTTTTCTTTTGCTGTCTTATAATTGATGATTATCCTACGATGCCCAGGTACTTCCGCACACGGCTATAAATATTTTCATCGGTTCTTAGAATGACATCTTTTAATTCTTAATCTTAGATAAAATATTTTGCGTAGTTTCCGTCCCTTAGCTATTAGTACTCAGGGCAGTCGCCCAACCTTGAGTCCCTTTAAAGCCGGCCCTGAATGCGCCTATAATTGAAACCATGATTTTCGAAAAATAACTTGATAAAAGAAAGATATAAATATTAGAAGGCAAAAAAGTTTTGTGTGGATTTTGTTGTCGACTGGAAAACATAACATGATGATTCGATGAATAAAACTTGATGACAGTTCTGGATTTCAATTCTGCAAGCTACTGCGGGATCCCGCGGGTAGTGTTTTTTTCATTTTTCATTTCATTTCATCTACCATAATTTTCGGATAGTAATATTAGCTTTATTTAATGACAGCCTTTCTGCGATTAAATAACTATTTGGAAATTCTGGTATGTATTTTCAACAAAAATTTGTTGTATTTAATCACAGAAAAATCTATCATTAAATGAAGCAATGATTACTATTCAGAAACTACTGTAGAATTTTTTTTAATTAAGAAACGCTGGCTGCAAAATCCTGCAGCTTGCAGGATTACAATCCCTACCCCCAGGGGATTTCTTTCAATTTTGGAAACTTAAATATTTCCCTTGATCTCTAATTATGATAAGAAATTTTCAAATCATGGAAAAAGTGTGCTGAGAAAAGTAAATTTACTCAATTATTTCAGTGATTTAAGGCTACTTATCAATCGTTTTTATGTCCTTTTACGGTAGAAACTTTTTTATAGTGCAATATCAATTCAACACTTTAAGGATGCATAAAGTCATTTTTAAGTATTCAAAATACCTTTTCCCCCTCCTGCTACAAGTCTAATATTATTTACACAAGCAAGTGTTATTTCCCCCATTCAAATAACCCTATATTTCGACATTCAAATACTGCTATAACATGTGGTACTTTTTCAAAAGAAAAAAAATCAAACATGAGTTTTATTGGGTTGTTAGGAAAGTTGTTTCCGTTTGGGAATGTTGATTCGTACCAAAAATTCTATCATTTAATTATTAGACATTAATTCCGATATCTAATGTCTAATAATTGACATGCAGAATTTTCCGGTACAAATTGGTTTTCCCAAACGGAAGGAACTTTCCGAACAACCCAATAGTTTCAGAATTTCTATTCTATACGGAAAGTACATTTTTGTTCTCTATATAAATATTTTTTGAACGAAGTTTGCATATTGAATCTTTTTTTGTGTGTGTGTGATGAGGCAGACACCTGCCAAGACCTCATTTAAATATGCTATTTTGCTAAAGAAAAAAATAAGCTGTAGTAAATAAATAGCATTTGCTTTCAGATTATATTATAAATTGCATCTATACCACGTTTATAACTGACTTGATAACTTATTCATATTACGTCAAATAAATATATTTTTTAAAAAGAGGCTGGGGATCTTAGAACTTAATAGTCATAAAAGAAAAAAATATTTGCTTAATAGTTTTAGCGATATTTGTTAAAATACAATTGGTAAATGGTAAAACATTTCTGAAACTAAGGAAACCAAATTATAAGCAATTTTAATCTAATTCTCGACGCATAATTATTTTTTGCCTAAAAATTAACAAATTGGTTGAAGTTTCTAATTAAAATAGGATAAATTATTTGCCTATTTTATTATTATTATTATTATTATTGGTGCAGTTTTACCAGTAAACATAACTGTTGGTCAAATGACAACTCATAGCTTTAGATTTAGACCAACAATCAGCCAACCGTTGGCTCAGATGCAGTATTAGCTGTTGGTCCAACTAACAGACAGATGTTTGGCTGTCTCGCCTACATTGCACAAACTCAATCATTGGTCAATGAAGCTAGAAAACAATGGACTAATGATCTCCTAACAATTCTGTGTTACTTGAGAGAAAAATAATTGTATGAAAAGACGAAGAGTTATTCAAGTCATGTCTCACAGCACGATGACGGTTAAAAAAAAATCATAAATATCGTCAAGCTTGTGATAATGTCTCAAATTGCTAAGAAAGTAAAACACGATTTTTTTTTTTTTTTTTTTTTTTTTTTTGCCCTACTGGACACAATTATGGATATATCAAGTTTGACTAATGTGTTAATTTTCAGTCCTGGAAAAAGAAGTGATCACCTCCTACTAATTCCTCTAAAAATAATTGTAAAAAAAATATAGGTACCAATCAATTGGAAATAATGTCTACTAATTAATGCTATGCATAAATCATGCTTCAGGAGTCGTTTACATATTAAAAAGAATTATACGAACTTTGAATTTTCAAACAATAACATCAATTTTTGACGTCTTATTTGAGTTCCTTAGAACAAGACAGTGAGCGAAAAGTATAGTTTATATACTTTATCTTAAATCTTCATAGAGTTAGAAGAGTTTAATTTAAAGTTTGAGGATGCTAATGTTAAACCCATTTGACAACCTTATAAAAATCATTCGATTGAATTTTTATTAATTTTTTTTAATGAAAAACATTTAATAGACCAAAACATATTCCAGGCTTTTTTTTTTTTGTATTCAAAGACATTTTTTTAATTATGAAAATTATTAATTAATTAATATTAAAAACATTTGAATTGTGAATTGTACATTACTTTTTGTATATAAAAAAAACACAATCATCAAAAACATATGTGTGTAAGTTTACAGTTCATTTGAATAATTAGTTTTCGAGGTACAGACAATGTTCCAACAGTCTAAGGAAACCGTCCTGTGTTTTCAAAAGATCTACAGAAAATAAATCGTACACATGTACCAGAAACATTTTGCAGTACTTACTTTTATATAAAGTTTATTATAACTTCAAAATTCCTGTATAATTTTACTGGTGACTAAATGAGTGTTTTCAGTACTTTTTCTTGTAGGATTTTAATTTTATATTCCAAAATTTTTAGATAAAACCTTAACACATTTTCTTTTATAACTCTATGAAGATTTAGGAGAATTAAGTATATTCCCAGCTTGCCTTGATTCAGGGAACTCAAAGAGAGTATCAAAAGTAGGTATTTAACATTTGAAAAATCAATGTTCGTACATTTATTAATATGTATAGACAATTCTCTAAACAAAATTTATGAATAGAATTTAATAGTAGACATTATTCCCAATAAATTGGTACCTATGAATTTTTTATATCTTATTTTCAGGATAATTAGTAAGGATGATAACTTTTTTTTTCCATGACTGTTCTAAGGTTGACAAAAGAATGAAGTAAGAAAATCCTAATCTACAGTCAATCTACTACAAGATTCAGCTACTACAAGGTGTTCAATGTTCTACAGTTTTTGAATATTACATGACATGTTTTGGAAAATTATGTAGCATTGTGTAGATTTGATGGAAAATCAAATATGCACAGGGAATATAGCGAAGTCGTCTATCCAGACTCAGAGATATAATATTAAATCATTTTTTTATTTAGTGCTATGGGAATGTTTTAAACCTTGTCAAGTCAGATACAACAAAAGTAAGTAAAATTGACTTGAGTTCGTTATTTTTATTTATTTATTTATTTATTTGCGCCCTCTGAAAATCCAAGGTCTGCGCCCTTTCCCTTGACCCAGTCAGACCCTGATAGTTACTATTTTAAAATATTTAATAAGAGATTTTTGTTAAATACTATAATGCACTCAACAGTCATAATGGCCCCTACACAGTGAGGATGCAAGCAGAACGTCTCATCTTATCAACAAAAGAGGGGGACAACATTCTTTCTCTATGCTTGACGTGTCAACACAACTAGTATCATTTCAAACACACTTTGCACCTGCTTTCTCCAGCAAGGGTGTTTGATAAAGTGTTATTTAAATTTATACTGGCAGATGTCGCACAAAGCAGGCATACTGAAATGTAAGAATTTTGCTATCAAAACTACAAGCTGTGTGTTAAAGATATTACCCTTTTTAATTCTGTAGTTTTTTCTAAGCTGCGTGAAAAGGACATTACTTTTTGTTTTTTAGTTTTCCGATTCGAATTCTTTTCGAGTGTGTTCTTTTGTATGTGAATAAGTTATGGTTTCATATTGTGAGTGTAATTCTGCTTTTTATCTTGTCCGGAATATTTTGAGTTGTGAGATTATTTGCAAATAAACTGGTTTCTAAGAAAATGAGAGTGTTTAAATGAGTACGAGAATTATTATTAATTGTTCCGGGTAACAAGATTAAATATAATGGTCCGTCTTCATTCCGGAGAATAAATCAGCTAAGAGGTGTTATTTAAAAATGGTTTTCGTCACTTAGTGAGTGAATCATAGCTGAGATTTTGTGCTGTGTTTTTTTATTGCGCTCATGTTGGATTAGTTTTTTGAAGATTCAAGAGGGGTAAGTGCACCCATTTAATTTCTATTCATTAAAAATGAGTCTCAAAGAACTTAAAGCTAAAAAGAAAATAAATAAAACGAATCTGACAAAATTGAAAGATAAATTATCGATTTCCGAACTAGAACCAAGTGAACTAATTCTCATAAAAGAGAAACATGGTAAATTAGAACAAGCTTTTTCAGAATTATTTGAGTCTATTTATAAAATATGTAAAGACGATGAAACCGAGGATTTCATCAAGGAAAACGAGGAAATTAATGAAATATTAGAAAATATGGAATTTGAGCTTAGCAAAAGGCTATCAAAAATGAAACTTCAAAATGTTAATTTGGAAAATGCTTCAAAGGCTGAAAATAATATAAAATTGCCAAAATTAACACTTCCTGTATTTACGGGAAACTTGCATGAGTGGCTCTCCTTTAAGGACATATTTAAGGCCACGGTACACGAAAATTCAAATTTGTCAGGGGCAATGAAGTTGCAATATTTGAAATCTTCATTGAGAGGTGATGCTTTTAGAATCATTCAATCCATTTCAATTGTGGATTCTAATTATGAGGTTGCATGGTCTCTTTTGGAGGAACGGTATTCAAATTCACGAGAACAAGTTTACGCGCATTTAAAACGTTTTTTAAATATTCCCGTTATTCAGAATGAGTCCCCAACAGCATTATTAAATCTAATAGATATTACAAATGAATGCATTAGGTCGTTGGAGATTTTAGAACAAAAAGTTGAGGGTTTTTCTACTACCATGTTTGCTTATATTTTGGCTCAAAAATTAGATGCAAATACAAAAATGTGGTGGGAAAGACATCTTAAGCGAGACAATTTACCGAGTTTAACACAATTGCTAGAATTTTTGAGAGACCACACGCGTACACTAAGTGCGTCCAAACAAGTAAATGCAAAACGAAACTTTCAAAATGAAAGCCATACAAGGCATAGCCTTTCGAAGGTAACTTCTATGGTTACGAGTTTAAATGAGAAAAAATATCCGCAAATGTGTTGTGTGTAACCAGGAAAATCACAGTGTTTTTAAATGTCCGAAATTCCAAAACCTTAATGTACAGGAG
Source organism: Maratus michaelseni (assembly GCA_963931845.1). NCBI lineage: Eukaryota > Metazoa > Arthropoda > Arachnida > Araneae > Salticidae > Maratus > Maratus michaelseni. The sequence goes on from OZ007588.1 coordinate 830,880, forward strand.
AGAGTAGATTTTGTTAAAAAACGTAATTTGTGTTTCAATTGCCTTTCGGAATCACACTGTGTTAAAAAATGTAATTCGACGTTTTCTTGTATAAAATGTCATAAACGCCACAATATACTTCTTTGTTTTAATAGGCGTGAGAGGAATTCCACTGCAATGGGAAACACAAAAAATTCTAACGATAAAGAAGCGTCAAACGTACTGGCAGCGAATGAAAGTAGACAATCTCTAAATGTTGATGCGATTCCCTTCGAAATAAATAACCAAATTCAGAGTTTTTCTGGTACCGCGAATGTCAGATCGAGTAATGTTAAAAAAGTTTTGCTTTCCACTGCGGTTGTTTATATGAGAGATAAATTCGGAAATAAAATTCCGGTGCGTGCTTTACTGGACAGTGGTTCAATGAGCAACTTTTTAACTTTGCAGTTAATTGAAAGATTGGGAATTCGAAAAGAAAAAAGTAATGTTTTAGTATCGTGCTTAAGTGGATCTTCTGTGGCGGTAAAAAATAAAACTACGGCCTTGATCAGTAATAATTCGGGAGATTACAGTCGAGAATTAGATTTCCTAATCATACAAAAGATTTCGCAAATTATGCCTTCAAGATATATAGATATTTCAGAGCTAGAAATTCCAGAGTCAATTATTCTGGCTGATCCTGAATTTAATAGGCCAGGACAAATAGATCTTTTGTTAGGAGCAGAAATATTTCTAGAATTGTTAAAGGTGGGTCGCATGAATGTGCCAAATTCTAAATTAATATTGCAAAATACGGTATTCGGTTGTATAGTGAGTGGGAGTGTCTACGATTGCAGTGGCCAGGAACAAGTTCATTGTGGGTTAGTTACTGAAGCAGATTTAAATTTCGAATTGAAAAAATTTTGGGAAATTGAAAGTGTAGAGGAAACCACACCATTGAGAAATACCGAAGAATTAGCGTGTGACACACATTTTATAAACACACATCAGAGAGACCTAACAGGCAAATTCATAGTACAAATGCCCTTGAAAAAAGATGTTAGTTCATTGGGAGAATCAAAACAATTTGCGGAAAATAGATTAAATTCACTGTGGCGTAGGCTAGATAGAAATCCAAACCTCTTAGAGTTATATTGTGCATTTATGTCGGAGTATAGAGAGCTAGGCCACATGGAGGAAGTAAAGGAAACAGATGAGTCAATACATGCAAATTATCTTCCTCACCATGCTGTTTATCGTCCAGATAAAAGTTCCACTAAGCTAAGAGTAGTTTTCAATGGATCTCATGTAACTTCATCCGGAGAATCTCTAAATTCCATACAGCTAAATGGAGGTGTCATTCAAGATGAATTATTTACTATAATATTAAGATTCCGCACACACTGTTATGTATTTACGGCCGATGTGAAAATGATGTATCGGATGATACTCATTGATGAAAGTCAACGTGATTTACAGCGCATAGTGTGGAAAGATAGTGCAAATGGCGAGGTGAAATCTTACAAGTTGTGTACAGTAACATATGGAACTACCAGTGCACCGTACTTAGCCATGCGATGTCTTAAACAGCTAGGTATAGACGGTGAATCCCAATTTCCGTATGCTTCAGGTGTGGTGCAGTCAGACTTTTACATGGATGACGTTCTGACTGGAGCAGCTGATTTAAATTTGGCTAAGAAGTTGCAAGCTGAACTTATACAGTTATTAAGCACGTGCGGCATGAAGTTACATAAATGGTTCAGTAACCATCCAGAATTAATGGAATCTGTAAGTAAAGCTGAGAACTACACGTTTGATAAAATGAGCGAAACCAAAGCGTTAGGACTTTGCTGGAAGGCACATGACGATACGTTTACCTTTAGTGTATCGTTCAGTGAGCAAACAAAAGTAACTAAGAGAAATGTGCTGTCAAATATTGCTCGTATATTTGATCCCTTAGGGATACTATGTCCAGTCGTGACGAAAGCAAAGATTTTCCTACAAAGACTGTGGCGACTACAAATTGGTTGGGATAAAATTCTCCCTACAGCTGAACTTGATGATTGGTTGCAGTTCCGAGCCATCAACAATGTAAGTGCTGTTAGATACATAATTAAAATTTGTGGATTTTGAGATGCTTCGGAGAAAGCCTACGGTGTAGCATTGTATGTAGTATCTTGAGGTGAGCAAACTTGGCAGTTGCTCTGCAGTAAAAGTAGAGTTTCTCCATTGAAAACAATTACTATTCCTAAATTAGAGTTTTATTAGCTAAATTGATGATTCAAAATCTTAAAAATTCCAAAAGAAGCTGTCTACTACTATTGTGTTGTGTTGGATTCGCAAACAGCCATGTGATTTAAAAACTTTTGTGGCATCACGTGTATCTACAATTCAGAATACAATCATGTGGCATCTGCTGACAATCCTGCAGACCTTGTGTCTCGTGGAGTGGATCCTGATAAACTTGTTCAGAATAGCAACAAACTTGTCATTCTTCAAATAATTTTGAGCAAAATGATAAGGCTCTGTACTTAAGTGAATTTAAAAAGACTTCTTCTGAAACTTGTTTATTAATTTCAGACTGTCCAAATTAATAAGAATTCTTAGCTATGTTCATTCAGAATCTCAAAGAGCCAAAAGCAAGGTGTTCAGGTAGGTTAACATCTGCTGAAGTGAAGAATAAAATCTGTGCAAGAAAAAGAATTCCCATTGTTATCTAAGGGTAAGGAAATACCAAAAAATAGTAGATTGCTTTCATTTCTTGGATAAGAATAATTTGATCAGAGTTGGAGGTCGTCTCCAAAATAGCATGTTAAGTTATGTTCAAAAACATCCAATTGTAATGCCCTCTAAACATAAACTAACAGAACTGATTATTGACATTTAGGACCACAAAACCTACTCTATTGTGTTCAAAGAGAATTTTTAATTCAAATAGAAGGAATCTTAAATTCACGCCCACTTACTCCCTTGAGTGCAAATATTGATGACTTGGAGGTCTTGACCCCTGGACATTTTCTTATTGGTCGTCCACTTAATGCCATTGCTGAATCTGACTTAAGTAATGTTAGTGATAACAGATTAAACCTATGGCAAAAAACAACTAAAATGGTTCAGACCATCTGGAAAAGGTGGAAAAACAGTTATTTAAGTACCTTACAGCAGAGAAATAAATGGGTAATAGCAAAAAATAATCTTAAAATTGGTTGTGATAAAGGAAGATGATCTTCCAACTTGTAAATGGTTATTAGGAAGAATTGAGGAGGTATTTTTTGGCAATGACAATAGGGTCAGAGTTGGGAAAGTGAAAACTCAAAATGGAGCAGTTTCAAAAATTAGTCCATGTTTTGTTTTTGTTTTTGCTGAGAAATTGTGTAATATTGTAAAATTGCTTTATTATATATTTGTATAACTTAAATTAACTGGGACTCATTTATGTATATTGTAGTTATTATTTTGAATGTTAATGTTTTGAATTTTGTTATTTCATGTTTTTAATATATATAATTTTTTTTGTTCTCTTGGCAATGGCTGTAATTGTAGAGTTTTAGTTGAAACCCCCCTCAGAGGTTTCAAGAGGGGCGGTATGTTTGATAAAGTGTTATTTAAATTTATACTGGCAGATGTCGCACAAAGCAGGCATACTGAAATGTAAGAATTTTGCTATCAAAACTACAAGCTGTGTGTTAAAGATATTACCCTTTTTAATTCTGTAGTTTTTTCTAAGCTGCGTGAAAAGGACATTACTTTTTGTTTTTTAGTTTTCCGATTCGAATTCTTTTCGAGTGTGTTCTTTTGTATGTGAATAAGTTATGGTTTCATATTGTGAGTGTAATTCTGCTTTTTATCTTGTCCGGAATATTTTGAGTTGTGAGATTATTTGCAAATAAACTGGTTTCTAAGAAAATGAGTGTTTAAATGAGTACGAGAATTATTATTAATTGTTCCGGGTAACAAGATTAAATAAAGGGATCCTATATGGATACACATAGGGTTAGAAGAATAGGGATGCCCATCGTTGGGGATATTCCATATGTTTTAATGAAAAAATGGGTACTTTTTGGTTAGCCGGGTGTCAGTGATATATGTACATATCTAAATATATATGTATATACATATATATATTATTCATACATATATGTGTGTGTATATATTGTCCGGAATATTTTGAGTTGTGAGATTATTTGCAAATAAACTGGTTTCTAAGAAAATGAGTGTTTAAATGAGTACGAGAATTATTATTAATTGTTCCGGGTAACAAGATTAAATAAAGGGATCCTATATGGATACACATAGGGTTAGAAGAATAGGGATGCCCATCGTTGGGCATCGTCATATATGTATGTATATATCAGTACATATATGTGTGTGTATATATACATGTATACATATCACTGGCGCCCGGCTAACCGAAAAGTACCAAAAAATGTTTTAATCATTTAATAACTTTTTATTTTCATAAAAATAGTTAACAGGCAACCAAAAGATAGCAGAATATTTTGATGTCAAGAAAAAGTTATAAAAAAAACCCAGAAAATTTTGGTTGGATCAAAAAGGATAACAATATCAAAGACAACCCCTTACCCCCTTACATAAAGTGATAACATGACACATGTACAGCCACTAAAGGCCCAAGTCCTTAGTACTTGTCACAACTTCTCATCATGTTTTTTTTAAGACACTCTAAACTGCCAAAAATGCTGTATTTATACAGAATGAACTTTGTTTCCATTTTCAGATTTTGTAAAATGTGGAAAATACTCTCAGCCTTTAAGTAGTGCACCCATTTTCTGTACCTAAATATCTTAAAGGGTTTAGAGAGAATGAAAAATTAAACATATCACTTTCCATTATAATAAATCTGTTTATTTATATACAGCTGATGGAATGACAGAACTCAATAACATGTGTGCAACGCTTCAATAAATATTAAGATATTTTTTTTTCCCCACACTGGTTTGTCCATCGCAATCATTTTTTTTCACAAATGACTCTCATTTTGTTGTTGTCACAGTTTTAGGAGTCGGGCATTTTTTTGTTTCAGTTCTAAAACATTTTCCAGAAATTCTGTGCACTCAACTATTATGAAGTGATGTTATGGGTCTAAAAAAAATTAACATTTTTATACCGTTTTGAATACAACCTACTTGTGATGAGATTGAGGATCCATTTTTATTTTTAAAGATATAAATTGACAACCATAAATCAATCTGCACAGGAGGCAGTTTCTTTGATGTTTTTCAAATGGATCATTAAAAAAAGAATGAAAAAAAAAAATCCTATTTTGCTTCGAAACAACAAGCTCACTCAAAATGATATAAAACTTTCAAACTATCATCTTTTGCCATTTGCATTTAAATATTTTAAAATAATTTCCTTTCATAGGATATCTGAGATCGATGTCAAACTGGGTATGTTTCTTACTTTTTCAATTTTGGTTGCAATCAATTTTTATTTTTTTTAGGACACTTTTGATTTTAGAACCAGTTTTAAAAGTAAAAGTGTCACCAGAAAAAGAAAAAAAGAAAGTGCAACCAAAATTTAAAAAAGTAAAAAACATACCCAGTTTGATATTGACCTCAGATATACTTATGAAAAAAGCATTTAAAAATATTCAAATGTGAAAAGAACACTGTAGCATTAGCTTCTGAGTTATCTTTGCTTTTTTTCAACAATTTGTACATCTTTTGGCACCCTTTTCTGAAATTTTCATTGAATTATTTGAATTCTGCTTACTTAATAAATTACCAAAATTCATTTTCCAACACTAAACAACGTTAATATTCCAACAATTCCAAAATTGTTATTCCCTACACCTTTAATGTCACTGTGCATCTTGCGTGGGAAAATGATGCTACTTAATAACTAAAGAGTTACAGCAATTCAAATTGAATGCTTAGAACACAGTTTCTAAGACCTCAGTGATGGAGTGAAGTATTCATTTAGCAAGGAAAAAAAAAATGTATAAGAATAAAAAATATAGGAGCCATTCTCTCATAATTTTACATTTCAAGAATAAAAAACTTGTGAAATTCACAATAAAATTGAATTTTTAACTTTTCTTGTACTTGTTGCTGCAATTAAACATGTTCTTGTTCTCTAAAAGTGTTTAATACTGAATTATCTCTGTAAGAACCTTACCATCCACTTTATAGTGAAATAGAACAGGGATGGTCAGGAAAAATACCACCTATTTTTAGGCAATTCGTGTTAAGCCTATGTTCATTGATTTTTAGCAACAGTTATTGAGAGTGAACTCAAAAAAAAAATATTTTAACTTAAAGTTCAGGAATAAATCTTGGGGATGGTAAAACGACCCATCAAGCCACAATGCCTGAAATGGATATTTAAATGCCAATTTAAATTCTGCAGGGAATTTCCTGTGAAAGAACTACAGCCATTTTTTCTCTAGCCTAGTTTTGTGTGAGAAAAAAGTTAAAAAAGACTCCGTGGCGGCATCTGGAGTGATGTTCTGCATCCTTTTAGCAAGAGGGATGGTAAGGAATATAAAATCCCAGACAGAGTTTTAAAAAAATATATAAAAAAATAAACAGATAAACAAGTTTCTTTTTACAACAAAATACACATTGTTGTACATGGCTCCTTCAATCAGTGTGCAGAATTTCTGAAAATCCTAATAATATTATAAATCCGATTGTGTGCAAATGTTAGGCTGAAGCCAGCGTCAAAATGGAGAAATTAATAACCCTGTATCTTTGCATATAGGTGGATTATAACCCGAAAATGAATATAGACTGGTTTTTGTTTATTTTATGCAAATACTTTTCTTAATAATTCAAAATTTGATTATTTTCATAGAGAATCAATGGACATTTTTAGATAAAATTTAACCATTTTACTTTACCGTTGCTAAGGTTTTGCGGAAAAATAATTTTTCCTCAACAGTTAAGTTTCAATTGAGTGATTTTCACTTGAAAAATGGAAATAATTCAAAAGAAGATGAATTTCTCTGATATTTTAAACAACAATATGGAGTATTTGTTATTATACATGAAGTATGAATATCGTTTACATTACATTAAATTACATTAAAAAGATCTTTTTCTGTCAAAAACTGCATTATAATTAGAAAGAAGAATTAACAATAATTATATTACTAAGAAAAAGATTTCGCTTGAACCATGGAACTATGAAAAGGATCCTCCTTGGCTTGAACAAATATGATGTCATAAATAAAACATGTATTTTCAAATATTCGTAATATTACAAAGAGCATGACTATCAGTATATAATAAAAGTATATACATAATGGACGTCATATTTAAGATGAATAACTGAAATATTTTTTTAATACCGATTAATAAAAAGCTTGAATATCAGTTACAAACAGATGTGAGTTTTCTGCTAAAATTCACATCATTATTGCCAGGAAAAGAAAATTAACAAGAATTATATCATTGAAAAGAGATTTCTCTGGGATCAAAGTGACGTCATAATAAAACGGGATTTATTAAATATGTTTCAAATGGAGCGTATATCAATTTCATACATTAATAATCACTGAGTACAGTGAAAGAATAGAGAGGTAATGAACCATAAAATCGGCTTGCAATATGAAGCCGGTTATCGCTCAAATGATTAGACCCAAGGGCTGACTTCATTGGATGGAGAGAGGCTGCACGTGGAACAAGGACTGGATTCATTGGACCGGGGAGAGGTTTTCAAAGCAAGCAGCCAGTTGTTTGGGCCGAATGTATGGTTGCATTTTCAGCACCACGCCAAACATGAACATTTCATCTCTAATTATTCTCTGAACTCTGTGATTAATAATACAAGCATCAGTAAGATTATTAGGAAAAGAAAATTGAACTCAAGTCTATTAAGTTAAAATCTGACTGTGTGTATTTTGCAACTACTCCTCTTAATGCAACGCGATTTACTTAACCCATTAAGTGCCATTGCTCCCATTTTGGGAACATTGCTTTAAGATTTTTTTTCTGAAGTGCGTATTTTATAAATTGTTAAAAGTTTCATGTTATTTGCATTTTGAATATATTAGATGACATCTGAAATTTTTTTGTTAAGTTTCATTAGAAATTTCTATTTTTTAAAACGTGTTAAAAAAGGCGAAAAATAGCTTTTTGGCAGTATTCGAAAAAAAAAAAAAAATTTTAAACTTTATAATAAAAATTATATTTTTTAGTTAAAATATGTTCATAACAGTGTATTATGTTAAACAACGTCAATCCGGAATTAATATGTATAATAGATCAATCACAATTACCGAAAGAATAAGATGTTCCCAAAATGGGAGCAATGGCGCCTAATGGGGGTAAGGTTTTTGAAAACTTGTACATATGCCTCCGTGCATTTGTGGTATTTATTTTTCAACTTATTAGCTATAGAAGGTATAATATCATTCTGAAACTAATATTTTTAGAAGATTTCATATAAATTAGTCCAACTTTTACATTTATAATAAAAAACAAAATGAAATTACCAGTTCCATAAGCATTTTCACTATCCATCTCTCTATTTTTCATCATTTCATAATTTTTTCTGATTATTTTACATGGAAGATGATTGAACAATTTTTTAGATTTGGATGATTTTTCGGATGTTCCGGAAATCATTTGTTTGCCACCCGATTGCAGTATTGTAACATATGAGGAAGATATCTTCCTCATATGTATGTCGCATAAATTATTTTCTATTACATATGTAATAGAAAATAATTTATGTGATGATTTATCCCATGTTATATTTGGTGGAGTAGAACTTTCTGTAAATTCTAAATCAAGAAATATCTAATTTAGTGTTTAAAAAAGACAAAGTATTAAACACAGGCTTGATATTTTAGATGAAAGTTCAGGCGAACTTCAAATTGGAATATGGAAAAAACTAAACAAAATGCAAAAACAAAAAAAAAATATTGTTAAAAAACAAATTTCAGAAAACGAAAAAAAAAGTAATATAATGCAATGCTGCATAAAAAATGTTCAATCATTTTCATGTAAAATAGTAGGACAAAAATTATGTATTGAAGAAAAATAAAGAGGTGGATAGTGAAAATGCTTATGGAATCGGAAATTTTATTTTTTATTTTTATTATAAATGTAGATGTTGGACTAATTTATATGAATTAATCGTAAAATACCAGTTTCAGAATGATATTATCCCTTTTATAGCGAAAAAACTGAGAAATAACAAACATAAATGCATGGAGGCATAAGTAAAATTTGTGAAAAAATTTACCCCCATTAGGCACCATTGCTCCCATTTTGGGAACATGCTATTTTTTCTAAATATTCGAATTTTTTAAATTTTTTTCTTCAGAAATACCTTAAAGACTTTCTATTCATAAATAAAAAACAACTGTTTCATTAAAAAATTGCTTAATATATATAGCGGCGCCTAATGGGTTAATACCGGTTATCATTGATTCGAGGATGTCATATAAACTCTGAGAATTTAAAATTTTGAATTAGATTTCGAGATACTATTTGTTTTGTAAATTTTAACGAAATTTCTCTAAAAACGGTACTTAAATTACTCCATTTTTGTGGATAAAAACTAGTCGTTGGGGGCCACCGTAATACTGACCCATCATGGATATGCATAATGTGAAATATTAAAATAAAAAATGTGCAAACTACTTATAAAATGCATTGCAATTTGAATAAAATCGAGGCTTGATGACGTCACAAACTTTAAAGGCTCGATGACTGAATTGCTTGAAAGAAACATCCTTATAACTCCAAAAATAATAATCCTATTAACTAGCGGTTTATTGCATCTGATTAAGCGTCGAATTTCCAATTAAAATATATCTTTGAAGTGAAATTTGGATGAAATACAGGGTCATGAAAAATCGAAGAGTGTGGAAAATAGGATTACAAATATTGCGGCAACTAATTAGCCGATCGACTTCAGGCTTTATGCAAAATTTATGTTTTTTTATTGTCTTTTATATTCATTTCTTAAAATACCAATTTCGAAAATTTTTATATACCTTTTATCAGAACGAATATTTCGAGAGTCCGAAAAAAATAGTTCCGGTTAATCAAGGTTATTGAAATGAAATAGGCTTCTTCCCATTATTACATACTAAGTACATACCAAATTGCAAGTCTCTATCTCAATTTTTTCGGGAGATAGAGCGTTTACAGACACACAGACGGACGGCAAATTTTTTTTTCTAAAAATGTGTTTTTCGGAATCTCCAGTGTCTGAAACGTGTAAATCAGTCAAGAAATTTTTTCCGATTTTCAAAACGATTACAAGACTTACCCTATACTACGTATGACGGGTAAGTAAAAGGAAAAATAAAACTGATTAATATATTTTTATGCCATTTTCTCATTAAAACTGAAAAAAATTATTTTATTTCCAATTTGAATAGTTGGTGAAAAAAAAATCTTGATTACAGTAAAATTTTCGAAAAATAAAAATATATTTCCACTTTTTCAAACTTTATGAATCAATATATTCTGCAGAGCAAAAATCGCCTGTCAGCATATTGTCAAGAAATCAAGATTTGTTTCAGCTATAGATTAAACCAAGGACACAAATTTGCTGTTACATGCAAACGTAACACTTGCAATTGCAAAGCTTTTTGCAACCCCAAATTACATGCAAACATAACATTTACGTGTAATTTGCAGCCAAATTAATTTTAATTTGAACCATAATAAATGTTAATTTGCAATGAAAATTACATGCAAAGTAATGTTTACATATAATTTTGGGTTGCAAAAAGCTTTGCAATTTAAGTGTTATGTTTGCATGTAATTTTGGGCTGCAAAAAGCTTTGCAATTGAATCCTTACATTTAGGTGTAGAATTATTACTCCCTATTCACAAGAATTGAATTTAAAGAAAAAGCATATACTATTTCCAATGAACTATTTTTAAATGATGGTTGTTAAAACGTTTCTCAAAGTCGTTAAAAGTAAAATGGTTTATCAGGTAAAATTGACATTTCTTTTTACCCAATTCGTCGATTTACACGATTTTATTTGCCCGTCTTTTTCCATTGGTTGCAGTTTCCTTTTCGCGGTTATTTGGCAAAAAATGTTACTTTTTTTAAACTGATTTATGTCAAGGCCCTTATAACAAAGAAATATTGTATTTTCTTCTATGAAATGTGATAAAGAGTTAGTTAATTATTTACGTTTTTAATTATCGGGAGTGAAATATTTTGTTTGATTAGTACATTTATTTTTCTTTTAATGTTACGTGAACGAAGTCACGGGTAACAGCTAGTAAAATTTAAATCTGTATTTTAAAAAAAGTTTCTATGGATTGTTATCAAACTCATTAAATGACGGCAAAAATAGGATTGACAAAACTAGAAAGGGGATGGAAGGTACAAACTACATTATAAATGTGTGATATAATGTTTCCTATTTAGTAAGTCTCAAAAGAAGTGCCCTTCTGTTCTTACCCGTATCTATGCGTCTCAGGTCGCATCATACTCAGCTGCATCTTTCGTCTCGCCACATCCATTGGATATCTGCAGAAGAGAAGATATGTGTTTCAGTTAAAAACACAACATGAAAACAGAAAAACAATTCAAGAGGTTTGCAAAATAGGAGATGTCAAGAACTTGTGAAGGCAAGAGAGAAAGAAAAAAAATCATGATGACCCTCCCTAGATGGCATCGTATCCAGTTCTTTGCACAGTGACAGTCCTGTAGTATAGGGTTTTATTCTAATCTCTTTCAGTGTACTCAATGTAATTCAATGCATAATGGCATTAAAAACCACCCTTAAGCCATTCATAACCCTCCATAGTCATGCTTTCAAATCCTTTTGTGTGAGTAGTCCTGTATATTAAAATCTATAGAATTCATTACACACTCATCCCATAGTGAATGGTATACAAAAAATTCAGTTTAAAGTTAAAAATCAAAATTGAAAATGCATTTCCAGCAAAGACACATCCTTGCATGTGTCCCTGTAAATGAACGATCCATGCATACTCTATTCCACAGCAAGCATCTTTGTGATGCACCCCATTTCATTATGTTTGAAATAATGAAACAGCCTTAAAATAGGCTGCAAACAATTTTTAATTGAATCTGACCCTGTAAATGGAATGAAAAATACATTGCACTCCCTACGCTACAGAAAGCACTTCATAATAAATGCATATCCTATCCATTCCATTGTGTTTGAAATAGGCTGTTTCTCCCTAGAATGGAATTCTTTTTGATGTCCCTGTAACGGAACTTGTTTTCAGCAGAGAACACATCATGGTAAATCTCACTAACCTATATCAATTGCGTAGAAATCAAAGTACTTTTGAAAGAGCACACTGTAGTTATAAATAAACACTTTACAAGTATGTTGTGGATTCCATTTTGGATTTTTTTTTCTAAAGTGAGTATTTTATAGAATGTTAAAAAGTTCATGTTATTTGCATATTTTGAATGTATGAGATAACTTCTGTAAATTTTTTTTTTGAATTTTCGATTTTTCAAAAAGATATTATAACGGATATTTTAAGGAGAATGCATATGAATTAGTCCAACATATAAATAAAAATGTAAATGTTCAAAATCTTAAATCTCCGAAAGTTCTTCTTCCCAGATTGCTTTGAAATTTTGAAACAATGTTGCATTCGAATAGGCACATGTTTTTATATACCTACAAGTCCCCCCCCCCCCAAATTTACACCACCAGGGGGGCAGTTTTTTCACTTTTTCCAACACCCATCATGTCATATATCATTAGACCTTGGACCACTCTTTCAAATTATAAACCTCACTTTCCTCCTCCCACTCGCGGGAGGGGAGGGCACCTTTTAATTTTTTCTGATACTCATTAGAAAGCCCTTTAACCACTTTTCATATCATGCCTGTCCAGGAGTCCGAAGTAGTGCGCTACAAGTAGCGAAACTACAGTGGTCACTACTTTTTACAGTAGTTTGTAGTGTCGCGTGCTACATTTTGTACAATGTAGTGTAGCGAATAGCGTGATACAAAAATTCAGTAGTTTGTAGCGAGAATCGACGCTACTTTTAACGCTACTTTAGGGAAAAAATGTGCCACTCTGAAAATCAAGTGATCGAAACTTTCTTCTTTTGTGCAAAATTTGTTCTGCTCAACAATTTGCGAAACTCAGCGGCAAATCTCAGCTGCAGTGCATCAACAACATTGCATGAAGTCATAGATTTTTCCCATTCACACTTGCTGTTAAAATCAAGTACTAACCCATCAAAGGAATTCATTTTTTGCTGACAACATTTGCCTATTCATTCGTTATTAGGTTTTCATGTTTTAACGCCAGGTTTCTTATTATTTAGAATTGCTTTTTTTACAAATTTATTTATAGTTAGCATTTAGAGTTGTTTTTTTGTAACTTTCTAGATTATGCTATCTTTCTTAATTTTGCTTTGAAATTTGTAATGTGTGTAAAAACTAAAATTTTGGAGGCAAACAGAAAACATTTTCTTATATCTTATCTTTCCTAATTTTTTTAATGTCCTCAGTTATGCCGCATTTATTTAATTGTATCTCGACAGATGCGATATAACGAGGGGTCACTTTATTATTTAATCCGTGCCTTCAATTTCTAGTGTAAATTGAACCCTTTGGCAAAATCTGAAAGTAGCAAAGTAGTTTGTAGTCGCTACTTTTTAATATAAGTAGTTGTAGTTAACTACATTTTCCATAAAGTAGTTGTAGTTCGCTACAATAAAAAAGTAGTTTTTCCGACCCCTGTGCCCGTCCCGTTGCCCCCCTCTCTTGGGAGAGGGCACTTTTCTGAAATATTTTGTTAGTATTTTTTATTTATTTTGTTTTGTTTTTTAGTTTGTGTTTTTTTTCTTTTTTAATGTTTTGCAATTTAATTTGATATGTGTGTTATAACTTTCTATCATCTTTTTCACTGGAATCGATCTGCTCAAAACTTTCAGTTGGCCCCTTTTGGGCCTCCTACTATAGCTCTCTTAAAAAGCATTCGATTCACTAGCTTTTTTTAAAACGACTTCTTAGGTTCTCCAGCTACTACATGAACAACAAGCAATTTCTCAGACCTCAGCTACAACCCATTTTGAATATTAATCTCCTCCTTGGTGCAGCTCCTTTTAAAATGATCCAATTATCTTACAATTTTCTCATCCTATGGAACAATGGAAAAGAATGGCATTTTCTGTGCATGTCTTTTAAACAGGGTTCGGTTCTTCCATTAAAAGTAGAAGAGAAGAGGAAAAGGGGAAAAAAAGACCAATTGTGTTCATTTTGGAGGTCAATTTTTGCACACAAAAAAAAAAACACAGCTAGATTAAATAACTTGGTCACAAGATTAAAAAAAACCCTTGGTTACTAGTAACATCTGTCAAGCCTTGTTCATGTATATTATATTCATAAATACAGAATGTATTATATACATGTATAGTATAACATGTTACATTCATTTCAGTGAGGAGAAACATCTTGCCTGAAATAAAAATACTATTGTATGTCTATTTTACCGCAAAAAGCTGCCAACCTCATGTTATGTATTTATTAAATGTATTCCAAGTTACTGTTTCGTATTATTGTAGTTTGTCTTTAGATTATTCACCCTTTTTAAGGATGACAGGTACTTAATAAATTCGTATTAAATTAATGCTATAAACAACAAACACAACGGACAACCCTTTTTGGCAGTCTATCTTTGTGGCAACAGATACTACATAGAAAATGAAGAGCAGAGAAAAGGATCGAATTGAAACGTGAACGTACGAGACAGTCTGCGCCACTGCTCCAGCCAGTCCACCACAGAGTAGCTTGGCAGGCACCGTCAGCACGATGCCACCGCTGCTTCCCGAATGTCTTTTACCGCAAACATTGGGTAAGTAGTCCAAACTGATGTACTTCAGCTTCTCGAACACATAGAAAGACAGACCTAAATAGAGTGCAAGAGAAAAACAAATTAAAATGACATGCAATTTGTTTACTCTCCATAAATATCATCTGTCGCTGAAAAATAAGACTTATCGTCCATGATTACTGTGTATTTACTATACACCTATTTTTCACACTTTTTTTTAAATATTTCTTTTGCATCAGAAGTAGGGAGCTTAAAAAATGCACATGTTTTTGTTCTAATCATTTAGAATAATATCACTTATTATCACCAATGAAATGAAAACAGGCATGCCAAGGGAGATAAGAGGCTTTTTATATCCATAATCCTAACGAGTCGATTGTGCCAATCCCAAAACTTTTTTCTATTGCACACAGCTTTCACTCATCAGCACTTATTTAGATCAGGCTGTCACTGAATCTTCTAAAGTTTTATTCAATTCCCTGCATTAGATCTTGAGACAGAACACCCACCTATAGACGCACAGACAGACATTTTCTAAAAACAGCCTCATTGTGTTCAGGACCTTCTAAAACGTATACGAATCAGTCCAAAAACTGGAAGTCAAAAATGTTCATGAATCTAATACTTTCTTCTTGTAAAGAGAGAAGAAAATAAAAATAAACTAGATTTAAAAAAAAAAAAAAAAAAAAATTAAAATTAAAAATTAACTTGATAAACAAAGGATAGTATAATGAAAGCAGGCGCTTTCATGAAAAGGGTCAGTGGATTATTGGATCTTGTTGTTTTTTAATGGATTCAAAAACTCGCATCCCATTCTAAGTAACTAACTGAAAGGACGCTGATTCCTAATTCATTGCATAGGTTCTCGCTGTGCATATAGATTACTGACACACACATAAAGGATCAGGAATCAAATCTCAATGGATACATTATTTTATCATTTTTAAAATCCATCTCTCTGTTATGTAGCCTGGCTAAAGCTGTCGTTCTCTTGTTGTATCGGATATCTGCTATCAATTCTTTCATCCTCGTTTTAAACTTTCTATGAGTCATACCTATAAAAACAATATGAACTGTGCAGAGGCCTCAAAAAAAATAATAATAATAATAATAATAATCCACCCAGCATAATTAACAAAAGAGTTACCGAATGAATCCATGAAGGTAGTTTGAGAAAGGATGCGAAAGTTCTAGTCAGGATGAATCCATGAACGTTGATCACAACATGTGTGGGTAAACTTAAAGATCCCAAAAACAGGTGTGCCCACTGATTCAGTTCCCATAGTAACAAAATACTCAGGCCTCCCCTAGATAAAAGGCCTTCGTAATGTTATTGAAAAATATATCATCCCGCAATGAGTTCAACAAATGAATTCATTCCATTTTCCAGGGAATTCTTTTAAGGGGTCAGTCTCATCTCTTTTATTGGAACCAGTCCATGGGGTGAATAACATTGTTGAAAACCAAATTAAAAGGGGCTCTTCTTCTTAACCCCTTAAGCACCACAACATACGTCATGAACTGTTCTATTTGAAGTACCAGGATGTCCTCATTTTAAATCCAGTTCTAATAATTTATCCATGCTCTAAGGGTCATTTCTGTTCAGTTGTCTTTCGTTTGTAACTCAGATATTGATTTTATAGGATCATTATATCAAACACACACTCATTTGGGTGATCCCATAGGCTTCGAACCTCACTTCTATTTGTATTCCATAAATGAACCTTTATTTCATCTCTTTACATTCTCTTCTCTGTCTCACATCTCTTCTCTGTCATTAAAAATAATGTCCTAAATTATTGAATGTATTCAGCCTACTATCCACTCTATTGAATAGGGTTCATAACAACAACCCACCTGTTTCACACTGGACCCTTCAATCTGTAATCAAAATAATGGACACAAGGACTATTGGCTAAACTTATATTACAACCTCTAGGAGCGGATCGATATATATAATAAATTTTAGTACATGGCTCATACATGTCTACGAAATCTCTATCCTACGGCAACACCTTACTTAATAAATTCATAGTACAGGTCCATTTAACCTGTATTCTGAAATTTATTTTACTTTGGAAGTTGAGCACTCCCTTGTTTGGATGTCTACCACTCATCCAACTGAACCCATCATCGCATGGAAACTAGGGAATCGAACCCAGGCTTCCCGGGTTACAAAACAATGGCGATAAGCCTTTTTTTTGTAATTCTAAAAGATTTTTCATACATAATATATATTTTTTAAACCGATTCATTACCAACGTAGAAAAGATTTTTTATAAAAAAAATATCAATACTCTATTCAAATAAAATTTCGAAATTGAATAAAGCGATACTTTTGTATTAGCCGCACGCTAGGAGTTAACAGCCAAATTGTTTTAAATGCAAACGGATTAATCTTTCGCAATCAGGCTGCATGTCAGAGATAGATTTAAAATGAATTCATGCTTGGAAATTATTCCAAAAATCATTAAAAAAAAAATCAGTCAATTCAAATACTGTTTTCAAAGAAATTGCATTTTTTTTTTTTTCTATTCAACGGTGTAGAAATTGAAATTGTGCAATGTTTAGGAGTTTAAAGAGATGCAGTGAAAGCGAAATTTATTAGTCAATTCGTTGCTACCATAAAAATGACTTCAGCAATAATCAGACAGACATGTGTTGGTTTATCATTAAACCCTATTCTTGATAACATCAGTTATGTCTAACTCTCCCTTGACATGGACCTGACTACGTAAGATTTGCATAAAAATTTAATTTAAGAATTTTATTTTATAATTATTGTCTGAAGTCACCAGCAAATACAACTACTATTCCAACAAATAGCGAATTATTGTTTTTTATGTCGTTAAGTGTACAGTCTATACATTCAAATACTAATTTACTCACAAAGATGCTTCATCCGAGACTTATTAACTTCATTTCTCTTATAAATTCAGTAAGGTCAAATTGCTTATAAGCAATGGTACACGTAGATGTTTCGTTCAAATTCAGCGTTATTTTGAATGTGCTATTCTACCTTGGTCTAATAACAAAGCTGCGATCCCAGAAGATGCAACAGCTAACGCAACCCTATTATATGATCTCATCATTTTTAAAACTGCATTAAGTAAAAATGCCAGTCCTGACGCGTCAATAAAATAAACCTTAGAATTTTCATTTTAAAAAAAAAACAGCAAGCAAAACTTCATCATAAATTGATTTTTGAACGTGATAATCCTGACGCAAACTATAAATAGCCAAATATTGTTTTGAGTCACAATTGAAAAGTATTTTTATGTATCACAAACATTCCTTTGATTTTTAAATTAAATTATTTTGATTTATAAAATTATCACTCATCAAAACACGTTTATTATTATCATCATTTTATATTTTATATAAAATTAGTAAAAGTTTTTTTCATTTACTTTTCCAAGTGTCTGTATTAATTTCTAACTAATAATAGTAATTTCAATTCTTAATCAACAATAATACGTGGTCGCCAAAAGGAAAAAAAATTTAAACGCCAACCATTAAACACGAAAAAAGTGAAAAATACCAATTCTTTTTTAATTTTAAAAGTCATAATAAATCAGCCAATTAAAATACAGTTTTCAAACAAATTGCATTTCAAAGTAGATTTTTTTCTTATATAACGGTGTAAAAATTAAAAATATGAGATGTTTAGAAATTAAAAAAATTGCAATATTAAAAATCACAAAACCGAAATTTCATCGTCAACTGTTGCCCTTCGCAAAATGACGTCAGCGTTACACACGGACACATTTGTCCTCTATAATATAGATACCAACAACCCATCCATCCACACAATGCTCAAGCACCTTTTTTCCTACAGAGTTTCTGCATTTAGGCATTTCATTAGGAGAGAACAGATCAGCTAAATCACTCAATGAAATAAATAAAGTATGGGATATTGTAAGAAATAACAGGTATAAAGAGAAATATAGATTAATTATGAGCATGGTTGGTTATGTAGAAGAAATTTTACTGGGTTCTTTGAATTATAAACTTAACATATTCAATAGTACCTGTCTTATTGCAAAACCTTTCAGAAATTATAGATCCTGTTTGACTCTCTTTTCTTGCCAATAGAAGGTGCTAAAGTTTCTGACTTTCATGATTGGCTTCGAATTCGTTGGAAAGTAAATCTTGGCTTTTGAGCTGTGAACCATTTTACAGCTGGAAGTGCTGTATTTCTGATGTATGTATCGATAGAATGAAATTAAATAGTTGGGTTTTAAAAAACTTTATTGATTGGCCTTTCATTGAAGTTAAAGTGACATTAACTGATAATTACGTAGAGACAAACATATCCATTGGATACAGATTAATAAAATGTGTTGACTGCGGAAGAGGCAGGTAGACAGAGCCCATACAATGTGATCCACTCTCGGGTGTCCTATGAAATCCCGTTTAGCCAAAACAGACAGAAAATTACAATACTATAGAGGTATGACCACTAGAAAGTTTAAAAACAAGGATGGAGGAACAGATGGCAGATAACAAATAATACCACAAAAGAACTAACGACAGAATTCGCTAGATCCCATAGCATAGGGCTTTTGCAGATCTATGTATTTAGAACGCTAAGCGTTTTCTTTCGACAATCCGCGAGAACAAACTACTGCATCAAATTACACCATTCTTTTTTTTTTAATGAAAGATATTTGGACACAGATTTGTTATCGTGCATTCGTTTGTTCGAAAATTTAATTAATTAGCCATAATTTTCAATTAAACTTTTACTTCTGCTTATGACGTCATAAAGTCGGCAACTGCCACTGTTGCGGGGCATAGAGTTTATTCTCTAAACTCTGTGGTTCGCCAATCTTTTGACATTAGCTAATATCAACCAGGTAATATTTTAACACTGTAATATAAAATCTTAAAAAACTTACTTAAAATTAGCTAAAATATAATCATAATAAAATATCTAAACATACATCCTAATAATATTATAAATCTCATTGTGTGCAAATGTTAGGCTGGAGCCAGCGTCAAAATGGAACATTGAATGATCCTGTTTCTTTGCATATAGGTTGGTTATAGCCCTCGAATGAACATAGGCTGGGTTTTGTTTATTTTATTCAAATATTTTCTTTAATAATTAAAAATTTCATTATTTTCATAGAGAATAAATGGAAATTTTTCCATACAATTTAACCATTTAAATTTATCGTTGCCAATAAATAAAAACGCGGAAAAATAAGTTTTCCTCAACAATTAATTTTCAATTGAACGATTTTCACGTGAAAACTGAAAATTAAAAATAATTCAAAAGGAGATGAATTTCCATGATATTTGAAACACAAATATGGAGTATTTGTTATTATACATGAAGTATGAATATCGGTCACATTAAAAAGATCTTTTTCTGTCAAAAATTGCGTTATAATTAGAAGGAACATGAACAATAATTATATTATTAAAAATAGATTTCGCTTGGACCATGGAAATATGAAAAATATCCTCCTCGGCTTGGACAAATATGACATAAATAAAACATGTATTTTCAAATATTCGTAATAATACAAGGAGCATAAATATCAATGTATAACGAAAGTAGATAGATAATGGACGTAATATTTAAGATGAAAAACTAAAATATTTTTTATCGATACTGATTAATAATTAGCTTGAATACCAGTTACATACAAATGTGAGTTTTCTGCTAAAATTTACGTCCTGATTGCCAGAAAAAAAAATTAACAAGAACTATGCCATTAAAAGGAGATTTCTCTGAGGAAATAGTGACGTAATATTTGAAATAAAATGGGAATTTTCAAATGTGTTTACAAGGAGCGGGAATCAATTCCTTACATTAATAATACAAGGATCGGTAAGTTTGGAAAGTAGATGAGTTTCACGCCATAATTAAAACGCACAATTATTATTATTTTTTATCTATACAGATTATTAAGCATGAATATCAGTTACATACACATGAGAGTTGTTTGCCAAAAACCGCATCATGATTATTAGAAAAATAAAAATAAATACGAATCTATTATATTAAAATCTGACCGCCTGTTTGTATTTCGCAACTACTCCTTTCAGATTGTCGAACGCAATGCGATTTACTTAACACCGGTTATCATTGATCCGAGAATATCATAAACCCTCAGAATTAAAAAAAAATGATTTAAATTCCAATGTATTATTATTATTATTATTATTATTATTTTGTAAATTTTAACGGTTTATCTAAAAATGGCAACTAAATTATTCCAATTTTGAACGCGTTCAGAGACTGAAACGCGGGTTACTCGTATAGTTGGGGAATCACGTCGTCTGATTTTCTCAGGGGTAAAGTTGGGTTAAAACGTCTGTGAACGCTTTTGGGTAAAGTTATGGGTATATTTACAATCAAACACTTCCGTCAACCAACCTACCATTACATTTTGATTGTACGAACATTTCAGGAACCATCCTAGCCGATGTTGGCCAATTATATCATAGTCCTGTTAAAGGTAGACCAATCAAATGTTCAGGACATGTGTACAGTAGGAGTCATAAAGAACAACAGTTAACAGTTGCAGTTAACTATAAAGCAAACAAACAAATCAGATTTCCAACCACGGGATCACTTTACCCAACAAAATTTTCCAGATAATGTGGGTTACCCGAAGTCTGAGTAATTTCCAGCTCTGAACGCTACGGGTAACTCGCAAAAAGTCACGTGATATCGCTCTCTGAACGCTTCGGGTTACCCATGTGTTACCCTATGTAACTCGGGGTTCGGTCTGTGAACGCGCCCTTTGTGAATAAAAAAGAAGAAATAAAACGGATTAATATATTTTTTTCTCATTAAAACTGAATAAAAGAATTTATTTTCAATTTGAATAGATGGTGAAAGAAAAAAAAAATCTTGATTACAGTAAAATTTTTGAAAAATAAAAACGTATTTTCACATATTCAAACTTTATGAATCAATTTATTCTGGAGAACAAAAATCGTCTGTCAACATATTTTCATTTAGAAATAAAGATTTTTTTTCAGTTATAGATTAAATCAAGGAGGCAAATTTAAGCTCCTTGCATTTAGGTCTACAATAATTGGTCCCTATTCACAAGAATTTAATTTAATGAAAAAGAATATACTATTTCCATTATATTTGAAGAATGGTTATTAAAACGTTTCACAAGGCGTTAAAAGTAAAATGATTTACCAGGTAAACTTGACATATGTTTTTACACAATTCGCCGATTTCCACGATTTTATTTGGCAAGCCTTTTTTCATTGGTTGCAGCTTCCTTTTCGTGATTATTTGTCACAAAATTTCACTTTTTTAAAACTTAGTTATGTGAAGGTCTCTATAACATAGAAATACTGTATTGTCTCCTATGGAATGTGATAAAGAGTTAGTTAATTATTTATGTTTCTAATTATCGGGAATGAAATATTTTGCTTAATTAATGCATTTCTTCTTCTTTTATTGATACGTGAACAAAGTCACGGGTAACAGCTAGTATCAATATGAATAACAAATCTCGCGTAAAATGTTGCCATTTAAAGGATTCCAATTGAAACAAGATTTGGAGAGTTATTCCTGACGTCCAGCTAACATAAAAGTACCTATTTTATTTTATTTATTTACACACCTATTCAATTTTATTATAAAACACCAGGTTGCCATACAAAGCAAAAATCGTCATTTAGGCGCCAAAAATTAACCCCCGGTGCGTCTGCGATATTTGTATCGATTTAATCAAAATTGTTTTGGTTACACCGCATATTACAAAATCAATTAAATCCCTGATTATTGGGCACAGATGTCATATTCCATTGGTGCAATTTTTCCCCTGCCAATTTGGTGAAAACTTTGTTTTTGAATGTTACAAATAGCATGCAATAATAGCACGCGATTTTTTATTTCAATATAAAAATAAAATAACGAAATAAATGAAATAGATTCTATTATTTAAAAAGAGGAAATAAAAATAAATAAATGATAGTTTGATATAAATAAAAATTGATATACATAATATATAGAATTAAAATAAAAAATAAAAGTAAATAAACAGCAATATAAACAAAATAACCGGGTTACCATGTGAGGCATAAAATTGCCATTTTGTTACAATCGCGCCAATGTGGTGCGTATGACATCTGTGCCAAAATTACCTGTATAGATTTGTTGGGAATTTTTGAAATTTGAGACACATTTTTTCATTAGAGGCAAAAGGTGCATGGAAAGGGAGCAAAATTTATTAAAACCAAGCAAAAATATTAAACAGAGATGTGATATGCGCACCACATTGGCGCGATTGCAACAAAATGGCAATTTTATGCCTCACATGGTAACCCGGTTATTTTGTTTATATTGCTGTTTATTTACTTTTATTTTTTATTTTAATTCTATAAACTGTTTTTAATATGTATATCAATATTTATTTTTATCAAACTATCATTTATTTTTATTTCCTTTTTTTAAATAATAGAAGCTATTTCATTTATCACGTTATTTTATTTTTATCTACCCTATATATATAAAATCCTAATGAAACGAATTTGTGAAACGATTTTATGAAACAAATTTATGAAACGATTTTATGAAACGACTGATTAAACGACTGATTATGTTTCAGGGCTATTTTTAATAAAATATTAAACGCTTGATGGTGAAATTAATACCAATTGTCCATAAAAATCTGCGGATGTCAAAACTGGTAAAAAAATTTTGAAATTGGAATTAGTTTTCGAGATATTAATTTTTTTCTAATTTTAAATGACATTTCTGTAATGATGGCAACTAATTACTCAGTTTTTTTGTGACAAAAAAAAAAAATTGAAAAGGATCCCGATAGGGATTATTGATTTCTTTTTATTTGAATCTACTTTGAATCTATATTCTTTTTACTTTGAATTTATCTTTTATTTCTATCATTAATGAAGACAAGATTGTGATTAAATTATGTTTTTCAGGAAAATTTGGAAAAAAAAAATCACATTTCTATCGTCAGGATTCAAACGTCTGTCAGCATTTAATTTAATTTATTCGGTGCTTTTCCACTTTATGGGGCCTTGACGAAATAGGGAAAATAGCCTTGGCGGAAAAGGAAATTTGGCAACATACTTTCTGTCAACTTATTCACTTTGTCATTTCGTATACAGAAGCATTTTTCAATATTTATACAATTTGTTTAGCGTAAAATGTCATTTATCTTATTTTATATATAATCAGAAGTATTTTGATAGAAAAAACAATAATAATATACGTATAATTAAAATACGCATATAAACAAAAAAAATCGTCGAATTTGTTTCCATGGCTGTTTATGTCATTTGGCACCAAATCTCACTTTCTGATGCCCGAATTGCGCCAAGCTTTTTAAGAAAGCGTCAAGACCCCTATAATAGAAAAGCACCAAAAGTTCATTGGGTTTGTTTTCATAACTTTTGGCAACAAATATATGTATATTAACGAATCTATCCCTTTTTGAAGCTCGAATTACGCCAAACCTAAAAGCAAAGGATCCTATACTGGAAAAGTACCCGATTTTCTTATGGACAATATTCAAGTGACATAACATGGTGTAAAATTATCGCAATAGCAAATTTGTTTAAATATCTCATCAATTGATGCCAAATAAATGCAGTCATGCATGCACAAAATATTTAATTAATTTTGTATGATAAATAATTATTAGAAAATTCTGGGTCTACATATTAATTAAAATAAATAATTTACATATTTAAAATAACATGAAAATATGCATGATGGTGCACTAAAATAGAGAGAAAATTAAAACCTGTTACTGAAAATATATATAACATAGTACTTTTCAATACCGTGGTTCTTAATGTTATTCACAAGCAGATGGAATTTTTCTCATCCTTAAACGCAAAGGAAGAATAGAATACAGATCGTTGTTATAAAAGTCCAAAAGGTAGCCACAATTTAAACCTAACCATTTTATACAAGCTGGTTTTAAGTTGTAATTGATTTTACTTATCAATCCCGAAAACAGTCGTCAGTTGTTGTAACAGCTGTGTATGAGGACATGATAATCAAAAAATGCCCCATTAAAACGTTAAAAGCATGGCAACCCAATTACAGATCGACCAATATTTTTAAAACAAAGCACACTGTCATGTTTTTAGAGGCCTCGAAGTCTGAGTGGGGGTTGGCGAGCGTAGATCGCAGGGGGGTAGGCCCCCTAGTATTGAAATAAAAAATCACGTGCTATTATTGCATGCTATTTGTAACTAATATTCAAAAGCAAAGTTTTCGCCAAATTGGCGGGGGGAAAAATCGTGCCAATGTGGTGCGTATATAACATCTGTGCCGTAATTTTTGATGTACTACATAATAAAAGTCCAATTTTTTTTTTTTTTTTCATAACATCAAAATGGGCACTGAAATGTCTAAATATATGTATTTTGGGTAATTTTATGTTCACCGAGTGCCAGTGATCACCAAAATTTTTTAATCTCACCAACCCTTTTTTTCTCGACAATCTTTTAACATTAGCTAATAACAAATAACCAATATTTTAACATTGCAGCGTAATGTCTTTAAAAAGTTACTTAAAAATAGCTAAAATATAATCATGAGGAAATACGTAACCACAAAGGCACAGATGTCATATAAGCACCCCATTGGCACGATTTTTCCCCCGCCAACTTGGCGAAAACTTTGTTTTTGAATATTAGATACAAATAGCATGCAATAATTTGTGATTTTTTTAATTTCAATATAAAAATAAAATAACGTTATAACGTTAATATTAAAAAACAAAGGGTACTTTTCGGTTAGCCGGGCGCCAGTGAAATTTATATACCTATGTATACATATATATACATATATCTATACATACACACATTTATATACGCATGTATTATATATACACATACATATATGTGTGTATGTATACATATATATGTATATATAGATATATACATTTCACTGGCGCCCGGCTAACCGAAAAGTACCAAACAAAGTTTCGCCAGATTAGCGGGGGAAAAAATTGCGCCAATGTGGTGCGTATATGATATCTGTGCCACCACAAACACATCAATACAAATAACAAAATTTCAAGAATTGAATTGAAATCAAAATTGAAATAATTGAATTGAAAGGGTTGGAATTCAGATGATACCAATTGAAACAAGATTTGGCGAGTTATCACTGGCGCCCAGTAAACATAAAAGTACCATATTGGATATATATTTTTTTTTTTTTTTTTTTCGATTTGTTGCTGATCTTGGAAATATGCCTCATGGCTCAATGGCATTTAATTAAGCAAGAAAAACTTCTGTGAAAATTCTGAGAGTCAGACTAAATTTTTAACAGTAAAAATTATATATATTTTTTGTAACATATTTATGTATAGTGAAAATAATTCATACCTTATAAGCCTAAAATATTTTTATTTTTTATATTTTCTAAGAAAAAATAATTGTAAGAAAATCTTTTAGGGAAGAGTTCCGTATCCTTTGATGTTTTTTTTTTGGCGAGTTGATTTTGGCGATAAGTGTTTGATGTGATTGTTGCAATCTTCAGTCTTTGGGGTTACTTTTTTAACTACTGAAGTGAACTTAATCTATGTGATGTCGCACCCCTTTTTGTGCTATTTTTGATTTTTTGGCCAATCGCACAAACCAGCACTGAATATGAAACTCTTTCCATACTATGTCAGTTAAAAATATGTAAGAGGAAATTTGTAAGGGGAAATTTGGTACTTTTCCGTTATACGGACACCATTGTCGCCAAGCATACATTTACATACATTTATATACATTAATATACATACATTAGCATACATACATTTACATACATTTAATACCTACATTTACATACATTTAATACATACATTTACATACATTATGCATTAGCATACATTTTGGAATGATGTTCGTATAACGGAAAAGTACCGGAAATTTTTTGAAAAACAATGTTTGTCTAAAACTTTTCAACGCATATAACCACTGAAAGGTTAATAAAGGGTTAGAGTTCACTATACCTCTTGGGTGTATCGCAAGTGATAATAATTTTTATTTTCACACTTTATGAATTAGATTTTTTACGTATAGCTGCAGAAATCCTGCACTGAGAAAATTTTCAGAAATCAACACTGATTTTAAACATATCTAAGGTTTTTGTCACATGCCCGAGCAATATTCATATAAAATTTGTAATTCATATCAAATTGTTTACCGTCAAGTTTTGACGGGTTCCGTTTAGTTGATTTTTAAAATAGCAAAATTATTTATCTTTCAAGATTTTATTCCCCATCCAGAGTCGACACTAGACATTTTACTGCCTGAGGCAAGCCTTATTTTGCCATCCCTAGGATGCAATATTTTTTTTCACCACTACTCAAACTTTTTACGAAATAAGTAAATTAATAGGCTATTTATAATTTATTTAAAAGAAAACATTCCAGAAATTTAAAATAATCAAATTAAGAAATTTGCCATTTAAAAAAAATTAACCCATTAGTGCCTGAATTTTTTTTTCAACTAAATATTCAGCTTAATTATATTAAATGGTGTAAAATGAACGTAAAAAATAGAAACAAAAATCTCTGTTAAAAAATATTTATTTAATTTATAAAAATCTAAACGTCTCAATTTTGGGACGCTAGGCACGAAAGGGTACAGGTTTTTCACATTTTTGAATCTTGAATAAAATTACTTTTTTAAGGTAAAATACCATTAAAAATAATGGAATAACAACTTATTACTAAGATAAGATGTTAAAATGCTTTTTATACAATAGAATATATTAAGAAATTTGCCATTTAAAAAAAATTAACCCATTAGTGCCTGAATTTTTTTTTCAACTAAATATTCAGCTTAATTATATTAAATGGTGTAAAATGAACGTAAAAAATAGAAACAAAAATCTCTGTTAAAAAATATTTATTTAATTTATAAAAATCTAAACGTCTCAATTTTGGGACGCTAGGCACGAAAGGGTACAGGTTTTTCACATTTTTGAATCTTGAATAAAATTACTTTTTTAAGGTAAAATACCATTAAAAATAATGGAATAACAACTTATTACTAAGATAAGATGTTAAAATGCTTTTTATACAATAGAATATATATTTTAAGTTACTTAGAAAATAATAAAATATAGCTACTTTGTATGAAAGTCTTTGAAACATTTTTCGTGCAATCCAATATTACATTTGCTACACTTCCTGGTGACCTTTTTCCCACAGTTTCCACATCATAACTGTGTTTTATTAACCTCGACATAGTGATTTAAGCCGTCGTATCTAATTGAATCTAGTACTTTACATCTGCATGTTTTAGCAATAGGTCTACCTGGTCCAGGGAGATTGTTCTTTGACCGTTGAAAATACGTTAAACATATTTCTCGTCTAAAGGATAGGAGATCTAATGGTTTTGAAGAAGAAGATGGGCACAATCTATATATTTGCCAAGCATTTTGAAGTGCACTTTCCATCCCGAATACAAATAATGGCCACCACCATTTCTTAGAATGTATGGAACAACGATATGCATTTAAGTTTTGGTCCATACGATCTGTGCCTCCCATACACTGATTATACTGTGATACTACATCAGGTTGATCAATTTCTATTTTTTTTTTTTTCTACGTTAGACCAGCGCTTTGCTTTTACTATAGGACAAACGCTGTGCATATTGGAACCAATAGTTATCTCTCCATCTCACAATTATCATATTTTTCATCTCATCAAAATAATATTCATGCAAACCTCTAGTCTGTTTTTTGAAAATTTTAGCATTTTCTAGAGGACAGTCTTCAGTACGATTGGTACGTATGGTTCCTGTTGCTCCAATATTTCTTTTAGATAATTCATCAATAAGAGAAGGACTAGTAAATAAGTTGTCGAAGTAGAGGTCATAAGGCTTGTTTGCAGGTAATTCAGATATTAGATCTAATACTACAGATCCTCCCATTCCTAATCCATGAATGTCTCGAAACAGTTCCAGCTCCCTGGTATGTTTCAAATTGGACTAGATATCCAAGTCTTGTGTTTAGAGCCCAAACTTTATAACTAAATCTAATTGGTTTACTCCTGATGAATTGTTTGCATGTATGTCAACCGTAATAAGGCACCATGCTTTCGTCTACACTTAGTTGTTGCTCCATTGGATAGTAAAGTAAAAACTTGCCATTTAACATTGAAAAATAAGGACGCAGCTTTGACATTTTATCTTTCTTATCGAGCTTGTTATTATCTGCCAAATGCAGGTATTGCAATATTTGCTCAAATCGATTTCTGTTCATTGAAGAACTTATGGCAACATTATTTACATCAATAGATGGATCCCAGTACAATCTTCTCCTCGGTAACTCAGCATAACCACTTGTTAAAAGAATGGCAATAAAAGTTCGCAATTCTTCACAAGTAATTGTAAATGGCATGCATCCTTTCTGCTTAGCATACAGAATGCTTTGCTCCTGGATAAGTTCCATCAATTCACATCAAAAAATAATTCAAATACTGATGTTGGAGACCAGTGAATGTTCAAAAAATTTGGTTTGGTTTCATTCCAATCTGGTATTTGACGTACTAAATCGTCAGCTTTCCACTGTCTTTCGCTTTTTTTTCTTTCTACTTTTCTTAGGAGGTAACCCTTCCTCCTTGTCATTTTCAGACGATGAATCCCAAACTATTTTGGATGCCGCTCCTTTGTATTTTATTTTCACTGTGGCTGGAGCACGTAATTGTGAACCAGATAAATTATCTACAGATAATGCATCTTCGGGGCCGCTGTCTTCATCCGTTAAATTTCCATTTGCTGGAGGAGTAAGAATTATGTCAGCATTCGTGAACTCTTCATCATCAGACAATTCATCTAATAGAGCCAATGCTTCTTGAACAGATAAACTGAAAATGAAAAAAAAAACAATTTTTATTGAATTTATATTTATTTTATAAATTTATAATTTATTCATTTTTACTATGTCAATGGCTAAAGGTGGAGAGGGGATTCTAGTTCTTGAGCCGAGCCCAGCCCCTTCCCCCTTATAACAAGTAAATTTTTATAGCCAAATAATAACCTGAATAATATAAAATCATTTTGTAACAAAATAAATGTCATAAAACAAAGATTTAATGCATAAACAGTAACGAAGAAAACACGACAAAAATATTATTATTGAATTTATATTAAAAAATATTTACATATTAGAAATGAGCAATTACTAATATAGTATATATATATATATATATATATATATATATATATATATTAGGGCGTATTGAAAAAACCCAAATTTCTTAAATCTTTTTGCGGTAGTGCAGAAAAGTTGTGAATTCCCTTTATTAAAAAATGTGCGGAATCTTAAAACTGTGGGTTGATATCTTCTGTCGCCTCAATGGGACGAAAGTTCCAAAAATTGAGCTAAAAATGATTAAAATACAAAAATTAATAAATAATCACAGATTTCGCTCATCGGTTTGGGGCAGTACTTACAAGTTACTATTTTGTAACAACAACAACCATAGAAAATTCTAGAATTATGGGTTAATATCTTCTGTCGCCTCATCGCATCGAATTTTGGAAATTTTGACGCATTTTGTTAGTATTCTGCATAACTGATTATCGAGACAGACTGGGTTTCGCGGTCTGCCAAAATAGTGGAACACACATATTTTCACGCCGGGAAACAAATGGGAGCGACCAGTAAATCACGTGACTACTCTTTTTCATCTGGCTAAGTGCATTAGGCATGCGCCACAAGCATCTGAGAGTCGTAACCGGTTTTAACTCGTTTAAAATAGAATCTTTACAATTAGTGTGCGGTCTTTACACTTGTTTGCTCTGTAGTCGTATTTTAAAGATTTTATCTTGCGCTTTTGAGCATTTCATCGTCGTTTTCTAATAAGAGATATTTATAAATATTAGAAATGCCAAGATCATCACAGTCAAAGTTTTCAAGTCGACAAACATTGCAATGTCCTATTTTTGGAACACCGAAGGATTTTTTACGATTGCTGCCAACGCATGAAGACATCATAAGATGTTGTGCTCACGAGAGATGGCGTATTGGTTGTGAAACTTATGGAAACAAAGAACCATGCTTTTCAGTTATTGCAAAAACTGTTTCTTTGAAGACTGAAAAGTTCTACGTCAATGCATCCATTCCTTCAGTTTCACATAAACGTGTTTGTGATATGATACACGCATACCATGGAATATATCTATCAATCATGAAAAATATAAAATGTGTGGGAAAAAGCAAGACTACTCTGGAAAATGTTGAGAATATTAAAATGGCAAGCAAAAAATCTTTTTGACATATCTGACTGTAAATGCGCGATTTTTAAGGAGTGTATTTGTCCTAAAGAAAGCAAAGTTCCTGCAAAAGAGCAAGCGTTCCACATTGATCAAAGAACGGAAAGAAAAATGTTCAATGGGAGTGTTGATGTTCCAGAAACAAAATGGCTACAGAAACGTCAAATGCGAAAGGAACAGGATACTATTCAATCTGCAAAACAGGTGTCTCCTGCTTCAGCTTCAAACTATTCAGTGGCAAATGAAAGGGGAAATGAAGTAGAAAATGTGATGGAGGTGGCGACTGAAGAAGACAAGGTGGACACTAAACACACGTCTTACTCAGCGTCTCTTCAGCAGCCTACAAAGAGTGTTCAAATGCGTTCAAAACTGGATAACACAGTTCTTGTCTGTGAAAGGTATGGTGTTTCCAACAGAGCCACGGCTGCTATTGCATCGAGTGTCATGCAAGATTTGGGTTTAATATCTGAATCAGATACCAGCCTTGTGACAGACAAAAATAAAATATGGAGGGAAAAATCGAGAATTTACAAAACATTGGTCTCAAAATCAAATGAAAATCGTTCCACTCTATCTGGCCTTTATTTTGATGGACGAAATAACAAAACCTTAACATCAGAAATACTCGAGGACAAAAAGTTTCAAAGAACAATTGTAGAAGCGCATTACTGTATTGTATCGGAGTCTGGTTCTACGTACATAGGACATGTTGCACCTGAAAGCGTATCTAGTCTTGATATATCTAATAGTATTTACAAATACGTAACAAGGGCTTTATTGGATGATTTTAGCAACCTTATTGTTCTCGGTTGCAGCGAACACAGGAGTGTCTAATGGCGTGATTCGCAGGCTTGAATTGAAAGTTCAAAGGATTATTTTCTTACTTCATTTCAATGAGTTGCCATTACGACACCTATAGGGCAGTTGCAATCAGCTGATCAACCATTGAGAATCCATCAATCAGAACTGTCTATTTGTACTGTTTACCTCCAACGTGACGTCAATTGCAACTGCCCTATTTGAGTCCATAGACGGCAAGTCATCTTACACCGGAGACATTGGACGAAACCTCAAAGGAGGCTAAAAGCTTTCAATTGTCGCTTTTAATAGTACTGAATGCAAGTTGCCAAACATCCTATCACCCTCAGTCCAGATCAGAAATACTTGTTAGACATTTGTACCGACATTAGTTCTGGCGTTTGTTGTTCAGATTTAGCAATCCGAGAACCGGGAACGTTGAATTTGTCCCACTGGCTAACAACTTCCAATCGAATAATGAGGTCTACGCACCGTCATGGTTCCGAATTAAGATCCATCATTCCATAAAGGATGGTGCTAGACACCTGTGGCGTTTCATTAACTCATCTCGGTACTTAACAAAAAATATAGTGACATAATCGACTCAGTTATTTCTCGCAATGCTTACCTTGCGGCTTCAGAAAACATGTTTTTGGCCATTTTAACTGATGAGAGGTGCCATATTAGGACCCTTGCACCTCGGCGAATTATCAAGGCAAGGTAAATTAGCCCAGACGGAAATTGTGTACGCAAATTCGTTATTCCTGCTGTTAACTTTGAAGCTACAGACTATGTAGATCTCATTGACTGGCAAGCTTGTTATGTGATATCGCCTCCTGTTCTCAGAGAGATCATTTCTCAAGAATTTCTGAAGATGATACAGGACAAAATGCCAATGTTTTTCTGGAAATTTATTAAATTTCCTTCACACACACAAGCAGTTGAGCAGATTGTGAAATTAGTCACTGCAGCCTCCGGAAAAACAGTGGGGGGCAGACAGGGATATATTTATTAGAGCGACACTCGAATCCAGAAAACACATGTCAAAATTTGAGATTAAAAAGGATTACAAGCAGTAATGCTTTTGTCATTTGTATGTTCGAAAGGTAAAATAAAATTAGTGTTTCCATTAAAATGAGATAAGTGTGACGTTTTTTTATTTAAATTTTTGCCTTCATTTTCCAAAATTTGGTGTCGATGAAGCGGCAAAAGATATTAACATATAATTCTAAAATTTTTTATGGCTGTTGTTGTTGTTTCTCGGCATAAAAATAGGATGTTCCACTATTTTGGCAGACCACCAAACCCAGTCTGTCTCTTGTGCAAGCAGTAAATAGTTATGCTGTAAACTACCAAAATGCATCAAAATTTCCAAAATTCGATGCCGATGAGGCTATAGAAGATATTGACATACAATTCTACAATTTTCGATGGTTGTTGTTGTTACAAAATAGTAACTTTTAAGCACTACCCCAAACCGATGTGCGAAATCTGTGATTATTTATTAATTTTTGTATTTTAATCATTTTTAGTCCAATTTTTGGAGCTTTCGGCCCATTGAGGCGACAAAAGATATGAACCCACAGTTTTAAGATTCTGCACACTTTTTAATAAAGGAAGTTCACAACTTTTCCGCACTACCGCAAAAAGATCGAAGAAATTTGGATTTTTTCGATACGGCCTAATTGCCGAAACGTCAGTGAAGGCTTACTGTTGAGACCCGAAAAGTTTTTGGTTTCTGTCTGTCTGTCTGTTTGTCTGTCTGTCCGTCTGTCTGTCTGTCTGTCTGTCTGTCTGTCTGTCTGTTCCGCGATAACTGCCGTAAAAATGATCCGATTAGTTTGATTTTTGGTAGGTATGTTGGTGAGATACCCGGAATTAGCTGTATAGTTTTTAGTTACATTTGGTTCATTCGTTCGGAAAATATAGAACATTTCTTTTTTTATCATAATGCTTTCCTATGGGAATTCAGACGATTTTGAATTTTTTCAGTCGTTGAAAATAAAATGTCGCATTTTATTAATGTATTTAAACGGTAAGTTATGAAGGCTAAAATTTATCAAGTCAGGTCTTAAATTATTCAAGTTAATTTGAAATTTTGTTAATACATTCGTCAGATTTTTTAAATTAGGTGTATAATTTTTGGTGCAATTTTATACATCTGTTCTAATAATATAATACATTTTATTCTATCATTTTCTGCAATTTTTAAAATGCATTTATTTTTATTTTCCTCTTTAATTTAACCGTAACCTAGCAACTAAATTTTAAAGAATATCAAAATAATAAAATTCAAATAATTCAGACTATTTTGCCACAATATTTTATTGGGTGATTTTAATATTTTATTGAAATAAATGAGAATTTATTTT
Organism: Maratus michaelseni; assembly: GCA_963931845.1. Lineage (NCBI taxonomy): Eukaryota > Metazoa > Arthropoda > Arachnida > Araneae > Salticidae > Maratus > Maratus michaelseni. Next base: position 865,035 of record OZ007588.1, read on the forward strand.
GATACAAGTTACCTTTTAACTACAGAATGATAACCGAAGCATTTTTACATAAGATATTATTCATTTCTGGAAGAGATGTGGATTATTCGTGGTTGAAAATTAGTATTATTTTTAAAATAGGATATAATATCTCGTACAACGAGATGGTTAATCTAAAGAAATTAGCGTAGTAAAACGCATCCATACAGCCTGAAATAGCACAATTACTGGAAACTGAGTTCATAAAAAGTTATCACAAAAAATACTTTATAGCGCCAAATCACGGTTGCTATTTAGTGAATTGACAGTGGGCACGATTATGAATGATTACACAATAGGTTTAAAAGTTTTCAAATAAGCCTATTTTTGAGAGATTTTACTATTGCCATCGAGTTAGAACAAGATGTACGTATGTAAAATAAATATTATAGAATTACCATCAAAACTGTTTTTCCGAAACAAAAATTGTAATAACACTAGATTTCTGCAATAGATATAAGTGAAATACAGTAGATTTAGTTTACATTTCCATAAGTTGCTTTTGTACACGAGATATTATTCAACTTATCTATCAGATGCGAGTGTTTCGTGGTTGGCAGGTAAGTAAATATTGCTATTTAGGTACTAGGATAACATGAAATTATTTTCTGAATTTTTGCTTATCCTAATAAAACCACTGTGTAGAACGAAATCCAAGATATACTAGAATCATTCACACAAACAATAGGAAATCATGAATATAAATGTAATAAGATTACGGGGGGTTCAGGGGGCAGAGCCCCCTTGAAGAAATGTATTGTTTTAATCTAAAAAATAGAATAAGAAGTTCATAAGAATGTCAGAATATTATTGCATAAACCATGTTTAATTTAACGTTTTTAATTTCTGAAACCTTCGAATTATTTTATATGCGTATAAGTATATATGTAATAATTGCCGAAACGTCAGTGAAGGCTCACTGTGGAGACGTGAAAAGTTTTTGGTTTCTGTCTGTCTGTCTGTTCCGCAATAACTGCCGTAAAAAAAGTTCGATTAGGCTGATTTTTGGTGAGTATGTTGGTGAGGTACCCGGAATTAGCTGTATAGTTTTTAGTTACATTTGGTTCATTCGTTCGAAAAATATAGAACATTTATTTTTAGGTCATAATGCTTTTCAATGGAAAGTCAGACGATTTTTTTTAATTTTAACATTCACCGAAAAGAAAATGTAGCATTGTGATAATTGTAAATGCTAAATTATGGATTCTAAATTTACGAAATGGAGATCTTAATTAAATCCTATCGCTTTAAAAATTTGCCAATATATATATTAGATTTTCGAAATTAATTGAATAAATTATTAGGAAATTTTATGCATTAATTTGAAATATATCAAACATTTTAATTTCTCATTTTTTACAAAAGATTCCAATGCATTTTTTTTCTCTCTTTCATTAAATGGTTCCTAAGCAACTATATTTCAAAGAATATCAACAAAGGAAAATTCAAGTGAATCGCATTATTTTTACGCGAAATCTATATATTTAACCCCTTAATCGTCGCGCCCGATAAGTGTAGGCTACTTTTTAAAAATTCAGATTGCTTGATTACCACCAGTTTTTTTAAGTAGAAATATTTGCCTTATTTAACAGGGCAGATAAAATAATGCGAGAATAAAGCCAATTATACTATTTTAAAATACTGGTGGGAATGAAACAATCTGAATAAAACAGGCGTAGCCTACGCTGCCCGTGAATGTCTCGGGCACGACGATTAAGGGGTTAAAACGCTAAGCGATTTCTTTCGACAATCCGTCAGAACAAACTACAGCATCAAATTACACCATTCTTTTTTTAAATGAAAGATATTTGGACACAGATTTGTTATCGTACATTCGTTTGTTCGAAAATTTAATTAATTAGCTGTAATTTTCAATTAAACTTTTACTTCTGCTTATGACGTCATAAAGACGGCAACTCCTACTTTTGAGGGCATAGAATTTATTCTCTGAACTCTGTGGTTCGCCAATCTTTTGACATTAGCTAATATCAACTAGGTAATATTTTAACATTGTAGTATAAAATCTTAAAAAAAAAACTTAATTAGCTAGAATATAATCATAATAAAATATCTAAACGTAAACATATCAATATGAATAACAAATCTCACGTAAAATGTTGCAATTTAAATTATTCCAATTGAAACAAGATTTGGAGAGATCCTTGACACCCAGCTAACATAAAAGTACCTATTTTATTTTATTTATTTACACACATATTCCAATTTATTATAAAACACCAGGTTGCCATACAAAGCAAAAATCGTCATTTAGGCGCCAAAAAATAACCCAGGTGCATCTGCGATATATGTACTGATTTAATCAAAAGTATTTTGGTTGCACCGCATATTGCAAAATTAATTAAATCCATAATTATTGTTTCTTTCTCAGATTAAAAATAAGAAAATTGGTACTTCTCTATTATCCCGTCGACCACTTTTCATAACAAAAAACTATCGCCAAACTGTAACGCCAAATAAACGGGAGAACGTTGCCATTGAAATATCAAAATAAATAAATAAATAAAATACATGAATTTAAGGACACAATCGTTATTTTAATTAACGAAATAGCTAATAATTCAGTAAAACATAAGGAAAATAAACTCAAATCTCTAATTAAAAACCACTTGATGACGTAACAAACACGTATATTGCTTCTAACATCAAGTAAATAGGACTGCATTTTTGGCGTTTAATTTTACAGTTTGGCGATAGTTTTTTGTTATGAAAAGTGGTCGACCGGATAATAGAAAAGTACCAGAAAATTTAATGTTTAACGAAATTCAATTATTTGATCGATCGCAAATTTTGGTTCTTTTCCGTTATACCTACACCATGCCATACATGTAAATATATGCTTGGCGACAATGGTGTCCGTATAATGGAAAAGTACTCAATTTTTTCTTAGTTCGGGCTATACCAAAAACAAACATTTTACAGGTAACTAAAAAATCGCCGAAAAGGGCTGCTTCATCAGCTGTTATGACAGCAAAGTTGGATAAAATCTAATAACCTGAATTTTACAACGTTTATGCGAAACACCACAGAAAACACACGCTATTTTTATATAAGTAGGGTATATTTAAACGAATAAGAGAACTAACAACCTTCAATAATATAATGCATGAAAAAGTAAACAAATAAGTGATTCAGCAAATCATAAAAATATGTATTTCTTAATATAACTATAAAATACAGAAAAATATTCTGGTACCATCAAAAATATTCATTATCCCGTCGAAATTCCGTGCATTATCCCGTCGTCCCATTAAGAAAAAAAACTATATGTAAATTAGGTACTTTTCGGTTAGCCGGCGCCAGTAATATATATATATATATATATATATTACTGGCGTTATATTATTCCGTATATTATCCGTATTATTGTATATATAAACTCCAATGGAAAATTACTTGCAGAATCATTATCACAAAAGCCAACCAAAATCTATAAACCACATAAATTCAATACTAGAAAAACAAAACTATATACATTATATATATTTGTATATGTATGTATATACTATATATATATATATATATATATATATATATATATATATATATATATATATACTTCATTGGCACCCTGCTAACCGAAAAGTACCTCAAATAATTCGCCAAACTGTAGCGCCCAATAAACAAACGGAAGAATGTTGCCATTAAATCTCAAAAAAAGAAAAATAATAATAATAGTAAAAAATAATTAAGAAAAGCCCCATTTACTAAAGTATCATTTATCAGTAACTTTTAACAATAAAATTTACACTATATTAATGAAAACAGAATCAAAAATAATCTTGGATATTTATTTATTTACATTATTTTTCTTAATTATGGAAAAGGAATAAGCATCCTGATTATGTAAAGGAATGAAGAAACCATACAAATAAATTACACTTGAAAACATTAAAAATCTCCTTTATCTGTAAATTGATTTATTATTGTAAAAAAAATTCTTCATCTTTACATAAAAATTGATTAGCTTAAAACAATGTATGCGTTTCAGAAGATATGGATTTGAAACGAACAATGATTAAAGAATACATTTTAAAAATTTTGATCAAAACATTTTAAAACTTTTTTTTAACGTCGAATTTCGACTGTGCGTTTGGGGAGATGCAATGTACATGCGCATTTTAGCTCATTCGATTGCATTATCACAGAGGAGGGGGGGGGGGGGATGTGTGCCTTATTTAATATGTTCTTTTATTGACTGAATATGAGATGAACGTAGGGATATGCTATTTGTATGATACTTCATAGGTTCAGGAAATTTTCTTTCTTGCCGTGAGTAATAGGGCGGTAATGTCAAACTGATTTGCATTTTGTTTACGGATTGTTTGTTTGGAGTTTTCATCGGAAATAATAACGTAATTCACTGGGGGAATTTTTTTTTAAATAAAATATTTGAAAGATTGGTTCATAAGATATGTAATGTATGTAATAAAGAAGCTTATTTTACTAATGTTGTTATTGTAATTTTTTCCATCTAGTTTTATTAAAAATATCTAATTTTCGGGTTACATAAGTTTTTAATATGCTTTTTTAAATGAAATAGATGATAATTTATTTTAACTACTAAAAAAATATTACCAAATCGGTTTTCCAAATGAAAATAATAAAAACGTTGAATGCGTAAATTGAATATAGGTCACATAAGAAGATACAGATAATGTTAAAAATGAGTGATTTGTAGAGCTGACGTTGAGGCCTCTGATCTGTAGATTTACTAGTATATATATATATATATATTAGTAACCTCAGGATGTCAAATACTAAAATAATACAAAACATATCGGTATTTTATAATTTTTTACTGTGCCAATGGCTAAGAGTGAGGAGGCAGGGAAGTTCTTGAACCGAGCCCCCCCCCCCCCCCCCATCTCCCTTATAGTAATAATTAAGAAATTTCTATATCCAAATAATAACCGAATGATATTAACCATTTTGTAACAAAATAAATAGCATAAAACATAGATTTAATGCACAGGCAGAAAGGGAAAAAACACCCCCCCCCCCCCTTTTGTGCCTAGCGTCCCAAAATTAGGACGGTATATGAAGGCTGAAATTCAAACAAAAAAGTAGAAAACTGGAAAAATGCAAAAATACATATTCTAAAATAATGTTTTTTCTTCAAAATAGCATTTATAAAATAATTGATAAAAAAAATAAAAGAAATATCTTACCTTTTCTTTCGCGCCATATTATTCCAAGAAAATCCAGCTTTGTGCTAAAACAAACATTTATTTCACCCTTTTATTCTTAAACATGTGCTGCCATCTGTGAATAAATATTCAAAACAAATACTAAAGATAATTTTTTTTAAGTTTTGAAAGGATATCATAATATCTTTTGTATTGGGATTTTTGTAAAGAAAGCGTCCCAAAATTAGGACGCCAGGCACAAATGGGTTAATAAATAACAACAGCTAACTTGAAATTAAATAAATAAAAAATGCTATCCTATTCTAGTCATAATCCTATTCAAGAATAAAAGTGACACTTGTCCATTTAATTCACCTTTTTTTACATTTTGGAAAAAGCATTTGTTGTACAGAGAATATTAGAAAAAAATTGGGGACATTAGAAAAAAATTGGGGGGGGGGGGTCCACATTGGGGGAAGAAGCTAAGTTTAAAATAAATAGTATTGAGCCAAATCGGGTTGACATTTTAATAAACAACTCAAAACTACCTATAAAACTTGTATATAAATTTCAAATAGCACAATAACATCTTTTGAAATTCATAGGCACAAAAAAAAAAATCCCATATTGGCAATATTTAAAAGAAAATTTCTTTAAAATAAGACAAAATTTCAAGATGTAATTTGTAGTTTTTTTTTTTTTTGTTGTTGTTTTTTTTTTCGGCAAAGTTATTTATTAGATTATTGAAGCAATCCTATTAACAAGTCAAAAAGAGAAACATATTAAAGCAAAGTACGCAATATATTCTTGGAATTAAAATAGGAAGAGAAAAGGACACTATTATTTTCAATTTCCATACATGAAGATTTAATTTTAAATTAGTAATATTTACAAAAACACAACTATCAACAGCAAAATGAATCATTCGCCTTGAATTGGCTTCATCTAAATCGTTTATTATATCGCCCGCATTGCATTTTCATTTGCTAGAGGAATTTAAACTAGGTGACCCAACCAGTCAAAAAACTGCACAAAACATGAAAAAACTTCAAAAATCCCAAAAATTTCAAATATTGCTCCACATATTCCAAATAAATTTACTGAAAAGAAAACAACATTTACTGTATTGGGATAGAAGAATGAAACCAGATTCCGTTTACTAATGTTGAAAAATCACAAAAAATTGAAAAAAAAAAAAAAAAAACACTAAAAGTCGCATACAGATTTGCTGAATTTTCAAAAATTACAGAGAACAAAATTTATGAAATTGGATTAAAAGAGGATTTTTTTAAATAATGTAAAACTCTAAAAATCAGATTAAAAAATTCACAAAAAGCTGAAATAAACTTTATTGAACAAAGGAAAAAAATTACTATATTGGGCTGAAGAAAGATTAATACCAGATTCGTTTAAATAATGTGAAAAAAATCGCTTAGAAACACAAAGAAAAAAAAACACTAAAGATTCAAAAATCGCAGAGGGCAAATTTTACTATAGTGGGCTAAAACAATCTAATAGGAATTCTTTTCCAAAAGTCAAAAAATTGCCGAGAAACACGACAAAACTCTAAAAATCGCATTGGAAATCGCAGAAGACCAAAGTGTAATCAATTATGTATTTAAAAAAAGTTTTGAAAATTATTAAAACAAATACTTTTGTATCAGCTGCATGCAGCATCCATTAATAGACTGAGATTTCACTCTATATAGCAAGTTTTTTATTCTGATTCTTAAACACTGAGAATTTGATTCTGTATCTGTTAAATTTGTGTTTTGTTTCTATTATTTTGCTAGCTGAAGAACCACTCAGCGTTTCTCCAAGCATGCCAAAAAATAGCACAAAAAACCATAATAAACAAGTTGGAAATTGTACGTCAAACGTTACAAACGAGGTGCGTTCGTACGCACGTTTTAGAATTAAATTCATGATATCCCGTGCGTAGAACGGGTTAAACAGCTAGTTAAGTATATATTTTATGACACTGTTCATACAAATATCTTAGCTAGTTATATAAATATTCAGATATATATGTATCAGCTAGTTATATAAATATTCAGATATATATGTATCAGCTAGTTATATAAATATTCAGATCTTGATGATTTTTAATTCTGTGAAATGAATTATATCGTCTGCAGATTAATTTCTGTCATAAAATAAGTATCTCGGTCGCTTGACGATTAAACTTCGGAAGCTCCTATAACAAAAAAGCACAGATTTTTAAAAAAAAATTCAAATTTCTTAATAAATATTTTTATTAATATCTCCTAAAGTTTTGATTCGATTTTAATAAAATTTGAAATGTCTCGAAAAAATTCTGCAAAGATAATATATTTTAAATTGCAAACCATTTGGTTGGGTAGTTTTTGCATTGTTATATGCGGACAGACGGACAGACAGACGGACGGACGGACCAAACGACGACTATAGGTGCTACGTATTTATATAATTACGAACGCACCTAAAAAGCATCATAAAAAAAATTGAAATTTTTTTTAATTGCTGCATGAATTTCGAATAAACTTTATTGAAAAGAGAACAACATTTAATATATTGGGCTAGAAGATTGAAACCGTATTCCTTTTACTTAAGTGGACAAATCGCAGCCATTCGCAAGAAAAGCTAAAATTTCAAAGAGAACAAAATTGACTACATTGGGTCAATAGAGATTAAATTATTTTACTCATGTTGAAACATATCTGCAAAGTGAGAAAAACTTTAAAAATCGCATAAAAAAAATTGGTCAAAAATTGCCATATGAATTCCAAATAAACTTTATTGAAAAGAGGACAGAATTTACTTATATTGGAATAAAAGATTAAAACAGCCAACAGCCTTTTTTTTTTTTTTTTTTCTAATTTGGAAAAATTGCTGCAAATTGCAAAGAAAACAAAAAAAAAATCACATAAAAATTTCAAAATTAACTACAGTGGGCAACAGGAAAGGTGTTGTAACAGGAATTCTTTGCCGAATGTCATAGAGAAATGGAGTGAATTTGCTCCATTTTTCTGACATCGAAAGAAGGCTAAAGACTGCATTGAAAGTTGTGGAAGACAAAATGTACTATATTAGGCTAAATGTTTGTAACCGTATCCCTTTAATGAATGTTAAAAATCACCACAGAACACTAACAAATGGTACAAATTGCATTGAAAGTCACAAAGCCTTCAAAAATCATGGAGGACAAAATTTACTATATTACCGTAAAATCCTGTTAATCTGCCCCTCTAAACACGACGGAAAATCGTAAAATAAGCAGTGGGGGGGCACTTACATGGTATTAAAACTGTAGTATATGATATTTATGGGTGGGGGGGGGGGGGGGGAGATGCTAATGGCTGATCATCGCAAAGCATGCATTATTTTAATAAAGGAATAAAAGAAAAACATTTTGAAAAAAAAAAATGATAGACAAAATACAAAAACAGTATAACTTCACGATTAATGGCGATTTCAGATTATAGAAAATTCTGGATTTCAGAAGCTTTGGAACTGGAATGCATTTAGATAAATAATAACACTAATATGTCATTAATATACTATATCTGTCATTAATATGGTAACAGAAAAATAAAAGGAACTTAATAATTTAAAATAATTAAAAAACACTGAGAAATTGCAGTTGAAAATGTCCTGAAGTAATTTCGAGAACTAGTAACATTTTATGTGGTGTCACCATCTGTTGTAAGTTAGGAAGATTAAATAACAGTTTTTTTTTAAATCATGATTTCGTATCTATAAATGCTAAATAAATAATACAAGTCACAAAAATTGAGAACACATAGAAGGAATTGGTAGTGTTGCCAGATTATTAAAACAAAAAACATTACTACCACAAAGATAGCACAAATTAAGCTACAAATTCGACTGTGTATCGACAATTCGATTGATCTGATCAATCAATCGATATTTTTTTTGTGATTGGTTTTCAAAATAATGTTAAATGCGACTATAAATTCTTTAATAAAATAAATAGATTCTCTTTTAATCAAAATATTTTCAACACAGCATCAAATACACATTTTTTTAAACTTATTTCATAAGAAACTTTCACTATCAATATTTTTATTACCTTCATATCGCCATGGAGATAAATTTACAGCAAAACTAATGTTTGGTTATATTGCTTTTTCATATTGACAATGTGTTTGTATATGTTTGCGATATATCAAAGAATTGTCACGCCTTTCTGATCCGTCGGGGAAAAAAAACACTCGGGAGATAAAATTTTTGGTGTTGATCTTCATGTGATAGCTTTTGGGGGAGGGCGCTTTCTCGGGATTTTTTAAATTTTCCAATTTGCTTACAAAGTGGGAGGGGGGCGCTTAATCGGGAAGGGCAGATTAACGGTATTTTACAGTAGGCTCAAAGTTTGCAACCAAATTCTTTTTTCGAATGTCAAAAAAATTGCAGCGGAGCACGAAAAACCACTCCATGTACTGCATTCAAAATAACTAAAACATCAAAAATCGCAGAAGATAAAATTGACTCTATTATAAGCCTGAAAGTTTGAAACAGAATTCTTTTTGCGAATATAAAAAAAATCGCCGCAAAACGCTAAAAATGACATTGAAAATCAAATTAAAAATTGCAAAACTTCAAAAATAATGGAAGACAAAATTGACTATAGGTTGCTAAAAGTGTGAAACAGAATTTTTTTTTATGGGTGTAAAAAAATAGCAGCAGAACATGAAAAATGCTAGAATTTGAAAATCACACATGGCAAAATGAAGCTAAATGTTTGAAACATTCATAGAACATTTTATAGAAAATTTGTTAATGACTTTGATTAAGAAATTTGGCCAATGAGCCCGCTATAGTCAAGTTGGCTTGATTTATGGAGACTTATTTTGGGTTGCCAAATGGGGTGATATTTTGCCAAGTGTTACCAAGCTTGGTGAGAATTGGACACAAACGGATATTAATATAATTTTATGCGTATGTTTTAGAAAATGATTATAACAATGAAAGATAATAATTTAAAAGAAATCACGCTCACTAAAACTCGTAAATGAATCGTTGGTTTTTTATAATGTGCTGTCTTGCTCTAGAATTTCAAACTGCTCTATCTCAGCCATTCTTTAAGATAGAGGCCAAACAAAAAAGTCTCCAGAATTCTTGTATCAAGTCTAACACTTTAAATAAATTTGATTTTCTTATTTTTTTATAGTTTTAAAATCTTTTAGTGACCACTATTTTGAAACAGCTGGCCAACGAATGCGATCGAGACAGTGGTGAACTTAATACATACACTTAGTTACAATCAAATAGGTTTATGAATACATATGACACAGATCTGATAAATGGAGGGTATTTTGGGGTTTGGTGGTCATGATGGGTGAAAATAGACTGAAATTTTCCGGAATTGCTTTCCTCCGAACGGCTGCAATTTTTACTTTTTGTATTGAAAGCAACCTTAAAGTACATAAAAATTAAATTATTGTGTTTCAAATAGCTTCATAGACTATTTTTGTTTGCTTTATGATAATGGCTCCGATGGAGCTGAAACATGTGTCAACAGTCTAATAAAACCTATTTTACTGTTTCTAATCTTTTTATAGCAACTGAAAAGAAGGAAGCCATTATTTGAGTAAGGCTGCTCACCTGCGTAAGGAATCATGCCGATGATGGTGGGAGACAAACCTTTGTAGAGGGCTCTCACACCTCCTTCCTGTCAAACAAATGAGATTCAGATTAAACAAATCATCCAATGGAAAGACAAAATCACATAGTCATTGATTACAGGATCATCCACAATGAAACTGCTTCTATTGATCTTTCCCCATTTATCACAACCACAACAGTCGGGGCCTGACATTACTCAGGGTGCCCTTACCAGGATACGGGTATTAACTAGCCTGCGCCGCCAGCCGCCCACGGGGGTCACCGACGTCACGATAACGACCATCGTGCCCAAGCCTCTGAAGGGCTTATATCACACCAGGGGCTTTCCAGGATACGGGTATGGTATATGGATATATAAATAGGCATTTAGATAAATATGTTTTTATTTTCAATTCAATCCTATTCTAAAAATACAAATTATTGATTATAATCAGTACAAGGTCAAAATGGATCTAAAATATTAGCTTTATGAAAACGGCATACCCAATTTAGGGCCCCCAAAGTCAGGGGCTTTCATCAGGCCCTGCAACACTTTACTTTGACAAGACGCTAGCAGTGGTACAATGTCAGAGTATCCCCCCCCCCCTTTCCAGAACACTACACGATTCTATAGACAAATAGCTTAAGAGACATAAAACCTGCTGTAAGGTTGCAAACATCTTTTTCGATACCATAGCACAGAGGTCTGCACAGGCCGGGCTCGGGCCAATTTTCATAGACGAAAACACTCATGAAGGGAGAGCAATTAATAAACCGGAATTCTATAAATTCTATTTAATCTGGAGACGAGATTATGAAGGTATATTCGAAGAAACTGTAGTACCGTAATTTCGGGAGTAAGCGCCGCGGCGCATACGTGTTTAAAAGTTCAAAATATCGGCGATGCAGCGCATAACGCAAGGGCGGCGGGTACAATGATTTTTTTTTTTCTCAACATAGCAGTATCTGGATATTGTGAAAAGCCTTCATTTCATGTTTTTTTTTTTTTGTCTTACTGCCTCAAATACACTAAACACATGGATTCATTAACATTCATTCATATTTCACCTTTATTTACATTCATTTAATCTCAGTATAAAGTTCATAAACAGTTTATTATAAAAGCGTAATTACTATAGTCAAAATATATTTAACTTACCCATATTTCTCTATTTTCTGTGCAATATTAATAGCTCACTCTTTAAAAGTATTTATTGTATACTTTACAATAGTTGATAAATTATATTTATTTCATAAACATTCAAACGCCACGCTTTAGTTATGTTTTGCTATTCTCATTCATGGCATAAGGCGATGTTCGATTGAAAGGATAATCGATTGGCGTAGTACGCTATCGTTCCAAGAGATGGCGCCAGACAAGTCTTTTAGTTTTATTTATGTTCTGTTTACCTTTACCATTTACAATAAACCAAGAATGTGTTTTTCTAAAGGGAAATTCTATGAATTTTTAATTAGTAATTCAAGCCTAATCTTCTTCAAAGCATCGATCTTCAAAGTAAGCATAGACAATTTTATTAAATTGAATTTTTCTTACGATTTTTTTTCCTATTGTATTTTAAGATAACCTGTGTTTTATTGTTAATTCATATTTCTTGTAAGATTTTATCGCTATTCCTGTTACTTTTAATCCCATTTTGCCGATCGTTTTTTATCGTGACTATTTCATTTTTACCGATTTTTCAATGATGCAGCGCTTCTAATGGGTGCGGCGCTTACATGTATATTTGTTTGTTTTGTGCCGATTTTTCAATGATGCAGCGCTTACGATGGGTGCGGCGCATATTCCCGAAATTACGGTAATTGTCTTTTTCTTGATTTTATTTAACGTACACAACACACACTCACATCAAACACTAATAAAATATTAAACATTAACAGAATATATTCAAGAATCATTTTAGGAAGCGGCCTTTTTGCTTCCTCTTCAAGCAGTAAACGAGATGCTACTGAACTTATTGCATCACTGTGGGGAATGAATGCCGGCCGTGTTGGCGCCAATCTTAGCCACCCATGTGATTCGCAACATTCATTCATGACACTCGAGCCGGGCTTAACTTTTTGTTTTAAGACTTTTGTTTTCTGAACTACACTGGGCCTCAACTTCATTCTGCCTAAAGATTTGCATGAGCCGAAATTCTCAGGCTCATGCAAAAATCAGTCAAGTGAGGACTGGCACAAGAGTTTTTGCAAAAAAATGCATAGGCTTTTAAAATAGCCATTATTCTACAATTAAAATTTTTCTTAAAGAATAGTACATATATTTCTAGGCAAAAAAAAAAATTTTAAGTAGAGTAAAACCTGAGAAATAAAACCTGTCTTGATCCATTCAAAAAGAATACAATACATTTACAACAGACAATGTACCTGGTAAGAATGGAACCTGTCTATAACGGATTTTTCTTCATTTGAATGTAACTGCCTAGGTCAATTTTTTTTTTATCAATGTTTATGTACGCAATTGTTTAAGTGGTCATTAAAAAGGTTGATATTTTGCATCGCATCGCATCCATTTCAAAAATAATACGAAAATAAAACCAATGCATAAGTATATATATTTTTTTTTTTAATTTTAATTTTAGGATAATGTTGCTTCAGCATGTACTGTAGAAATTCAGCTGGGCTAGTCTTGGCCTGAGGATTTAGCTTTTATACCGGGTCAGGCTCAGACTGAACTTTTTGCTTTTATACCAGGCTGGGCTGGGCCAGGCCAGAAAAATGTTCAGGTTGAAGTTTTTGCTTTTATACTGGGCCAATAAAACTTTTGTATGGGCTGGGCCCGAGCCTGGAAATTTCAGCCCATGCACACCTGTATCACAGCATATCCAAAAATCCTGAAGAAATAAACTACATTGAAACTTGTGAAAATGAAATCCCCTAGGGACCGGGAAAATATTACCTTATAGATTAAGTTTCCATATTTGCCAGGTTAACTGTATGGTATTATATACACATTTTTCAGACACCCTGTATATATCAATCATTTTAAAGGAATGAAATTATGTTTGCCATTCCACTGAGCTCTGTTTTTGTTGAACAAAATGGAATTTAAGATGAGTGTTGCATCATCTCCCACCCTTTTTGTATGTATGCCCTCACGTGGCAACCAGTGTTGAATTCAGGGGGTGGGCCGGGGGGGGGGATGCATTCCATCCTCTTAGAGCATTGAAATCCCAACCCCCCCCCCCCCCCCCCCCTCAGAGCCACAGAAATCCCTCCTGCAAAAAAGTGTCTGAATTCAACACTGGTGGTGGTAGTAAACTTGGATCATTCAGTCAGAGACATGCCAGAAGTAATGTAACCCTAATTCATCCCTCCTGCCAACGGAGAAACAAACAAATATTTAATTCATTTAATATAAAATATGTCGATCGAATAATTGCTATTCATACATCTTAACAATGAGTTTAAAAACCAAACTGTTAAACATTTGAGATGCTTTCTGTATGCTGGAAACCTATTGGAAATTTTGCAGAGATTTTTTATAGGAGCAAGGAAAAGAATGATTTTGCAACATTTTAATCTATCGCAGGCAAATAATGAAATCTCGGGACAAAGTTACTTGGCATTCTCATCAAAATATAAGATCTATTCCATATGCTGAGAATAAGTAAAGTACTGAAAAAATAATTGCCTTTCAAAATACAAAGATCCTTTTTTTGTGGGATAAAGGGATTGAAGAAGGAGTAGACATGTAGGAGGGAGGGAGAATTGAGAGGATCCATTATTATTTTTTTTTTTTTAAAGATTTTTTTGAAAGAGTTTGAAAGATTTTAAACTTTGTGTACTGAAGGGAGAGAGAACATAGGTGAGTGTCATTTAGACAGGAGATTATGTATTTAATTTTTACTACAATGCAATAAATAAAACAGAAAAAAAATAGTTTTTTTTTAAGATTTTGAATTTTGAATGCTGTCAGGGGTGGGAGGTGTAACGTTATTTCAGAGTATGCAAATTTTAATAGATTGAAAATAATTTAGAAAAGGGAAATAATTTAAGATGTAAATTAATAATGAAATTAAATCTATAAAAAGACTTAAAATTTGCAAATCCAAAACAACGTCATGGCACATAATTGTATAGCGTGTTCTAACATAATCAATATTTAAAAAGCAATATTAATCTAGACAATAATGTTAAGGATGGGCCAGAAATAATATTAAAATTCTTAATTTAGATTTAATAAAATGATTTTGTCTAGAAATGATTGATTATCAAATTAGAAATGCTAAAAATATAAAAGTAAGAAAATGACAACTCACCTCAGTGTAGTATAGTAGTAGAATAAACACATGAAATTCTCATTTACTTTATATTTATTTAAATTCGCATCAAATTCTATAAAATGAAGAAATTGGTAGTCGGCCAACCACATGAAATATTTGTCAATATTAAAACACAATAGTGATAACATTTTTATATTGGATAAATAGGATGCTCAAACTTAATCATATCAACTGTAACTTAATTCATGAGGACGATGGATAATTTAATTAAAGTTTGGTTTAAGCAAAGTTTTAAATTTGGAGAACGTAAAATAGTTTATGATTATAATTATTATTGTTAAAAAATCTAAGAACGCTTAATGTAGCAATTGGTTTTAAGTATGATGAATCTAAAGAAAGTCTGGGAATAGTTCATATCTGGATGAATTATAGCAGTCAACGACACAAGGATTTAACAAACTGTAGTAGCAATCTAAGTTGCTGAATATAAATTAAGACAATCAGATGAAGATAGCGAACAGAAGACAGGAGATATTTATCCATACAACCAGATGAAAACGGAAGGCGATTTGTTAACAGCAATAGGAAGAAAATTAAGATAAACTGAAGTTACTGTAGATAAATGAAGACAATCGGATGAAAAAATGGCAAATAGCTTCACAATCAAAGGACTGCAGCATACAAGTTATTATTATGAAGAATACTAAATATTTGTTCTAACTCTTGTTGGAATAGGTCTTTCCGACGATGTTACACTTTAACAGCATTTTGTAGCCAATTGTATAAAAGAAATGGCAAAGAAGTTGAGGAACTACTTTTGATTCTGCCGGACGAATAATTCTTTTTTGAAGAAATCGCACTGGAACCCGTAGGTCTGCAGCATTTATAAGCACGACTAAATCCACTTAATCCTACAACGCTGAATGATTTTAAACATCCCACCCAAAATTCCGTTAGACTTCAAAATAAAAACTCTCAACCAATGAAATGCAAGCGCTACGAAAAACCATTCCTACACCGAGTCATGACGTCACGAAGTAATGCAGTGCTTGTAAGAGTTGAGATGTATTCAAACAAAAGTTATTCGTGAATGGCAACCATGATTGAAAAAAGACCCATATGGATGCTCGGCGAAGCCCGCGCCCTGCCGAAGTGCATTGAACCGTAAGCTTTCCCCAACATTCCACAGCCGAGAATTCGAAGAAAACATATTGCGGGATTTCGAACATGTTTTTTTAGGAAGAAATACGTCTCAAGAAGGCTAAAATACAAACACAGCAATAGTGCGATGTTTGAAACTCAAAAATGGATAATTACTATTAATTGCCATACTTCTAAAGTTATTAATGGATTTACAACATGTAAACGGAATCAGAAAGTAAATAAATAAATCTATATACTTAATATAATTTTAAAACAAAATAATTAATATTTAATAATTCTGATTTTCATTTTTCTGGTTTAGAAATTTTTTGTTGACATTTGTTTTGATATGCGAAAAACGTAGATTTCACTAAGTTTACTTTTACTGAATATTTGATTAATGAATTTTTTGATGAAAGCATTTAAAATATTTATTGTTTGTATTTAATAACAGAATAAAATAATTTAACAGAATATTTGAATTTTTTGGAAAGAAAATGACTTTATTGAAAGATTATTAATTTTAGCTAAGTGGGGAATTAAATCAAATGATTGAATTAATTTAAATATATTAATACAGAGGCAATGTATGGTGACATAACAGGGGGCAAAGTGGGAAAGCAGATAGTGTGGGAAGGGGGAATTTAGAGAATCATTTATTTATTGCTACAACAAAGTGGGCCATAAAGCAGAAAACTCTAAAAACATTAAAGAATTTTAAAGATTTTAAAATTTGTGTGCTGAGAGGTTAGAGGGAGGAGGGGAGGGAGAACCAAAAGGAGGAAGTGGAAATTTGGGGAAGGTAAAATTTCTTGCAACATTTTCATCTCAGTGATGTTAGCCACCTTATGAAATTTTATAGTTTTCAGGCATAACAGATTACTAGATATAACTTTTCCCCCTTGGAAGAGGGGAAGGGGGAGGAGAGCAAACTTCTAAAAATGTGTTCTCATGATTCTCTGTCCAACCTTCCGGTCCAATAATAAAAGTTTCTTGTCGCCATCTTCTATGAATTACAAGATCTTGTTTTGAGTCATTCGGTTATATAATTAAAATATAATTAAGAAAACAAAAAATGTATATAAAACTGGACCCTAAAGTTTCGAACTATTTATGGAGAAATAGAACTTCCATTGCTCTTGAGAAAATCTGCTATTTAATTAATTTTAATCATTTGTTACTACAAACGATTATGTTGGAAGGTACAAATGTGATCAGAGACTATTTTAAAGTATAATAAGTGTTTTGGAAGTCATTTTTACTTTCTTCTATCTATAATAGAAGAAAGTATTGTAATCGAAATTTTTTTCGACTTCCGGTTTTCGACTGATTTGCACGTTTTAGCGGTCAGAGATTCCGAAAAACATGTTTTTACAAAATATCTGTCTGTCCGTCTGTGTGTCTTCATTGTATCATCGAAAAGTGTATGAAGTTATGCTTCAAATTGAACCACATTTTTTTTCTATGTTTTTGGCTATGGCAAGCGGGTTCTATCAGAATTTGGGGACATTTCAACGAAAGGGGGCGCTGTGACAGCCGTTTAAAAATTCCAAATTCAAAAAGATGTACAAAAAAATTAGGAATCCTAAAAGTTTTTTTTCATTAAATGTTCGGCCTTGATCCGGAGAATCCAGAACAATTTTTGTTTTGCCTCTATTTTAAAAAATAGCTGAGATATAGCGGTTGAAATTTTAGGGGGGCTGACATTTTCAAACAAGACAGCAGATTTCATCCATAAACGGGTTTAATTTATGAGTTTTAGTTAACGTGGTCTCGGCAAATTTTCTTTCATTGCTGTAACCATTAATCCTATTATATGCTTATCACTATATATTTATATAAGCCAACGTCAAATTCTCGCCAAACTTGGCGACAATTGGCAAAATATCGCCAAGTTTGGCGACAAAAATAGGTTGCCATAAATGAAGCCAACTTGGCTGTAGAGGACAAATTTGGCGATATTCTCATTCAAATTCAATGTTGACGAGAACTGGGATTGAATGTTCTTTAATTAGGTTCCACGCATTTTACCTTCGTGTTTTCCAGTAAAATTAGCTAAAATCGTAAAATTGAGAAATAGGGAGGCTATCTGTTCCTGTCGGTTCAGGCCAGAAGGACTTTTTGTAGTTTAGGATACATTAGTTGATCACATCCCGGTAACCCGACGATTCGCAAGCAGCTGACGTACAACAGAATGATGAAAAATATTGATTTTATTGGCGATGTGATAGCGAATTTTGAAGTATTAACATGACTGAGATAGAAGAAAGTTTTGGGATTGGCACATCCGACCAGTTTAAGATTATTTATAGGTATTCTTTGGAAATTAAGCAAAAATTTACATTCAAGTAAAAAAAAATGAAATTCCATTGTGGCTGACCTAACAAGCTTGTACATGAGCCACAAACTTACGTTAAAAACACACACAAATTAAACTACCCTAACATTAAACTACATACAGTCATTTCAAGGATACTCCAGATCCCCTTCATCAGTGTAGAGAAAATAGGCATAGAAATGAACAAAAAGATTATAAAGGGTTAAGAGAACCCCTCCAACTATAGCCTCGAGTACTGGCTGATGGACTGACCAAACTGGTAAAAGTGAGAGTTTATAGAGCTGATCAAGTAAAAGTGACACTACCCAACAGGAAAACACCAAAAAACAGGTACCTCTGTGCAGGATCCCTCCACACAAGGGACAGAAAAGGGGTGCTCCTTTTATTTCTATCCTTATTTTTTTCTACACTGATGAAGGGGGATCGAGGATATCCTTGAAACAGCCGTATGTATTTTAATGTTATGGTAGTTGAATTCGTGTTAATGCTGTAAATGTGTGGCTCATTCTTTAAACTCGCACAAAGGCTCTAAGCAGCAAGGGATGTGTTACGGGCCATTCAATAATGGGAGGTAACAACATGAACACGGATGACGAAATGGAAGAAACATGACAAGAGTTAATGGAGCACACAATTAGAAAGAAAGTGCGCTTTTTTGAAAGCACACTTTTAGACACTTCAGGTTTAGACCACCGGGGTGGCTGTTTGAAGGACATAAGCTGCCCAGTGGCAGAATTATCTTTAAGTGTCTGCAACGCTAATAATGTTTTCAAAAATAGTCTGCAATACGCAATATATCATATAAATCTATTCTTGCTGCTGTTGTAGTTGTAGTGCTAATTAATTAAGGCATCAGCATTTATCTGCCTTTATGAGTAAAAAAAAAAAATCTGAAATTCACAACAAATATTCTGAAAGGTTACAGCAGAGGGGGGAGGGGAGAAAATCCCTTCTCGGCAATAATTTTCTTGTTGCAGGTCGGATTAACTCTGCTTTTGATTCGAATCTATTTCAGGCTGAGTGCAGATTCTTGCAAATTGGGTTCGGGTTAACCCGATTTTTCAAAAGTTAGTTCAGTATATTGTTTCAGATTAAAAACTATGCCTATATTAATAAGCATAGAACTTTGTGTGTCTGCTGTTTTCTAAAGGAATGCTGCATCTTTTCCGGGACTATTTCACAAAATTCACGTTTTTTTCGTGAACCTGTGACGAAATTAGCATTTCTTTTTTCTCCCGCGATCCTTTGATGAAATTCAGGTTTTTTTTCGTGACCCTTCGACAAAATTCGCAGTTTTTCTGTGATCCTTTTACCAAATTAGCATTTTTTTCTGCGTCCATTTGACGAAATTTACGTTTTCTCTGTGGCCCTTTGATGAAATTCCCATTTTTTCCACGATCCTTCAACGAAACTCATGGGTTTTTTTACAGTCTTTTGACGAAAATAAAGTTTTTCCGCGGTCCTTTGATGAAATTTTCATTTTTTATCGCAATTTGACGACAAAATTAACCATTTTCTCAGATCCTTTGATGAATTTCACGAGTTTTCTTATGCCTTTGGACAAAATTCGCGTTTTTTCCGTGATCCTTCGAATAAATTTGTTTTTTTTTCCGTGATCTCTCTACGAAGTTGGCGTTTTTTCCGTAGCCCTTCAGCAAAATTCGCATTTTTCCGCGATCTTTCAAAGAAACTCATGTTTTTTTGACGAAATTCACGTTTTTTTATGGCATTTTGACTAAATTTGCGTTTTTTTTTTTTTTTATCTGTCAACGAAATTAGCCATTTTTCGCAAACTTTAAATGAATTTCACGTTTTTTCCACGATTCTTTAACGAAATTCGCCGTTTTATTTGCAATCCTTCGACGAAGTTTGCCATTTTTTCGCGTAATTTACGCGCTATAGCCCCTCTGTGGCATCGCTGTATTTTTTTAGTCTGCAGGCGCCCTAAAAAGTCTGCGACGTCTGTCACAGCGTCGCGTACATTCTGCCATGGGGATAAGCTGAACAACAACTTAAAAATAATTTCTAAGCAGTATATATTTTTGTTTCTAAAAAAATTTATTCCATAAAAGAGTTATTCAATATCTCAGACGTGTGAAGAAAACATTTTTGTTAACTTTAGACAAACATACAATAAAAACACAGATAGATGATTTAGCATTGAGTGTCACACAGAGCAATTCCATCCCTCCAAAGACTGAGTATACACCTACGTAAAAATACGGCTCCAACCTAACACTGGTTTTAAATGGTCTAGTAACTTTCAGGACAATCTCTACTACATGTTGAAAGTTTTAAACAATGAACAAAGACTGTTTTTTGCTTAACCCTTAGAACTCCAAAGGGACCCACACCCAGGTAGCACCAGACGTTTTTATAGCGTGGAAAATAAGTCAGAACTGTTGAAAATTGGTTACGTTGTTTTATGTCCGTTGAAAAATATACTTTATATCGCAATATTTTAGACTAAAGAAATTGGAAATTTAATTCGTCATAGAAAAGACTTTTAAAAAACGTTGTTTCATGGTCACGATATTTCTGTTACTCTTCTCGTCGTTTTAAAATAGGTTTTTTAATCGTTTTATGTTTTCCTTTACTTTAGCCCGAAAGCGTGATTGCTCAACGATATAATAGATATTTTTCCTAAGTGAAAAATTCATTGAAACAACGTTGTATCTCCTCAACTCAATTTGGACGCGCGTGATCGGAATTTCTTTTTGCGCAACCTTCCAACCATCCCACCAGGCAAGAAGAACGAAAATAATAATAAGCCGCCGCCGCCATTGATTCCCTTCTTGCTGGCGCTGTGTTTGTTCTTGCATTATTTTGTCTAGTAAACGTAAGTAATCACAAGTCTTGTTATTTTTATTTATAATATTTGTAATGTATTATATTTTTAGAATGTTTTAATTTTAATCAGATTGTAATTAAAGAATAATTTAAAGTAAAATAAATGATTGTTTTGGTCAATTCCATCGTAACTGACGTAACACTTGATCATCGAATTTTGTTTTCAAAACTGTGCAGAAAATTTAATTAAGCTAGAATTTTTTTTTATTTTTACAATTTAAAATATTTCTTACTAAGGACTTAATACCCAAATACCTGCAGATTATTTCAATCTGTCTTTTAATCACAAAAATTGTAATTCAAAATCCTGTAACTGATGTAACGTAAAACTGACAAACATTTTTTCTGCCTTCATTGAAGTGTAAAAATTATCAAAACTATCTTGTTAAAATAAGTGATTTAATGTTCTCAACAACACTAAGTAATGAAAAATTCTAACAGTAACTTGTTTAATTAATTTCTGAACAATAAAAAAGAAAAAAAATGGCATTTACACATGTAACTGACATAACTTTTATTGTGTAACTGACGTAACATTATGACTTTACAAAGACAATAATGGTTCTTAACTTAGTTTGTAAATAGTAATTTACAAAGGCTTTGTATTAGGATTTTATTATACAACATAAAAATACCAAGCTTTCCAATCATACACTCAAATTAAACATGTTATAAATTTTATTTCCCCCTCAAAATGAAACTTTTATGTGGAATTGTCCTTTTAATAAATCATGAGCATCAATTTTGTATATATTCAGAACTCTGATCATCACTGCTTGTGTATGATATCAATTTAGTTTTTTGAAAATGATTGTTGCTTGCTGTATAATAATTTTTATATAAAGTTTAAATAATTTAAATTAATTGATATTTTGTAACATGAAGTGTGCTAAGGGGCAACCCTGTGTGTGTTTATATTCATAAACATGCATCTTGAGTTTGTTTTAAATAATTTCAATTTTTGAAATTTTATTTATTGTGTACCTTTTAAAAGCAATTTTTGAAAATTCAAAATTTTTAAAATAGTAGCACTATTTAAAAATATATATATATAAAAGAATTGATAGGTATATAAAAAGTTCAATTAACCAAAAGATATGAAATTAAAACTGAAATTCTTTAACCATTACTCATTTCGATAAATGAAATCTTATCAAAATGTGTTATTACGTGCTGTAACAATTCCTTGAATAATGCAAAATGTTTCATATTTTCTGAAAGTACCATATTTTTTTTTAATTTGAAAAAATTGGGTATTTTTGTGTTATAGTGTCCCCCCCCCCCCCCAAGGATGAATCGCTAAGCAACCAAGATTTATTGCCAAATCATACAGCATATGACCAGAGTTTCCCCCTGTCAGTTTCAGTAGGGTGCTGCACCCTGCCTGCTCTTTGGTCGACAAAATTGCACCCTTCTTGCCCCTCAGTAAAAAAAGTGATGCATTTTCTGATTGTTTTTCTATAACTGGCAGATGTATTTTGCTTTTTTCCCCCTTGCAAATGAAAACATAAAAGAAAACACCAAAAAGGTGTGTCAGTAAAGGCTGCCGGCACATTGAGTCAAAAAGAGTGGCCAGGCATTGTGCATTTATTTATTTATTTTGCTTTTATGGCTTTTACATACTGAAGAATTACAATTGTAGGGATAGACTCACTGGCGACTAAACTTTTTGCTTTTGGTCACTAACTTTTTATGTCTATGTTGCCATGTATTTTATAGAGATGCCCCTTTTCTGCCGAGTGGCATATTTTAGCTTTTTATTTATTTTTAAATCCGCAAATCCTCCATAATTCCACAATATTTACTCCTTTTTTTCTATTGCCCATAATTTAAAAAAATGATATTTAACATGGATGCTACATTTCGGCAGATCTGCAAATTTCCGGTTTTCTTAAAAAAAAAAAAAAAAAAAACCTGCGATATTAGGGAGGGAAAAAATTATGATATGCACTAATGGTGAAAATAAGCACATTAAATTCGTGATTTTTATGCGCCTTATCGGCTAAATTTGTGATTTTTATGTGCCCGATCGGCGAAATGCACAATTTTTGCACGCCCGATCGGTGAAATTAACGATTTTTGCACGCCCGCTTGACAAAATTCACATTTTTTACGTGCCTGATAGGCTAAAT
The DNA here is from genome assembly GCA_963931845.1 of Maratus michaelseni. Lineage (NCBI taxonomy): Eukaryota > Metazoa > Arthropoda > Arachnida > Araneae > Salticidae > Maratus > Maratus michaelseni. The sequence goes on from OZ007588.1 coordinate 888,511, forward strand.
TTACGATTTTTACTCGTTCCATCGGCTAAATTTACGATTTTTACGTGTCCCATCGACGAAATTTGTGATTATTACCCGCTGATCAGCTAAATTCACGATTTTTACATGCGCGATCAGCTAAATTCACAATTTTTACGCTTGCGATCTGCGACATTCGCGTTTTTTAAGAGCCCGATCGGCAAAATTCGCAATTTTTAAACTCCCGATCATCGGAATTCGCGATTTTTATGCACCCGATCGGTGAAATTCACGATTTTTCGTGTCCGATCGGCTAAATTCATGATGTTTTTATGCGACCTATGGACAAAATTTGAAAATTTTTTCGCGACAAATTGGTAAAATTTTAAATTTTTGGAGATGTTGGCATTTAGGGTCATTGCAGGCTGCTTTTGGTCTGCCGGCCACAGGTTGTGCATCCCTAGTATAAACATACCTATTTTATTATTGTCAGATCTTAATTCTAGACAAATATTTTTTTAGTAAAAGGTACTTATGTAGTTAGACACGCAAATACCTAAGCTTAGTGAGACTTATTTAGTTAGCTACATAAGCATGTTGTGTATAACTTTGCTGTTAACATATTTTAAATTTTTAAATAAATTGGAAATTAGTATCTCAAGTTTATTCAAAGCAATATAAATTAAAATATTTTTATTTAGTACATAAATTGCTTTACTGTAAACTAATTATATATTTATTAAATTAATTATTCAATGACATAAATGTACTTACTGGCTACTAAAGAAATTATTCTCACTCGCCACTAACTGGCTACTAAAAAAATTCAACCTACCGGCCAGTGGCTACTAAGCCAAATTCCTTGTTTTCACCTTTAGATTAAAAATGTGGAAAGAACTGGCCAAATGCAGGATTTCCCAATTACCATTTTTCCCTAAATTTCAAGATTTTTCAGCATCCATTCGACAAAATTCATAATTTTTTTGCACCCGTTCGAAGAAATTCATGGCTTATATGCGCCTGTTCGAAGAAATTTATGATTTTCCATGCATAATTGACGAAATTCATGATTTTTATGCGGCAATGGATAAAATTCATGATTTTTATGCGCCGATCGACAAAATTCATGATTTTTATGCATTTGATCGACGAAATTCAGGATTTTTACACTGCCGAATGACGAAATTCAGGATTTTTACGTATTTGATCGACGAAATTCAGGAGTTTTACACTCCCGAATGACGAATTTTTTTTACGTAGCCGATCGACAAAATTCATCATTTTTCTGTGCACGATCGACAAAATTAATTATTTTTCTGCACACGATCAACAAAATTCATTATTTTTCCTTGCACAATTGACAAAATTCATGATTTTACACACACTATCGACGAAATTCAGGAATTTTACACTCCCGAATGACGAAATTTTTTTACGTAGCCGATCGTCAAAATTCATCATTTTTCTGTGCACGATCGACAAAATTCATTATTTTGACGGGATAATGGAAACATACCAAACTAACAAATAGTATAAAGTTACCATTAAAATAACACATGGATAATAGGGTGGGTCGAAAAAACCGAAATTTTTATAATCGAAGCCTAATAGTGCGGGAAAGTTGCCATTGGTAATAAGGAATAAATTCACAAAATATTACACCAAATGGTTAATATCTTTTACCGCCGCAAGGGGGGCAAACTTTTAAAAAATCGAAAAAAAAATTTTTTTTTTAAATTTAAATTATCCAACCATACCAATACAATTTCTAATAGAATGCAACAGCTACATCAAGATGTTAGTAATGTTCCAGCAAAATGTCATTATGGTGAAATCATTTCTCTTACCGCGGTCTCTAAGTGCGGTCAAAATTTCGAAAAAAAGCGGCAAAAAATTTCGTTTTTTAAAATTTTTTATTTTTTATTTTTTATTATATATGTCTACAATTAAAGAAATTTACATTATAGTTAGTAATAACTTATAAATGTCTTGTAATTTTGATCATGGGCATTGCCAATCAGGGGCGAGAGGGGCCCGTCCCCCCTAAATTTGAGAGAAATGGGCTTTTTGAAGGGATTTTGGGGATTTTCCGGAACTTTTCAGGGATTTTTTGTTGGGAGGGGAGGCAAAAGTGAAAAATGAGGGGGAATTTGTGTAAGCAGGCTCCCCCTACCAAAATAAATCACAAAAAAGTTCCGGAAAATCCCCAAAATCCCTGCAAAAAGCCCCTTTCTCTCAAATTTAGGAGGGGCGGGCTCCTCTCGCCCCTGGTTGGCAATACCCATGATAAAAATTACTAGACAGTTATAAGTTATTACTAGCTATAAAGTAAATTTATTTAATTGTAGACATATAATAAAAATTAAAAAAAAATTAGAAAAAACGAAAATTTGAAATTTTTGCCGTTTTTTCAAAATTTTGACCGCCCTTGCGGCGGTAAGAGAAATGATTTCACCATAATGACATTTTACTGGAACATTACTAACATCTTGATGTAGCTGTTGCATTCTATTAGAAATTGTATTGGTATGGTCAGATACTGTAAATTTAAAAAAAAAAAAAAAAAAAATCGATTTTTTTTTTTTTTTTGGTCCCCCTGCGGCGGTAAAAGATATTGACCATTTGGTGTAATATTTTGTGAATTTATTCCTTATTACCAATGGCAACTTTCCTGCACTATTACGATTCGATTATATAAATTTCAGTTTTTTCGACCCACCCTAATGGATAAATAATTTCAGTCAATGTAACTCTTTTCTTTTACAAAGAAAAAAATTAATCAAGAATTTTTTTTAATTTTCAGTGGCTACCTTCCCGACTATCTTCCTTATTGAAAGACGTGGCAAAAGCAGCATGAGCAACAAGAATTTCTTAATGCTGTTTGATACAAAAGGACTTTTTGAATGTAGGTATATTTCAGAAAAATATTTCAGAAAAAGGCTGAGTATAATGATTTTATGTATAATTTTTTGTGAGTGAGCTTTGAAAATATTTTCAAAGTTTAGTATTTATGAGAGTTATTTGAAGAAATATCTTTGTATAAAAATATGCCGTAAAGGCGAGAAATTTATAAGGAAAAAGGCCTCAGTATTGGAAATTTATTTATTTGTTTTTAGACTACCATTTGTAACTCTCATACGTGCCAAGTTTTATGCTTTTGAGTCCTTTTTTATACTTTTATGCTTACAACCCCCCCCCCCCCCCCCTGTTTTTATGCTTTTCCTACAATTTCGACAATTCTCTTTATTTTCTTAGAAAAATGTATTTATCTTTTTATAAATTTGCGAGAAAGTTATATATTGCATTAATTTCAGAAGGGATTTTACTATTTCCCATAGAGGTAAATCAGACATGTTACTTTTCAGTAAAAAGATAGATTTCTGGTTTTATTTTTATGGCTCTGACTGTTTCTGAGATCAGTGCAAATTTAAAATAAAATTCATGTTGTAATATTGTTGCATTCATGTCAGAAAAATTTGTTGATTCAGCAACAGGGATTCATACAAAGGATGTTGAAAAAATAAGGGGGGAGGGGGCTCTGATAAATGGCACAATAATAAATAAGTCAGATTGTCATCACCTCGAATCATATCTTGTAGAATGTATGTGCAGAAAAAAACTAGAGAAAACCCAGAAACAATCTCCTCCCATGCCCCAAGTTTATTATATTTTATATTGCAGAAATTTAAAAAAACATGAAATATGACCAATTAATAAATATGTATAAAAGTTTCTAGAATATTTCTTATAGATTGCAATGTTTTTTAAAAGATTACCCTAAAACAGGAATGGCAAACCTGCGTTGCGTGTAATAATGCACAGCAACTTTTCTGGCTTGTGAAAAAAATTCTGATAACTGTTATTTATGTGGATTTATTTTTTGTATAATAAATTAAATATTGCTTAGCACATACAAATAATGCAATTATTTTTGCATGGTGCAAATTTAATGTGGGTTATCTATATATCAACTTTAAAAAAAAAAAAAAGGTAAAAAAAAAAAATGCTCCAGGAATCCTTTCTGAATACAAATTTTATAAAAATTTAAAATACAGAAAAATTACATTTTGATTTTTGTTCTTAGTCATTTAAAGTATTAAAGAGAACAATTTGATTAACATATGCTGCAATAACTGTTTAATTAAATGTTTTGCATGTTATAATGTTGCCATACGGAATCGGCCCAAAACAGCGAAGGTTCGCTCTGGTAGTCCAAAACTAGGGGGGCGGTGGAGGTGCTATAGGACAAAATTAGCACTTTTTTTTTTTTTTTTTTGAGACCGGCGACCAGGCCCCTACCTGCCAGGTTTCCCTAGCTTAAACGGGTTTAGTGCCTGGTACCGGGGCGCGTAGCGCCACTGAAGAGATGCCGCGTAGCGGCTGGCCGTTGCTGACAGGACGGCTATGTGGAGGACTTAGTTTTGTTTCCATTTTGTTTTGCTGCTAATTGATGTTATTCTTTTTATATGGACCTGTCATCGTTATGCGAGTTGGTCTCGTAATTTAGAGCCTTGATCAGGTGACGAGACCTTCACCTGATTAGGCACCCCCAGAGGTATTATTCACAGGGAACTTGGAGGACTTTACACCCACGACGGATTTTACATGCACCAGGCGCCATTAGCGTACATGATTTAAAAAAAAAAAAAAAAAAAAAAAAAAAAAAAAAAAAAAAAACCCTGTAAGGGAAGGGGGTTAATACATGTTTATTTAACTTTACATAAAAAATAGAAGAAAATGATTACTTTTACCTGTGTTGGATTGTTTTTTTGACAAAATTAGCACTTGCCAATCGGCGAGTAATACTGAAAATTTGGCGATTGACTTTATTGCTATCACTGGTCAAACTTAATAGTCACACTTGCCAATTGCGATAATTGAATAGAAAAAGATTTTTCCCCGCTGTCGCTCGACAAATTTTGAAACCATTTGGTGAATTTCACGATTTTTTGCAAAATATTATTTGACAGATTGTGATTTTTTTTTCTCGAAACGATATTCGAAAATTTTTCCCCCCGAAACCAGTTGATGAATTTTGTGATTTTTCCACTATCGATTAATGAATTTTGTGATTTTTCCATTATCGATTGACGAATTTCGTGATTTATCGACTATCGATTAACAAATTTCATGATTTTTTCCATGAACGAACAAATTGTGCACTTTCTTTCCGTTGGTGTTCGAAAAATTTCGCACTCTATTTCCGCTGCCGTTCGACGCTGAATTTCTTAAATTTTTTCACGACAAAATTAATTTTTTTTCCTGCAATGCCTGATTTCTTTCCCGACACCATTTGACGAATTTCGCTGTTTATTCCACAATTGTTTTACAAATTTCGCAATTTTTTTTATTAAGTATTTGTAAATTTGTTATTGGCCACTGCTGAAAAACACTGGCAGGTAAAAAGAAATCCATGTAGTGGCAGTTGGCCAGTGAATAAAAGAGTTAATTTTTACCTATGGGGGGGGGGGGGGGGCAACCTATGAAGCGATTAATAAAACACAAAAACAAGGGAAATTAAAATGTTGAATAGACCATTTGACAAAATACAGGATATTTTTTCCATGATCATTTCATGGAAATCATTTGTTTTTCTTGATCATTTTCCGAAATTCCCGATTTTTTCTGCAACCGCTTGGCGAAACTGATTTTTTTTTTCTGCAACCATTTGTCGAAATTCAAGATATATTTTTGTGACAGATTTACGAAATTCGCTATTTGTTTTCTGCTATCTTTTGACGAAATTCGGGATTCTTTTCTATGATCGTTTGTTGAAGTTCAAGATTTCTTTTTTCGAAACTGACTGACAAAATTTGCGATTATGTTTGATGAAATTCTCAAACTTTTTTTGTGTGATTGTTTGACTAAATTCGTGATTTGTTGTGGAACCTTTGGTCGAAATTCGTAATTTTTTTCTGTGATATTTATACAAAATTCGCGATTTTAAAAAAAAAATCTTTTGACAAAATTTGCGATTTTTTTTCGCTACAGATGGAAAAGTTTGACCTTTTTTTTTCGCGAATAAATGTTGTAATTTGAGTTTTTTTTTTCCCCGCGACCGATTGACAAAAATTGATGTTTATTTCCGCGATCTTCAGCGAAATTCGCAATATATGTTTCCACAGCAGTTTGAGAAAATTAGTAATTTTTGAAGCTAATAATTGGCAAAATTCGCTATTTTTTCCATGATCAATTGACAAATTAGCTAATTTTGTGTAATTCCATAAAAAATACACGGATTTTTACGAAAATTTAAAAAATATTCCCAGTCTGTGAAAGAAGTTAAGAGGGGGAAATCCTGCACAGAATTTTTTATTTTGCAAGATTTTCTTATTTTGTGGACGATTTGCACAATTCCGCATGGTATTTCAAACCATGTCCCTCAAAGAAAAGTCCCCCCCCCCCCCTCTCTTGCGAGAAACTCTTGAAATGGCATCCCTGCAGTAAAAAACTGCAGAGAATATATCTAAAGGGGCTGGAAAAAGGCTCAATTTTAGACAGTTCTCCATCTTAGCAGGTATAATTGTATGGTGCTTTTTCATCGAAACTTTTTTCCAGTTGAGAAGAATTCTGTTATTGACAGGTTTCGTTTTCACAAGCTTTATTGTAACACATCAATGCTCTTCAGAGGTGCAATTTAAAAAGAATGGTTTAACAGTCTTAGAGGCTACCTTTAACAAAGATAACAAAAGCTGTCTATCATGGAACACTTTCATTGTCAATATCATGAAATTATACCTGCTAAGACAAAAATTTTCATAGCTTTTTTGCAATTTCATATTCAAAGTTTTTACTTCTTTTGTATCCTTGATTCAGTAAACATTTCGCATTTGAAGTGGGGGTTATAGCCCTCCTCCCAAGAAAATTCTGAAATGGCACCCCTGGTTGTTAGTTAATTGTTTGTGTATCTCGGCACGTACACACAAAAATACGGTTCACCATCACTCACTTGCCAGTGTGGAGTATATTTATTCAGTATCCCATCCTTGCCTATTCATTATATTATAATTCATCGTAATCTTTTTTCTTTTCAGATGCAGATCAGGCTAAATTAGGTGAATTCTTTCACAAAGACTGGGTAGCAATCCTCAGAGTATATTTGCAGCATTTAAAAAGAAGTATATCCTGACAAAACACTGAAAATTTTGTAGATTATTTTCTTGTAACTTGTTTGTTATATTTAAAATAAATTGTCGATTTAAACTATGTTGTCTTTTCATATGTACTAAAGAAAAAAAAATTCTTTACTATTTTTTTTTCAGTTTTAAATATTTTATATAATTGAAATATGTAAATATATTCAAATTTCATTTAATTGACTTTGAAAATATTCAATATAATGTTTTCATTAAAATATTCTACTGTAATAAAAAGTGCTTATTTTATTGGTGAATAATGTCAAAAGTCATCATTTATTAACAGTCTCTCATATAACTCAAACTTTGTTTTTAAAAATCCTTTTTAATAATAAAGCACTTTTTATTAATCATTCCTTGTTAGTGTGGATCTCGAGGATAATTAATACAGATTTAAAAAACAAAGATTTTATAAAATTTTGATTTAAAAAATGAAATTACATATTTCAATGATTAAGGTATTCCAAGATCTTGAGTTGCGACATATAATTAGTTTATAGGTAAGTATTTTTTTATGTATACATAATTATATGCAAGTATAAAAAAGTTTTATAAGAAGAATAAACTATGCATAGCGATTTTAGCAACTTTTGCTGGCAGAGTGATTGGATTGCAGTGTGCAATTATTTTTTTAACTTATCAAATTTTTTGCTTTTTCTTTTTCCTGTTTAAAATTTTATTATTTCATATTTTCAATCAGTGTTGCCAGTAGTACTTTTAAAATTCAGATTGCTTGATTGTCATAAGAGAGAATAAGGCCAATTGAGAGAATAAGGCCAATTACACTATTTTAGAAAGGTGGTGAGAATCGAACAGTCTGAATTAAATAAAAAGTAAAATTTTTCCTAAGATATATATTTTGTTTTATTTGTAGCTATGCAATAAACCAGTAGTGGAGGTTATTATGAAAAAGTTTTATTTTTAAGGAAAAAAAAATTGTTTAATGAAATATTCAGATTTTCTCAACAATTTCATGCAGGTTTTGACAAATTTCCAAACTTTGAGTTTAATTGCAGAGTATGAAGGCAAAACAAATATAACAATATATTTTTATAACAAAATTTAAATATGTTTATAACGGAATATTCAGATTTTTTTTGGACAATTTCTACATATTTCATGCAACAATTTTTTTCGAACAGTTTTTTTTTTTCATATTTCGAAAATTATTTTTACTTAGCTGTTTATTTCCATATTTACATTCCTATTCTACAAATATGGAAATAAACACCCAAGTAAAAATTAAAAGTCCCTGACAGCTCGGCCTACAGGCACAGGTAGATTTCGAAGACTCAGACCTTGGGGTGCCTGTTTATTACGAATTGCAGAAGACATGACCTTTTTGCCATGATTCAGCAGTTAGGACCGCTCACTTTGAAATTCGAAATTTACCTGTGCCTGTAGGCAGAGATTTTATTTATTTACTTTTAAGCTGTAAGGGTTGGTTCTATAAAAAACTTGTCAGTATAAAAATTGTAGATAATATTAAGAGGATTTATAATAAATTTAACCATATTTGATATCTTGTGAATTGACAAAGTTATGATTTTTTTTTTAACCCGTATTCCCCCCCCCCCCTCCCCTTGAGGCCATTTTTAATGATATCAAAAATCTGTCATACATAAATTTTTAGCCCCTTTCCTAGAAGTAATAATAACTTAAAAGGATTCGATACGTATCATAATTAAGAAGTTATGGGGGTTTTTTTCTGTTTTCACAAGAAGCCCTCCCTTGTTTCAATTTTGCCTATTAACGAACTTGACCGAGATTTTATGTGTCAGCTTGGAAGAGATTTTTGCAGCATTATTGAAGTTATCGTGTCCATAAAAAAGTGATATAGATAGATAGATAAAGTTTTGAACTGGGTGTGGTTTTAGGTTCTAGGAGTCATGATCGGTGTAGATCTTCAAAAATTTTCCAGAAATTCCAACATGAAGGAGAATGTAATAAATAGGTAGTATTTCTTATGAAATCTACCTGAAAATTAATATGCATAATGTCAAAGAGTATGTGAAAAATTAAGTGGTGTCATTTCCAATAACTTTATAGATTGTGCAATTATAGAATATTCTTATTTGTTTTGATAATGGCTCTGATCGAGCCGAAACATGTCAACAATCTAATAAAACTTATTTTACTGTTTATAAAGTTTTTGTTTTATGCCTTTTAGCAATTAAAATAAGCACATGTTTAGTAGAATGAAGTAACTTTTTATCAAAGTTAACGAAATTAATTTTTTTTTAATTACATATTGCATTTAAAAATATACATATTTCTAAGTGGGCTTTTCTTGATTGTTAACTAAAATTGTGCACACATCCTTTTTTTTTCTTATCCTAGGATATTTATTATTTCAAGTGAGACAGAAAAGCACTAATTTAACTAAAATACTCAGTTTTGTAATTAAACTGCTTAAAATTTGAAACAGGTAGGTAAATTTTTCTATTGCTTTTTTGTCCCTCTTTGTGAAAGGGAAAAAGACATGACTATATAAAGATTGCTGGTCACAAGCCACTTATTTAGCTAACCACTCTGAACAAAAAATAATCTTCGTGGTAGAATTTTACAATTGAAATTAATTTTACGATTTTGGGAAATATTGAAATGGAAAGGTAAAGTGACTAATGTGGCCTCTAAGATTGATTTCATGTAAAAAATATACCTCGAATGAATACATGGAAATAAGAATATATGAGAAGAAAAAGAAAAGAAAAAAAACCACTTTAAATATAATATTAAAATACTTATCTGCTACTCTTTTTTAAAAAATCTCTCACATTAAAAGCTAATTATTAATAGTTAAAAATGACATGTTTAAGAAAAAAACATGAACTCTAAATTAATGCATCACATGGGTTTGTAACAAATTTGTGTGCTTTGGAATAATAATACCATAATATTATTATTCCAAAACTATTTTAATAAGGATTGTATTAATTTTGAAATTGGATCTTTCTCTTAATGCAGATATTTTTATTGCAGAAGCCATTTTTCAGATTAAATGCGCTTTTTTTTTTTTTTTTTTTTTGGGGGGGGGGGGGTTCAGAGCATTAATTAATAATTCATATTTTTAATTCAAACTGGATCAAAGGATCTGTCAATAAATACAATTAATAAAAGCATGGAAGAAAAGTTAGAAATAAAATGAGACTGTATATTATTTATACATACTATAAGTATTTAGAAAGTGCGATATTATATTTATAATTAAATAATGATAAAAATTAAAAGTGAAAATTAGAAAATTAATAGAAATAAAAAAATTATAAGTTAAATGTTGATATTTTAAAAACAAAAAGTTACTGAAGAATGGAAATTTAAAAAGTAATTATAATAAAGTTATATATCTTTAGAGATATTTTAAAAGCTTTTTCTTTAGATTTTAATAAATAAAACGTTTAAAAAACAGTATTATTATTTCTTTTATGTTTACTAAAAGAAAAAAAATAGTGTGGGAAAACTGATTGATAAAAATAATTAATCTTTTTTCAGGAAGCGAAAATTCTAAAAGATTTTTTAACAAACAGGTCTTTAAGAAAAATTAAATTTTGCTGTTTATAATTAAAAAATGAAAGAAAAGAATATTCACCGAAAAAGTCAATTTTATATTTACTGTTTTCCCTTTATTTTTAAACGTTTTTTACGGCATTAAAATGCCGTTGAAAAAAGGTAACACTAACAGGACAATATTGCGGACATATTCCTGTTTTTAAAAGCTTTTAACGGCATTAAAATGTCGTTGAAAAAAAGTAAAACAAACAAGACATATTGCGGACATATTACTATTTTATAAGTTTTTTTATGGCACTAAAATGCGTGTAAAAATAGTATAACAAACGTCAGTATTGCGACCTTGAACAACGTTTTTAAGACGGTCGTTATTGCGTTGAAAATACAGCTATATTTACCGTTGAAAAATAATCGAATCAACGAGACATATTTTCGAATTTATAACGTCAACGAATAACGTTGTTTCAACGACACCCGTTGTCGTTTTTTCAACGATTTAAAAACGAAACTGTGCTACTTGGGCAGGCTCCACTAATGGAGAATGATGGGAAAATAATGGATAAAAAAAATCACAAGCTGCTATGACCAATCCTTCTAAAATAATCATTAACAAGTTGAAAATTGTACGTTAAACATGAATAATGAGGTGTGTTCGTACTGTAACTAGTTTTATCATCGTTACTATTTCAGTGAAATGAATTCTATCATCTGTTATGAGCGAGCCTTTTCTCTTATTTATTATGTAGGCCACATTTACAGATGCAATTTTTTTTTTTCGACAGCTCTGTAAAATTCACCATGGAGATCTTATGAACATCCATAAGATCTGTTCATAGTATTTCTGTATAGAAATCTAAAATATACAGTAAAATTTCCCTATAAGTATGTATGCAGTATTTACTCAAAAGAAACTTCGGAATTTTTGTTGAAATTCTTGCAACCTTCTCCTCACCAGCACCGGCCCAGGGGAGCAGACTAGGTCCGATCAGGGGAAATTTTAGCCATCTGGGAAAATTTTGCAGAAAATTATACAATTGGTCTCGATTTTACAGACATGCTATTTTTCGGCAGAATTCACTTTTTCAGTACTGAATTTTATCCCTGGGATCGAAACAAATATGCATTAAAATTTTGACATTTTTATTGGGGAGAGGGGTAACGGTAGCGACCCAATAACAACAAAAACATGAGTACGAATGAGCACAAGGAAATGATAAAGAGAAGAGAGCAAAAGTGTGCTACTACTCACAGTCTTGAAGATGCAGGAGAGGGTGTCCACTATGCCCGTATACATGTGTTCCCCGGTCACCTGAAAAGCGAGGCGGGCCCGCACCACATCCAGGGGGTAGGTCATGATCACAGCTGTGATGCCTACAGAGACAAGGGATGCATAAAAAAATAATTCATACTCTTCACATTTACTTATACTTAAATTATGCTTTTTAATGAAGCACTGTACCTATTCGCAGTGGCGTAGCTACATTTTTTGGCGCCCGGGGCAGGAAGAAATTCTGCGCCCCCCCCCCTAAAAAAAAATATATATATATATTACTACATTATTTTTCCTCAAGACGAAAAAAGTCCTTCCGGCTTGTGCCGGGAGGAAAAGGGATAGTTTGGATAAAAAAAAGGATAATTGTTTTTAAGAATTCAGCTAATTTTACTCAAACAGTCAAACACACGAAGCTAAAATGCGTGGAACCCGATTATAGAAGATTCATAGTTATCGTCAATACTGGATTTCAATGATAATTTCGAAAATTTAGTCAGCTATCGCCAAGTTGGCTTCATTTATGGCGACCTACTGTCATCGTCCAGCTATTCAGCCAAATATAACCAAGCTTGACACGAATTTTACGTTAGCAGATGTGACTATGCGGTTTTAAGTGTATGAGAGTGGCAATAATGAAAGTAAATTTGCAAGAAATCACGTTTTCTAAATCTCATAAATTAAACCCGATTATGGAGAAAAGATTTGCTGCCTTGTTTCATTTACAAGGTGCGGACACTCTTTGGAATTTCCAAGGAGTTCCATATGTCCTAAGTGACGAAACTTCAACAAATATTTTTCAAGTGACTCGCTGTTTTCTTGACAGTCTTTAAAGTGAATTTCATAAAATTGAAAATATTTTTAGCAATATAAATAGTTTATTTTCTAAAAACGAAAATTTTAAGTAAAAAGTCATTTTTATTTTATTTTTTAAATTTATCATGACATTTTAACTAATTAACGTTTTGAAAATGTGGTCCTTGCAGTTAAAGAGTACATTTGTAAGGAAAGTATAAAAAACAAAATGTTGCGAAAAGTTAAAAAATTGTAGGAAATGTGTTGTTTTAAAAATTTTCTTTCAAGAATTACGCTTTTGCTTGATTAAATCATAAAACTTTCATGAAACCACTTAATAATATCAATGAAAAATGCATTTTAAAAATTTAGAACGGTGCACCTTGTTTGCAAATTTTAATTGCTGTACAATTTTTATTTTGATTAGCCCAAAGAGAAAGAGAGATATATATGTTTGTCCATTCAGATGAAATTTCTCTTTTACTTTATTTTGATCATGATAGTTAATCCTGGTTTTAAAAAAATCTAAAAAAACTATTTACAAATTTTATGAGCTTGTTTTTTAAAAATAGCGGCCTAACTTCGGTTGAGTCCTCGAAACTTATTATATTGTGGCTTAGTCATAAAATGTATGCTGATGTTCTCTGCAGTAGCATGTCCAATTTATAATAAATTCTAGATATAACGGGAGAGGAATTTGATTTGTTAATATACCTTCAAAATTTTGGTATATGGCCTGCCCGTTTTTCTGATGGGTTTAATAAAATTTTATTTATATATATATATATATTATATATTTTTTTTGCTATTTTTAAAAAATATATATCAGAAAATCTAATAAAACATTTTAATTATAAATTTATCTACCATTAGTGTTATCTTTACCTTTGGAATGCTTCTATTATACTCTATTATACTTTATGTCTTTACTCAAGAAATAAAGATTTCATTCATATTACATGAGTTACACTCTTTTATTTATAGACCGGGAGGCGGCAGCACAGAAAATCACCTCATCGAGTTCATGGCTAAAATTCCAGAATTAGTTAAAACTCGATTCGCATATTAAAACGCAATCGGTCTGACAAGTCATATCTTGGTGGAAAACACGTGAAAACCCGATTTTAGCGGTTGACTCGTAGATTTACCAGTGTTTTCCTGCACCCAAAAGTATGAAAACATGGAGAACTGGGTGCAGAAAAACACAATGGTAAACCTACGAGTCAACCGGTAAAATCGGTTTTTCACGTGTTTTCCACCAAGATATGACTTGTCAGACCGATTGCGTTTTAATATGCGAATCGAGTTTTAACTAACTCTGGAATTTCAGCCATGAACTCGATGAGGTGATTGTCTGTGCTGCCACCTCCCGGTCTATTAACTTAACTTTGTTTTTGTATGTAAAGGTGGAGTTTTCTAATTGATTTTTCACTCACTTCATGATAGACTAAGAATTATAACAATTATGTACGCAGGTGTATTTCCGAAGACAATACAGCATTTTAATATTTTAAGAAATTAATTATAAATTAATAAAGTAATTTTAAGGCATTTTTCCGTTAGCCTTTTGCTGGCGATAAATCGCCACATAATCTTTATGGTTACAATTGTTATGATTTACAAAAACGATTGAGTTAATTATACGCCAAACCAAGCTTGCTAAATAGCTTGCTATCCCAGCTGGCTGGAAAAATGCAAGAAAAAAATATTTTAAACACTAAAACGTAGAACTTAATTATAAATTAGTAAAGTAATTTTAAGGCATTTGTAAGAAAATATAAATAAAAAATAAAGAGTGGAATAATTTTAAAAAAGACTCTTTTATCATTAAATAAATATTAAATAAATTATGACTATACTTTGAGAAAACAGTTTAGAAATCTTAAATAGATAGTTTAAATAATACTGTTTTCTGTTGCATATCTTAAAAAAGAAACAGAGTAAACGTTAAAAAATAAATAGATTCACCACTTAGCACTTTCTGCCAAGCGTAAATCACAACTGAGAATTTTCAATTATTAGGTCAGGGTCCATGCCAACGTAACATATTATAACGGAATTTTTTGGGAACTACATGAATTGCAGTCATGCAATAAAGTGGGATTTTTAAGATAAACTTGAAATACTTATAAAAGTGTAATTAAAAAAAATATTTTCTTTTTTTAATTTTATCATTATTTTAGAAGACCGATTATCTATGAAAACAACACTGTCACTCAAATAATAGAAGAAAAAAAATCGACCTTTTAAATATAAATTTCTTCGCAAAAAATGACGAAAATATAAATTTTCCATTTTTTTTGCTTAGAAATAAAGTTAGACAACCTAGTATATTCTGGTGAATGAACCAATGACTATAAATATCTAAAGATCCTATGATTATAAATATGTGAGAAAGGCTTTTTACTGAATCCATTTCCCTTTAAATGATTCAGAGTTGCAATCTTTAAATTAATTTTCAGTTAAATAATTCAGTTCGAGATTTTTTTTTTGACATTTTGTTATTTTTTAAATGATTTAGAAACATTATCTGAAAAAATGCACTGATTACACTGTTTTTTAAATACAATAGATAAAAATGTTTCTTAATAAAAATACTTAAATATTTCCCTGTTCTTCTTTACTTCTTCATTCATTGTATTTAGTTTTCTGCAATTTTCAATGTTCATTTAATACTTCAGATACTTTGAATGTTTTTCTCTGTTCAAGGCTAGAGGGGCATTTAAATGATCTTTAGAGGCTGCATTGCCTTAATAACGCTCGCGAAAGATTATCCTTCTAAAGATCACACACTATTACTTGCAGTTAATAGCAAACAAGGCCAGCAAAATAATTTTGATTTTCTCCATTACTATACAGTCATTTGGACGGGTCGTTCTAGGAAGACTGAAAATACATGCTTTAATTTTTATACGTTTTAAGGAGGGGAAATTTGGGGGTAGGTCACACACATTTTATTATTTGGCTTTTCTCAATGCCAGTTCGATGGAAAATTGTAATTTCCAAAAAAGAAGGAATAATTTCTTTACCTACAGCTAAATCAATTTTGCACTGGTTCACAGAGGCCCGCCTATTACACGAAATTATTCATATGGATTGCTATATTCATATTACTCATATTTTTGTGCTAAGAACACAAAAATTAGCGTGTAAACCAATTGAGAAAGAAAGAAATGATCTTTTGATATCAGAAATGTGACGGCTGCAGAGCCCTTTGTTTCATAAACTGGAGGCTAGGCAGTGAGGAGCCTCCATTTGCGACTGGCACTCATGAATCTTTCCATTCTCCACTTCTTCGCCGAATTTCTTCAAAGCATTCACACACACTGAAAAAGGGTAAAAAATTCTTATTTATTGACAAAATAATTGAGATAATTCCGGTTTATTAGCGTCTCTCAATTGAACGCCACCATCTCTCCATTTAATCATTTTGCGCCTTTTTTCAGGTGCGTAATCATATAAGGTACAAAGTTTATTGAGCCATCCCTAGAAACATTTACAGAATCTCTTTCTTTCTTTATTAGGATATAATAAAATATTTTACTATAGAAAACATTTACGCACACGCAAAAAAAAAAAAAAGTTCAACATTTTTATTTATTGTCAAAATATGTGAAGTAATTTTGGTTGAAAACCTCTCTCAATTTCGCGCCCCTTGGTAGTGGCGCCCGGGGCGGCGCCCCCCCTTGCCCCCCCTTAGCTACGCTACTGCCTATTCGCAATTTACACTTGGACAACACATCTATCTGCACTGTTACACTCGGCAATATCAATGAAGCATAAAGCCACATCGGGACTGTTACTAGAGTTTAAACACGTTGGAAATGGTACGTTAAAGATGTGTTTGTACTATAACGAGTCTATTCAAATCTCGGTATAATAGCTGCTGCACTCTTACGCAAAAAGGCTTGAATACAAAATTTATTTTATGGGATACAGATTTTCATAGTATAGCTATTCTTTTTTTTTTTTATGAAATTAAGCGTTTCAATACACTTTTACAAACGATTCATTGCCATTCTGTTGCATTAAAATTATACTACTATGTGCTAATATATATTATACAAGACAATGTAAAAAAAAAAAAAAATCATCATTATTATTTCACTGAAAAAAATGAATTCAACATTTTAACAACATGGACTGAAAATTCCAGCTTTGGGAATTTCAGAACTTGAAATTCATATTGAGACTCTTTTTCTATTGAATATCTATTTCTCTGGAAACAATCTATCAAAAAACTATCGGTAGACTATAGGATTGCTTTAATACTTAAACAATTTTGGTTTCTAAAATCAGTAATACAGAAAAATAGGATGTCATCATCCTGGCACCCTAGAATCATTACAACTATCATGGGATATCAGTGAATTCATTACATAAGATAGAATTTGATAGAATGAAGAAAACTTTTATGAATATCTTTTTTTAAAGTTTTCATAAAATTTGAAATGAGTGGACAAAATTCTGCAATTATTATAGTTCAAACCATCCAGTTGGGTCATTTCTGTGCTGTCCTACGTGGACAACTAGAGTTGTTACGTATTTATAGAATTATGCATGCACCTAAAAACTAACTCAAAGTTATTTCTCTCTTTTTTTTAATAGACAAATTCTTTCCAATAGAGTCGAAAAGTGTTTATGAATGTGTCTGTCTGTGCTATAACTCGCATAAATAGACAGATTCCTTTGAATTGGATGTAGGTGACTGAGATTACCCACCCTGGCATGTCCAGTACTGAAAATGAAGTGTGTGTGTATCCGTTATAGTTCCTGTACAGGGATACTCAAAAGAATTCCACTGCATGACGGTCCATGGGGGAGCATTTTAATAATGTTACACTATTTCAAACATATTGAAATGGTTGTGCATGACTGAGGTGGATAACACTATATGTTTACTGTAGAGTATAGAATAAGTAGAATTTAGGGTTCATTTACAGGGACACTTAGAAATATTCTGTTAGATTACGATCTAAAGGGGAAAATCGTTAACCCTCTGAGTGTCTGGGGACTTTCCTGCATTTTCATAAAAATGCTTGTAAAAGTGAAGTTAACTTACATTTTCTTTCACAATTTGTTTCTAAATACACCTCCATCCTATCTCCTTTATCTTAAAATACAATTATGTTAAAAATATTTTTGGTCTACAGCTGATTTAAATTAATTTTGGAAAAACAGGAAAATACGGGCGAACTGCTCAGAGGGTTCATGTAACAAACAACATTTCACAATGAAATGTTGTGTTTGTTATACATCAATAAAATGAAATGACATAATGAAACGAACAACAAAGTGTTTACAGAAATTTACTCAAAAGAATTCAGTTACAGGACTTAGGTTGAGACTTCCTCTGTATTTTCAGCTGGGATGCTATGCATTTTAAAACTTGAATAATTTTTTGTCTGTTATGAGGTTCTAGATCCCAGACAAGGCTGCACGAAAGAATTGCACACACATTATCGGCTATTTCTGTAAAGGAAATTTGACTGCATTGTGTTTTTTAAATGTTTATTCAGACATATCTCATTTCATTGCATAGGAACAAAACTGAAATTGCTTAGTGTCTCCTATTCTATGCCGTGGATGCATGATTTTTCCTTCTCTTGCGTGGTAAACTTATTGACAGAGACTCATTGTAAAATTGCTTTTTACAGCCTTTTGCTTTAAAATATCTTTTTACAAACTTCTTAAGCCAGAGAATTTCATGGAATGTGCAGGAAAGAAGGCATGTGGAAGTAGTACTATTTTAATATTAAATGAGTTATAATCACAGATCGATAGCAATAGCAAACAAGTTTATAAGTAATACAGTAGACTCCCTTCAATCCACATAGCTTGAGCTGATTTCAGGTCACTCTTTTGCTTGCATTTTTAAAACAGTCATTTGAGGATGAATGCTTACAATGAAGTAAAATAATGGAAATTAAGAAAGTTTTTAAAATAATGAATGATGCATAACTTAATAGGCATCATTCACATCAAAATCTTAAAACAACAACGTTTAGGCCTATTTAATAACCAAAAATATATTGGGTAAAAATATCTCAATTGACACCAATAGCATCACTCTCTTGAATTTTTCCAGAAATAAATTTAAGCATCCTTCATGAGAAAACATGAGCTGAATCCTACTAACCAGAATGACCTATTCAAATGCGTACAGAATGATATGAAAATTATGAAAACTTGAATCTTTTGCTTACACCTTAACTGTAAGTTTCGTTGTTTACATCAGAAAGGGAGTCCATGGTATTCCTATTTTAACATCAAATGATTTAAAATCCCAGAATGGATGTAAAACGACCTATAGGAATTGCAAACACTCACTCATTACATGCTTTCTTAGTCCAAGCTTGTCACTCATTTTTCAACCCACTTCCTCTCGAATAGAGATGGGACAAGTCGGAAGAAAAACCAGAAACTTTGGAAAAATTGAAATTTAATTTATAAAATAACACATTAAAAATGTTATTACGGCTGCATTCTGAAACTTTTTCTTTATATTTTTTCATGTTCAGTGTCTCCCATGAAAATGTTAACATGACAAATAGGATCTGTAAGCAGTTTAGGAAGAACTTGAGTCCTTTAAAGGACCCTTCACAATTTTTTCTCCTTAAAACATAGGACCCTTCACAAAATTCGTAAAATTTTTCAATCTCCATTCTGAATCCTCCAGAAATGTAACGATTTTAGAATAACAAAACCTGTCACATAACAGCTGAAATCACCAATGAATCTATCTAGCTTCTACATATGTATGAAGGACCTTATTAAAAATATCTAATAGGAGCCTAAATATACCGATAATTTCTAATTCACAAAATTTTGATTATATTTTTTATGACAATTTTGTAAGATTTTTTTTTTTTTTTTTTTTAACAAGGCAATATTTTTTATACAAAGGTTTACAAAAACATGATTGTGTGAAAAATATATAAGCAGACCCATGCAACTTATGTTAAAAATGAAAATCAATGTGCAAAATTATTTCAATAATACAAATAGGTTGAAAATTTAATATAAAATTTGAAATATGCATTTATTTTTATTGGCACAGCTGCGATTTTTCATGTAATCAGATGATAATCACCAGAAATATTTAATTATTATTAGAAACAAATTATTTTTCAATAGCATGCAATTGAAATTATTTAGTATTTTCAAGCTTTTTTTTCCTTTTCTCTTCCTTTTATTTAAAATATAGATTCTAAGAAATGCTTACAAATAAACTTTGCAAAGAAAATGTAAATTTTCTGTAAAAAATTTAGTTGAAAACTATTTTTATAAGTTTTCAAAAATCCACCTGTTTTATAACTTTCATTAAAGAAATATACATACTACATACGTATATATATAACTTTGATATTAAGCATCTGAAACCAGAACATAGGGTTGTTTAAGGTTTAGACTGGAAAGCTATACCAAAACTAAATACACGGGAAATGAAAATTCTAATTTGAAAGAAAAAAAAAAGTAATATTGTAAATTATAAATTTTTAAGCAATGGAAGATTTAAAAATGATAATATTTATAACGTCGCCACTACAATAATTCGTTTCTTTAAAATGACATCATTTCTATACTTAAACAATAATATATTGAGGTGATGTTTAATTTCAATTTAAATTTGCTTTTAAACTACAGTTGGTTGAAACTCGTAAGATTTTTTTTTTCTGTTATTTCTTTTAATTTTCTGTACTGGTCATTGAGCAAATGCAACTGAAAAATCATTTCAACAGAGACATGATATATTACAAACAATGTTGTTAAATGAGGCAAGAAAAGCTACTGTGAAAATTCTAAGGCCAAACTTTTATAAGCTGACTTTTTTTTTTTTTTTTTTTTTTTGTAATACATTCATGTAAAGTGAAAAAAATATATATTTTTTAGTATGCAGAAATGTAAAAAATGTTTATTATTTTATATTTTTTAAGAAAATGTAACTTTTTTTTTTTAGAAACATTTGTAAGAAATCAATTTTTTCAGAAAAAAAACTGGAAAAAAACTTTTTCCATCACTTCAAAATTTCCGGAAATTTTACATCTCTACTCTTGACATAGAGCTATGAAATTTGGAATATAGACTATGTATTCCTGAGGGCATTACATGACATGGGACATTGATTTTGTTTTAAATTCAATCCCTAAGGGTAGGCAACATCAGCCCAAAACTTGTATTTTCCCCTCATAGAAATAATGTTGCGATTGTTTAATATTAACTGAAAAAAAAATACCTTCATCCATTTTAATCACATGGTTGCCCGCATCTCTACAACATCAGCATTTATATGGAATATAGATGAATGAGAATGTATGGATGGATGAATACAGTGAGTATTGGTTGAAATCGTACCACAATCGTACCCAATTTTGGCTAACTTTGCGATCATTGGCTAATTTGGCAAAATCCCTATTTAAATCCATTCATCTTCCATTGACACAGTCCACTATTTTCTATAAAGTGCCATAAGAAAAAAAAATAAAGCATGTTTTGGGTTTTTTTTTTTTTTTTTTAAAGGTCATTATACTTGTAAATGAGGTTAATTGAGTGGAATAAGTATCATGCCGAATTGCATGACTGGAATTTATTCACGCGTACGGGTTAAATAGCACGCAGCAAAACACTTTGTCAGGATGAAACAAGAGAAATAATAATGATTATGATGATCATGATAACCCGTCAAAATAAATGAACAAAACAATCACCTGCAGCGGATCCAGCAAAGAACTTGAGAAAATGAGACTGGCCAAAGTTATTCTTCAACACCTGAAACAGAACACACAACAAAATGTAAACAAGTGATATTCCTTTCAAAACACTTTATCCTTTCTTTAATAAATACAAATAAATTTCATTTAGCAACCAAAAAAAAAGTCATGTTTTTTATAAAGTAAAAATTACACACATAATATTTAGAAATAGTTTCAATTCAAAAGTAAAATCTCATTTTTAAACAACTTGTTACACAGAAGGAACAACTGTTAAGTGAAAATCTTAAAAAAGAAGTTTGGTATACTTCCATACTTAAGGCTGCTTTGTGAGTCAACTTCCCGATTCCCCTTGCTCATGTTAATCCTATGGACATATTTAAAATATCTCCTCAGGAAACTAAGTACTTTTAACTTCTTAAAGGAGTTATCAAAATATGTCTAAATTAGGTGCTTCATTTGTAATGGTGTGCGTTAAAATCTTAGCAAAACAGAATAAGATTTTAACACTTCACATAGAATTAAAAGTCTGTATTTTAGAGATATTTTGAAACAACTAAGAAGAAAAAAAAGAGACATCCTTTAACCCTATCACTATGTCCTGGGGTCCACGCGGACCCCAAGCCCATAGATAGCATATTGGTCGTTTTGATAGGGTTAAGAACAGTACAAAGAAAACAGAAGTTAAAAATAATTAATAGGCTGAGGAGATATTTTAATTATACGAATGCATCCTACTCCCACACAATTACCATGAGCGAGTTTGACTGCCTTAAGAGGATTCTCTTTTTTTTTTTCTCTCTCTCAACAAGCAATGAATGTGTGAATGTAACCCATAAGCATTGGCAAGCTTTAAAAAATAATAAATAAATAAAACCTTGAGAACAGGGCTAACAGCTAAAGGAAACCAAGTCTGTTTATGAGGTGTGTACAAAAAAGTTTTAAAGCACTTTAAACACGGATCCTACAAATGTTCGTATATATAAAAAAAACCCAATTTCAACAGAAAAGCAAAATGTTGTTGAAAACAAACTCAGTTTTTCTAGAAGGCATAAACAAACAAATTATTTTCTTCTTTTCATCCTTTAAAATGATTGTTCAAAAACAGCCTAAAACTTATTTGTACATCTAATAGGAACCATTGTTGCTAGTGTAAGGATCATGAGCCAAACAAACATGATCCAAATAACTTTTTGGCATCCTAGACAAACAACAGACATCTTATGCCATGCATTGAAACTGAAAGACTTACTATACTATACCAAGACAGATTTCACTCCATAGAGTGAGTGTACTGGGTCCTCCGGAAAGTTCTGTGTTTTTCAGTACCATGCTACGAACAGAGAACCAAAGAGTTCATTTTCATCCTAGTATGCTCATTTATATCAAGAAAGGCAAAAAATTCTGCGCCTTTTCAAATGACACGGTTTGAGAAGTAGTTTTCTTTCCCTCTCTGCCAAGGAGGACCTCTTATAAAAGAAGCTGTCTCCATCTTACACAGTTGATCACACAGACTTAATACTCCAAAAAATACAGTGCATGATCATTGGATAGCTTCTTTTAAGAAGAGGTCCTCCCTTTACAGAGGATGAGGGTCATCTAGAGGCAGGCACCCTATTCGAGGTTGGAATTGCTGCGCTTAAAACTTCTCAAACTGTGTCATCTGAATCAGCACTTTGTCCATATACACAGCACACGTTTTACAAGCCGTCTGACTAGCATTTTTTACCTTTCTTGAAATAAAAGAGCATACTAGGATGAAAATGAACTTTTTTTGGTTCTCCATTGTCAGCACTGCACTGAAACTAAAGTTATGCCACAACACAATCAATATCTATGCATCCCAATCAGAAAAGATAATTTAGCTATCTGGGTCATTCGAGGTCACTCCTCATCAGCAGTAGCAAAATAATGACTTCGCTTTTTGAAAACCCACACAACTTTCCGGGTGACCCAATCAATAGGACAAATAATACAAAGGTGACTATTTCTATTTAGAAATGTTGGTAGATTTCTGAATTTAAAAATAAAAAGGCTCAGCTGTCGGAGAGGCACCGGGGTATCTATTGGGCGCCACAATGACAATTTTATGTCTGAACAACCTTGAGACATGTGTGAGATTTTGCTTTGTATGGCAACTTGGTAGAGTAGTTTGCGCGTGTTTTATATTAAATTATACATTGTGTATTCTATAATAAATTAATCTGTGTGTGTATAGAGTAAAAAATGTGTGTTTTATAATAAAATTGTGTTTTTCATAATGAAACTAACATGCTGTTCAGTAAGCTAAGTCTAACAGGTGCCCAAAAATGGGGTTCACTAGCCAAACTCGCACCCACCTCGGTATGCCTGCAACAGCTGTTTCCAAAAAAAAAAAAAGAAAAAACTGTTCCATCAGCAATAAGTGCAAGAAAACATTTTGATAAGAATGAGTTGAAATATTATTACCATCTTATAGAATTCAAAGGATGCAAACTGGAAAGCCCCGTAGGGAAATATGCGCACCATCTGGGCCCCATTTCCTTTGTAGAGTCCAAGGAAGCTCTCTTTGTGGACAATGCCCTTCAAGCCTGAAAACACACCTAGAAGAAAAATCATTCAGTTTATCACCTTCATGGACATAAGAAACAAAAACAAAAAATCATGCATTCGGCATAGATTAGGAAACACTAACAGAATACTGTAACAAAACTTCACAGTTTACGAAGAAATCAATTTAGAAAACTCTCACTACATTTGGAAGACCAATTTCAGAAATGACTATGTCTGACTATGTCATCAAACAAAATATCCAAATTCTTTTGTGCAGCCCTGTATAGGATTCTATAGCTTTGTGTGCATACTGAACAGTATGCTGAAATTTACTTCAGTAAGGGCACATAGCACAATTGAAAATGCCTCTTCAGCCATTACCTTCAGTAACCGGAAATGTACGTGAGATCTTTTGAGCAGCCCTATAGAATTTACAGGCACTCATTAATATGAAAGAAATGAGTTACAATTAAAAACACATACCACAACTGAAAACGAGCTACCCGCCATTATTGTTCATAGACATGAATGCAATCCAATTCTTTTGAGTGTCCCTGTCAAGGAATGATACATTCTATTCTACAGTAAGCACCTCATAGTGCAACTCAGTGATAGGTATCCATTTGAATAGGTTTGAAATAGTGTAACATCCTTAAAATAAGCCACAAACAAATTTTCCCCATAGACCTGTCATGTAAAAGAATTCTTTTGAGTATCCCTGTAACAGAACCCTAAATGCTACACACTTCATTTTCAATAACAAACATGCTAGAGGTGAAAATTAGCAGTCGCCACATGGCGATTAAAGTTTAAAAGTGGCGATTAAAACGTCAGCCATTGATCATAATTATACATTTCCGGGGATAAATTGCACTTTTTAACCATTAAAAGCATAACATCTCATATCTTCTGGTAAGGGGGGGGGGAGGCATTTCAATGCTCTAAGGGGAGGGAATGTTCACCCCCTTAATTCAATACTGGTTGTTACGAGAGGGCATACATACAAAAAGGGTGGGAGATGATGCAACACTCATCTTAAATTCCACTTTGTTCAACAAAAACAGAGCTCAGTGGAATGATTAACAATTTCATTCCTTTAAAATGATATACAGGGTGTCTGAAAAATGTGTATAGAATACCATACCGTTAACCTGGCAAATATGGAAACTTAATCTATAAGGTAATATTTTCCCAGTCCCTAGGGGATTTCATTTTCACAAGTTTCAGTGTAGTTTATTTCTTCAGGATTTTTGGATATGCTGTGGTACAGGTGTGCACGGGCTGAAATTTCCAGGCTCGGACCCAGCCTAACATGCCATAGCGAACCCCAATAACCTATATCCATTTCAAGGCAATCTGAGCCTATTTCTGTGAGTCAGAGCAATGGAGATATGGAAGCCACACAAATCGAATTCATAAACACTTTTCAACTCTGTTGGAAAGAGGACACTTTTGTAGGGGAATGCAGAGATTTAAGCCTGGTAGTTTTATGTTAGCCAGGCACAAATCTCACCCACAGCCGCTTTCAATTTTCGCATGTGTCAATTAGAAACAAGTACGAAAAATCATGCGTCAAGCATAGATTATGAAACACTTTCCAACACAGCCAGAAAACTAACAAAACTTCACCGTTAAGTAAGATGAAAGACGATAGGTAAGTAAACAGTTTAGAAAACATATACCACATTGAAAAATACAGTTTTCCAAATTACTTTTCAGTGTCAAAAAAGTAGTCAAATTATTTTGTGCAGCCCTGTATGGGATCAATAGATGTGGATATATACCATGATAAAATTTAGTTCTATTAGAATATTCACATTTAGCAATTTTCGCCAATCGATGGAAATGCACTCTAAATTTTTTGTGCAGCCCTGTATATTATCTGAAGACTTTTCTACACATCACCTATTAAGCTAAAAGGCAACTTAAAACAAACTCGCAGCAATGACCAACTGTAAACGACAATGTATCTTTCTTTGCGTAGCCCTGTATATGAATTTATATTCCACACACTTCTATTAGTCTACTCAATAGAGTTCAGCAGGAAAATGCATAACACAATTAAAAACTACTCTTATAAGCACATTTCTCCCATAGTCTGTAATACTTACGGATTCACTTGTGTATATGAACCCTGTATATGATACCCTGTATATGAACAACTGAGTTTATAAACACTTACATACAGAGACGGATCAAGATTAAATTTTAGCCGGGGCAAGCTTGTAGAATTGCACCCTCTGCACCCAAGAATATCAGAATAAAATCTGTGTAAACAATTGCTTGAGGAGGTAATATTAATACTCAATATTAAAAATCTGTATTTTTACTATTAATTTTTTTCTTGCAAAAAGTGTTTGTAAGTATGTAACAAAAATATATTCATTTATGTCATATGTTTTTATAAGATTTTTAGTTAATTGTATATTAAATCTTTATATCGGAACATATTTATTAGTGTGTGAACCTAGGAAACATATCTACGTTTATAATGCTGCAAGAAAAAGCCGAGGCTTCTATTTTTTTAATAGAAAATCGCCGATCAACTCAACATTTTTATGAAAGATAGCTGTGGAATATCTTAATACTTATAAAATAAATCTCTTTTTGACTCAAAAATAAATCTCATAAAATCATACTAGAACAATGGATATTTCAACTTTTAATAAAACTTACTTTAAAATGATTTATCTCAAAATACAGTTTTTCAGAATTGTGCAGAAGGTATCTTAAGAATTTATCGGCATGATATTTTAAAGCATTATTACATTCATATCTTTAGACTATATTTAAATATGCTTAGAGTTTAACCTATAAAAAAATATTGCGTTGCTTTGCATTTACTTTTGCATTGATAATAAATCCTGCATTACTTTCAACTTTATTTTTTAAGTATAAATTTTGCTGAAATAAACACATACATAGGTTTGGTGTTACAATAAAAGTAACATCTATAAATCGGTGAAGATTGCATGTAAAAATACATTTTGCGTGCAATTAAAAAAAAGCACACTTTTATCATTTTCACACATATAATTTTAAAATATTCTTTTATACATTGCTTACAAAGGAATTGTTATAGGAATTTTTTCATGCAAATCATTTCAAACTAAGCAGAAAATGCTGTTGCTTTATTCGCATATTTCCTAGAAAAATTTAATTTTTTGAACATTGAAGAGAAATATGCCTCTTTAAGAACAGGATTGAAAATTAATACTTAATATTATAATATGATATTAATTATAATTATTCTTTTTCCTTTCTCTTTTCTTTTTTTTCTGTTACAACTTTTTTTTTTCTCCAAAAACTAAATCCATTTATTAACACGTTGATGGACACTTGCGGCTATAGCCGTCAAAGCGAAGTTCACAATATGTTATGACGGCTATAGCCGCCCCAAAACGAAACGGTCGTTTTTAGACACTACGGCTATAGCAGCACAAATGGGCATTTACCGGCGTACAAGTAGAAGCACAATGTCATGTTTTGGAGACAATTTTTTAGGTTGAAGTTAGTTTTCCACCTGTTATACGAGTTGCAGCTTCAGTATGCATGCACAGGGTGGCTAGTGGTCAGGGAAAAATACAGTAAAAAAAAAAAAAAAAAAAAAAAAAAAGATAATTACCAGTATATTCTTATAGAAAAATTCAAATTGATTATTTGATAGAATAATCAACATAAATTTTTCTATAAGAATATACTGGTGTTTATCACTTTTTTTTACTGTATTTTTCCCTGACCACTAGCCACCCTGACGTGGTTGTGAAGGGAGTAGTGCAACCTAATTAAATGTGCTGAATTAATCAAAATTATGTTTATTTAAGCAGAAAGAGTAAAACTATACTTCTAATATTCTAAAAATTACAAAAACATATAGTATCAATTTTCGAACTTGACTATTTCCTACTGTCCGTCAACGTGTTAAAAGCTAGTTTTTAAATTCGTTGACTATATTATTTACAAAGATGTAAAAAAATTACAAAAAATAAAATAAAAGAGGAGTAGCATTTTAAAATATGTATTTAAACTAGACAGTTCTAAAAATTGCATTTATTCTTCTTACATTTTTTTAACATTTCAACTCATTCGTCGCTTTTAATTAAAAATACTTTTCTTTAAATTTTTATTTTGCATCTTCTTTTAATTCCTTTAATGAGCGAGGACTATGTAAAATGAGCCTTTCCAATTCAACTCACTTGGAACTCTGTATACGTGTGGTTTTCATTTTATCTGTTACAAAATTTCTCAAAAATATTCTTATTTATACAAACAATGTACAATAAATATAAATACATCAGTTAGAAACAGTAACTTTATTTATGTATAACAATGGTGGATTCAAAGTAGTGGTGATCGCCTCGCCCTGGGCACTGATAAAAGGTCTCCAAGTCGACATGTGCAGGTTTGTTTTAAAGTCTTAAAATCGAAATGCGTTAATGGGTCATTGATGAGAATCATTACCAAATAAATACACATCGATTCGTATAAAGAAACTCTTTATAAAATAAGTATTTGGGAACAAATTATGGTATAGACTCTTAGGAATTGTTCAAGACGAAATATGATTATCACAACCCTCCCAGTGCCTCCCGCACCCCTGTTGGTTTGTTCCATTCTTCAGCAGTGAACGATGTTCTTACTAGTTTATTGCCATTTGTCATTTGTGGTACTTTCGTTTTGATTTGTAACCCTGAAGGTGAGCAAAAGTTTGCTCGAAAGCGCTCGGTTATCTATGTAGAAATACAGTTTTGTATATGAAAGCACCTTCAGTAAAGTATTTTATAAAATGGTATGTATATTTTTTTTAGACATTCATGTTGTTTTTAATTAGGAACATAAAACGGTTTCAGAAAAGACTTGACGCAAAATCTTTAAATATTAAATAAATAAAAATTTCTTAAAAATACTGGTGGCAATGTGATATTTTATATAATGTAATACAAGTTTATTTTTAATTTCTGATCCTTATGCAATAAAAGCAAACCGCCATTGAACAAAATAAAATGTAATATATTTTCATGTGAACTTTTAATTTTCTTTATTCTTAATCTATTATGATTCCTCATTTTTGCACCCTTCCAAGCCTTGCACCCGGGGCAGCTGCCCCGGCTAACCCCCCCCCCCCCCCCCCCCCCCCCCCCCTAGATCCGTCACTGCTTACATACTATAAAAAAATTTAAGTTAAACTTAAAAACGCAAACCAAAGTTGAAAACGCATTTATCACACAGACTGTAAATATTGCACATGTACTGTAACCGATATTTTTTGTGTGTAACTGTCAATAAACAAAATGCAACCACATTTTAAATAGAGTAATTTATAATGCACCTCAGTAATGCCCATAATTTTCATTATGTTTGAAATAGTGAAATATCGCTAAATGACACTGCAAAAAATTTTTCCCCATAGAACAATGTATAACAAAATTAGTTTGTTTGACCCTGTAAATGAATAATTAACGCTTTGAACCCCCCCCCCCCCCCTATTCTACAAAAAGCCTGTTTTAATGCTCGTCATAATTATATATCAATTCCATCCTGTTTCAAATGGCATAACCTCATCAAAATGCACATGAAATGAATATTTCCCATTGACTGCAATGTAACGGAATACTTTTGACTGTCCCTGTCAAAAAACTATAAGTGCTACACACTTCAGTTGAAATAGGGAACATGCTATAGTAAACGACAATAACATACAAAAATTTCAGGGTGATCCAAGCCTATTTACGTGAGTTAGAGCATGGACAGACGGGCAGACGGCAGACAAACCGAAGTCAAACACTTTTCTATTAGGTTGGAAAGTGTTAAAAACAATCCTTTGATGATTGTGAAATAAAATGTTTCAGTTTATTATATTTCTATATCTAATTAAGTTTTCAGCTGAGCAATAATTTACATCTTTCGTATTCAATACTATTTCTTTTCTTTTTCAATTTATATGGTATTTTAAATCAAATGAGTGAAAAACGTGTATTTGTAGCACATGTGTATTTTTTAAAAAAAATCATCTATTTTAAGAAGAAATGAGTGAAAGGTTACATGAAATGAATGCCATACGAAGGACGGCGATGCATCCCTTGTGCCTGGCTAACATAAAAGTACCCAAAGTTTTGATCTAGAAATGCGTGATAATACAACACCTCTTTAGAAATGAGAAGATAAAAAACATATTTAAAAACAAAGATGCACCCATGTTTGGTGTACATTAAAAGTGACCCCTGTTCTTACTGTGGCAGATTCCTGAGCCAAGTCTCCAAATTTGGCAAGCTTCAGACCACAGCCATTCCAGATTAGGAATTTCAATAATAATGAAGAACTAAAAAACAAGATATCATTGTAGATTATATAATAAGATATGAAAAATCATTACTATATGCTAAAAGGGATTACACTTAAAGGCTTTCTATTTAAACAGATTGACACACATTCTCAAGATCAATGAGGATCAAAATAGAAAAATTAACTTAATTCATAAAATTAGAATTTTATAGCACACTTTCTCCCTTCAAAATGGATGTTAAAACATAGAAATATTCTACATCAAGTTCATTTTTTTTTTTTTTTTTTTTTATGGCCCTTACCCATTCTGACACTGCAAACTCTAAAAACATGCTAATTTGATCTGCTTTAAAATGATTGCGGAAGATTAAAACGACCAGTGGTTATCTCCTGTAAATCTGTTTCCATTTATTTCCTTTTCACTGACGGGTTTTAAGGTCGAAACAGCTAACAACTGTTTTCTTGATTGATTCAATAAGATCCATCAAACAGTTGAAAATAAACTTGTGTATAATGGCTAAGTCAACAATGTCGCTGATTTTACAATGAGGCTATAAGAAAATTGTTTTATGTGAGACATTTTAAATGAATCCATTTCACCCTAGTTTTCTTCCAATAATTAAACTTAAAAATACAGTTTTGGATTGAAAGTGTTTTAAAATTTGTAACAATAGGCAACCCATTTTGTCGAAATAAATTAATCTAAATTGAAACTGTTTGGAAATATTATTTGAGAATTTCAAACATTTTCCCCCATTGACTGCTTCTTTTAACAACATATAATAATTTAATTATTATTTTAAAGTTTTATTACTCTTTTTCATTGACTGCTTTTAACACGTGATCCTTTAATAGTTTGATTGTTATTTCAAAGTTTTAATTCTGTCCATACCTATTTTAATTGAAAGAGAATATTATTATATCTTCTTTGAAATATGAAATGAATCTTCATCGGAATATTATGAAAATTTGAATAAAAAAGGAGTCAAAAAAATAATGGCACCTTTTTCCTTCTTTTAATTGCGAAAACTTTAATACTAGTTTTTATTAGACAAGTGAATATATTCTAGAAATAAAAAATAATTTCAAATCCTTGCTTCCCCAACTTTGTCATTTCGATAACATATAAAACTTATTTTACTACTGTTTTAGAAAAGTTTATTTTATGCCTTAAAGCAATTAAAAGTAGTCATTCATATACACATTCAAATTACTTTTACTTGAGAATTGAAGAACAAAAAAAGCAAACATTGCAGTAGTGCAAAAACCTTGTACAGCCCCCACTACACCTGTACTACCTGTTTTAGCCTGGGGAGGGCAATTTAACTGTGATGGTGAAAAATCATTTCAATTGTAAAACGAAATGAACCTTTATTTTGTTAAATGGTAGGTTGAGTACGGTTGTGAAAACAGGGAGCCCTCATTGAATAGAGCCATTGGAAGCGTTTGCAAATACAGTCAATCCCCTGAAATCCACATATCATGGTGGATGTAAATAGTGAAACTTAACAGTTAAAATAGAGAGGGAAAATGAAAGACTTTTTAATAGGTCATTCTGGTTCATACGACTCCACTCAAAGCTTTCTTTCTCGTGAAGGAAGTATAAATTTATTTCTATGAAAATGGGAATGTTCGTGGCGATGGCATTTTTTTACCACATACATTTATGTATAAATAGTGAGATGAATGCAAGAAAAATAAACAAACCATTCAGTTACTGCAAATAGTGTGCAGGATACAATAGGTTGCTTTAGAGATACACTCATTGACATCACAATCCTAAGTCAATCCATTGGATTGAGTCATGAACCCACTGTCATAGACAAAAGAACAGGATTAACAAAAAAAAAATGGGTGGTCAAGAAGTATTGTCATCGCCATCTTGAATTGTGTTCCTTCCACTTAACTGCAAGTGGAAGGAACATGATCAGAGGGCGTCTACTGTAGAATATCATTCCTATTCATATAAATATGTATTTTAAGCTATTTACATGAATCAAAGTCCTTTAAAATGAGTTCTGACACCTTTTGGACAGTTTTGACCCAAACTATAAACCCACTTTGAAAAAGGACACACCTTATTCTGCGAATGAATTGAATTTATAGAGAGTGACATATACGTGAAAATTAGCGGTCGCCACTCGCCACGTGGCAATTAAAGTTTAAAAAGTGGCGATTAAAAAATCCGCCATCGATCGCCACCCTAAGTCGCCACTCGCCAAGTGTCGATTAAAAAATCTGTTATCGATTGCCAAGTGAAATACACAATTTTTCATGGAAATATGCATCTCTACATTGATTAAATCTAATTAGAGAACTGGTTAATTCTTTTTCCTACCAGATGTAAACAGATTTTAACAACTTAGCTGTATTTTCAATATTTCGGCTTTTTCTCATGTGCTCTTACGTGCATGTTATGATTACTCTTTAGATGGCATTATTATGGATTATTTTTTCAAGAAATACAGTTTTATTCTGCAAAATATATTCATCAGCTTTGATTCCACATGCATTTCAAGTAATTTATTCCTTTTTTCCCACCGAATACGAGCGTGTTTTAAGGACATTTCAGTATCTTCAATATTTCGACTCCTGCCACATGCTCACCAGTTGGATTATTTTTCTTTAAGAGATACTGTTTAATCATGCGAAATACACTCATACTCATGCAATAGGTATAAAACTCTTATAGAAAAATATGTTTATATACAACGATTATAATTTATCTAGTTGTCAAGAAAGTTTGAAACATAATTAAAAGTGGCCACTAATGAAACTGAATCTACCGGCCACTGGCTACTAACTAAATTTCCCAGTTTTCACCTATAACGTGAGAAGTATTTCCACCATAAAAACAGTTATTTCTATTAAAAATAGCAAAAAACAGCAATTATGATAATAAAAACCTCCTCTTACCTAAATGCTTGTAATGATGATTGTGAGCTTGGAGGAGAATCTTGATCCTGTCTAAAGGGGCCACGGTGGTCTTGGCACACATCCCAGCGACACCTTTTTCCCAACAAGGAAAAGAAAAAGAGTCAATGTCATTTCACAATTTTGAATACACTTATCATTTTCAACTTCAAAATCATAGAGAGAGAGTATGTTTAAGGAGTTGTTTGCTTACAAGGAAGTGATAAAGAAAATAATATGATAAAGAAAGAAAGGATAGGATAAACTACTTAGGACTGTATTTTTTCAGAATAACAATACCTCCCGTTGTCGCTTTCATATTCTATTCTCAATTTCCAGTCAATGTCTGAATGTATTGACTATTTTAATTTACCCTCTCTTTGTACAAGAGATTTTATCCTATCCTTAAATGAATAATACTTATCTTATGTTGCTGAAATCAAATATAATTTCATGTATAAAATACACTTATTACAAATGTCAATTCCTCTTATGTGACCTAAATTCAATGGACGCATTCAACATTTTGATTACTTTCATTTAGAAAACCGATTGGGTCATCTTTTTTTAGTAGTTAAAATAAACTCTCTTCTATTTCATTAAAAAAAGCATATTAAAAACTTATAGAACCCGAAAATGAGCTATTTTTAATAACATTTTGCGTCAAAATAATGGGATTCACTTGAATTTGTTTCTGTAATTATAATAATTTTTAGATAGAATAATTAAAATATTAAATTTCAAAGTATTCCATTTATCAAATTATTGAGACAGAAATGAGGACCTTTGTCCAATTTCCATTACATTAACGGCACATATAAGGTACTTTTTAATACATGCCACTTCCTCGTATAACACACTTATCCAGCTTCATTTGAGAGAAAAACATAAAAATGGCACACTACTGATGAAGTTACTCGTACACAGTTTCATAAATCCAAACTGAAAATGGGGTCCAACAACGTCATGTAGTGGCCAATCAATAGAGGGCAACCAGAAAATTTCCTTATTTTCTGAAGAATGTTCAATTCTAAGACATATCTATATCGGACGGGATAGCTCATTGGATAAAGCTGGCCACCTGGCCAGCTTATACAGTAGAAAGCCACTAATCCGCAAAGCTTGGTTCCAAGTGTTGTGCGGATTGGAGGCTTTTTGCGGATTACAGGCCATGTCTATTTAATCTTTGTTTACATTTTTTTAAATTCATATTTTGGACAAATTTAGATTGCTAATGCTAAAAAATAAATAAATTACACATTTTAATATATAGATAAATAACTATGTAAAAAATAATTTATTATTTTTTAAATTTCTTAAATATGGCATCAATTGTTGTCTGTTTTAAGACATTTGGTTTATAGTGTTGAATTTTATCTTTAAGTAAGAGTTCAAAAGCAATATATATGTATTTTTTTATGTGTTTTTCAATTTTATAATTACGATTTAATGAAAAATTAAATAAATTAAAAAATATATTGTCTAAGTAAGGATTTTTTATCATTAAAAAAAAAATAATAAAAAAAAATAAATCATAAAAGCTCAAATTGTATTTTACAAGTATTGTATGAAGAAATGAATATATAAAATAATATACTAATTAAATGTGCTTTCCTTTTAAACTACAAAGAAGAATGTTATATGATATATAATACTATAAAGATAAGAAAAATGTTAAAATTGGGGAAAAAAAAAATTCAAAATTCAAAATTTTGCCACCATTGAAGCATTTTTCAAGAATTAAATTTCTTTGTTTACATTCATAAATTGATTGCGGATTAGAGGCCTTTGCGGATTACAGGTTTGCAGATTAGCGGCGCTCTACTGTACTAATGTATCGTAAAATTTTTAAAAATGGGTCAATTGCCTTCAATATAAGTGAAAATGAGGACACCGGATCACCTTTAATTTGTGTTCAAAACCAAAAACTCATATCATGTGAATACTTTTTAAAAAATATATAAATTTTACTTTTCTTTAATTGCATGCTATTATTGACTCAAATATCACCCATTTGTCAATGAATTAGTCTCGTATGAAAACACAAATATTTTCGCATACAGACAAATTTACCTGATTTTCAAATTCTCAGAATAGGTAGCCACCCTGTTAAGCAATGGGAAGTTTAGAAGTGTAAGTAAAAAAAGAAATGTTTTGGAGTACTAGTGCATTTCCCATTATTCTTAACTTTTTGAAACAACTACGAAATGTCGGAGCATTCAGTCACATGAACTTAAAAGAAAACATTTTTAAATTATTCAATTCATTTTATTTTTATTTAAGTCATCTGAATACTTCTAGAAGGCATTATGAGCGAGCAGAAAAATCAGGAGAAGTATTTCTTGTTACTAACACACCTGCAGGATTGACAGGCAAATGTGAAATAAGACTCTCGCTATTTTATTGACAGCTAATTACATTTCTGCTGTGTGCAGAGTATAGGGTAAAGATAAACCACTGGATGTGTTGGAGCGATCCTCATTTGTTCAATGTAGTTCAGATCATCAAGTAAGCAGCAGAAAAGTTCAAAGCACAGCCCAGAATTATTTTATAGGATATCTGGGAAACTCTGTGACACATAGGTGGTCTGCGATACCCAGGGCTTTACAAATTTGATAAAATCTGGTAGCCAGTCAAAAATACCTCCCCACACCCATCACTGACTTTTAAAAAAAAGTTTTGGTACTTTTCGGTTAGCCGGGCGCCAGTGATATATACATGTATATATACACACACACATATATATATAAACAAATATATCTGCATATACATACATATATATTACATATATATACATATATGTATGTATATATATGTATATGTATATACATATACATTTATACATGTATATGGCTCCCGGTATATACACTGGCGCCCGGCTAACCGAAAAGTACCAAAGTTTTTTTGCAATTAAGAAAAAGAATAATAAGAAGCATGGTTTAGAATAGTACATAATTTAGAAAGATAATATAAACTAAGTTTTCTATATGAAACTTAACTGAAAATACTGTAAAGACTCAATTAACTAACCTATTCCAGAAAGTCTGATTGCTGAATGCTACAATTTTTTGCCTATCTTCCTGTCGAATTCAGCATTTTTTGTCATTCTATCCAATTTTACATGCCACACTAATCATTACTGTTTCATTGAAATCAGTCTAATCACAAGACTTGCTAGATGGCTGGAGTGGAAATGAATGGCCTTTTCTATGCTTGAGATGGAAAATGCTTTTTAAACTTGGTTCTTCCATTAAAAGTACACGAGAAAAAAAAATGCCATTTGTGCTAATTTCTTAGGTCAATTTTTTTTACAGATCATTTTGGTCGCCAGATCAAAAAACTTAGTAGCCAGTGGTTTGTTAAGCCCTGGCAATACCTATCCATAAAACTTGATGGTACTTCTTGATTATCCCATCGACCACTTTTCATAACATAAAATTATCGCCAAACTATAGGATTGAACTCCAAAAATGCATGATCATTGTGTCAAATTCACTTAACGTCAGAATCATAAACATGTGTTTGTTATGTGATGAAGTGGCTTTTAATTCTACTATTCTTAATAAGATATTAAAAAAAAAAAGCTTTGAAAATTGTTGCGATGACTTTTTATGTACGAACAGTTTCAACAGACATCGCAAACATTTATTCACCAGCCGAGAGGGATCATTAAGAACAATAATGTCAATAAATCATCAAGATTTTTTTTTTCTGTTTTCATTAATATACTGTAAATTTTATTGTTTAAAGTTGCTAATAGTGGATACTTTTGTGAGTGGGACTTTTTCTAAATTTCTTGTTTTATTTATTATTATTTTGAGATTTAAATGGCAACAGTCTTCCATTTGTTTATTTGGCATTAGTTTGTTTTTGTGAAAAGTGGTCAACAGAATAATGGAGAAGTCCCAACTGGATAGCTTCATCTTTCTGAGTTGTGGTTTAAAAAAAAAAAAATTCATCAGGTGGCTGACTTCTTGTTGTGCTCCACATTAGTGATGGGCCGATTCGAGATCTTTTAAGAATCGATACCTTAGTTTTCAAAAACTTTTCAGAATCGATTCTTTGTATTCAAATGTAGTAGCTCTAAGAACTACTCCAGACTTCCTTCAAACTAATAAATGAGGGGCAACATTTTGTCTGTTTCACTCTTCGAGTGTTTATTCTACGTTTGCCTTTTTTTTTTCATGATCACGTGCCCAGTGGTAGAAACACCGCGACACGGCGACGTAGTCGCGGACAAAGAAAATCTCATGCGGACAATTTTTGTCTGCACTAATAAAATTAATTAAAAAAACTGTCCGCAACTTGTGAATTTCGGCAAAGGATCGCGGTAAAAGCACGTAATTTCGTCAAAGGATCGCGGTAAAAACACCCGAATTTCGGCAAAGGATCGCGGTAAAAACACGTCAATTTCGACAAAGGATCGCAGTAAAAACACGCGAATTTCGTCAAAAGATCGCGGTAAAAACACGTGAATTTCGTCAAAAGATCGCGGTAAAAAAAAACGCGATTTTCGTCAAAAGATCGTGGTAAAAACACGCGAATTCCGGCAAAGGATCGCAGTAAAAACACGTAATTTCGTCAAAAGATCGCAATAAAAACACGCGATTTTCGTCAAAAGATCGTGGCAAAAACACGCGAATTTCGGCAAAGGATCGCAGTAAAAACACGCAATTTCGTCAAAAGATCGAAATAAAAACACGCGATTTTCGTCAAAAGATCGCGGTAAAAACACGTGATTTTCGTCAAAGGATCACGGTAAAAACACACGAATTTCGGCAGAGGATCGCGGTAAAAACACGTCAATATCGGCAAAGGATCGCGGTAAAAACACGTCAATATCGGCAAAGGATCGCGGTAAAAACACGTCAATATCGGAAAAGAATCGCGGTAGAAACACGCGATTTCGTCAAAAGATCGCGGTAAAAACAAGCGATTTGCGACAAAGGATTGCGGTAAAAACACGCAGATTTCGGTAAAAGATCGCGGAGAAATCACACGATTTTCGTCAAAAAATCGCGGTAAAAACACGCGATTTTCGTCAAAGGATCGTGGTAAAAACACAAGATTTTCGTCAAAGGATCGCGGTAAAAACAGGCGAATTTCCTAAAAAGCAAAAAAGTGATTTTCATCAAACGATTTTGGAAAAAAATAATCGCGAGTATCGTCAAAATTTACTGCATTAAAAGACTGCTAAAATATTGAAACCCAGTTCTTTTTACTAATGTATAAAGATTGTCGCAAAACGAGAAGAAATAATAAAAGATGCATAAAAATTTCAAAAATAGATGGAGGAATTCCTGATTTCTTTTACTAATGTAGAAAATTCCCTGAAGAAAAAAAAAAAAAAAAAAACATGAAAAATTAAGAAAACTAGTCCAAAAGTGGGCTTTGAGGTGCATAACTTCAGATTCTTCCTGCCAAATCTTGCAGCTGTGCACTTATCGGTCTCTTCAGAAAACATCACACACAGACAAACGTCCATGTTTAATACATAAATTTTTAAATCTGAAACAATATACAGAACCAACTTTTAAAAAATTGGGTTAACTGGAATCCAACCTGCAGGAATCTAAACTTAGCTCGAACTGAAAACAGTGTTATCCCGTTCTGCAGCTGATGTAGGACTTTAAGACATTTTTCTCCAGAAGGAATTTCTGTAGCTGCATCAGGGGAGGGAAATTTCTCTCCCCCCCCCCCCCTAAGCTTATTCCCATTTTAGAAATCCCACAAAAAGTGAGAAGATGAAACGATATGTAACATCAAAAGTTATAAGTAAAATTAATGAGAATGCATCAACCTTACCCTATTTTAAATAAAAAGATGAAAATTTCCTAGTTTAGTGTATTATTCATTCATTAAAATTACACGCAAAATTTGCAGACAGATTATGAAATTTTAAAAGCTTGTCGC
The DNA here is from genome assembly GCA_963931845.1 of Maratus michaelseni. Taxonomy (NCBI): domain Eukaryota; kingdom Metazoa; phylum Arthropoda; class Arachnida; order Araneae; family Salticidae; genus Maratus; species Maratus michaelseni. Next base: position 927,531 of record OZ007588.1, read on the forward strand.
AGACAGCTACAGAACTTTCTGCCACTGGGATCACGTGTCAGATTCACATCAGTCTATTAGAAAAGTATGAGTAGCGCCTCTTTCAGCAAATCAAATGTTTATTTTTTTTACAAACGCTTCTCTTTTGTTTATGATAACGTTCTCAGTAGCATAGCTAAGGGGGGGCAAGGGGGGCGGCCGCCCCGGGAGCCGGTGCCAAGGGGCGCCAAATTAAGAGGTTTTTAACCGAAATTACCCGACATATTTTGACAGTAAATAAAATTGTTGACTTTTTTTGTGCATGTGTAATGTCTTATTTAGTAAAATATTTTATTATATACAAATATTGAAAGAAAAAACTTCTGGAAACGTTTCTAGCGATAGCTCAACACACTTTGTACCTTACATGATTACGTACCTGAAAGGAGGTACAAAATGATTATATGGGGACGCACAATTGAGAGACGCTTTAAACCGAAATTAACTCACATATTTTGACAATAAATGAGAATTGTTGACTGCTTTTCTGTGTGTATGAATGCTTTGAAGAAATTCGGCGAATAAGGGGGGGAAGGATGGAGAGATCCATAAGTGCCAATTGCAGGTGGAGGCTCCTTACTCTATCTTATAAAACAAAGGTCCTGCTGACGTCAAATTTCTGATATCAAAAGATAATTTATTTCTCTATTGGTTTTCAGGCTGATTCTTAGCATTCCACATGAATATTTTCATGTAGGGGGCTTCTGTGAACCAGTGCAACAGGGATTTAACTGGGGGAACTTCAAGTAAACATGTTATCCCTTTTTTATTGGAAATTATATTTTCCCATCGAATTGGCATTGGGAAAAACCTAATAATAAAATGTGGGCGACCTACCCATCAAATTTTCCTAAACAAAAAAAAACGGGTAAAAATCAAAGCAGGACTCTTTAGTTTTCCTAGTACGACCAGTACAAATGTTTTTATGAAAATGAAGGAAAATCATAATTATTTTATTGAGAATTTATTTATTTTATTAAGAATGTTTGATCTTTAGAAGGGTTTGACGATTTACAAAATCTTTCGCGAACGTTAAGATATACAGCCTCCAAAGATAATGTAAATGCTGATTTATTTTTGAACAAACATTCAAAGTATCGGAAGTATTAAATGAACATAGAAAATTTCAGAAAATTAAATACATTGAAAAAGTTAAAAAATAAATAAACTGGAAATAGTTTTTAGGTATTTTTAATAAACAACATTTTTATCTGTTGTATTTAAAAAATAGTGTAATCAGTGCATTCTTTCAGATTTTTTAAATTGATTTAAAAAAAATGGAACTGAGAAAATTAATTTAAAGATTGCAACTCTGAATCATTTAAAGGAAAATGGATGCAGTAAAAAGGCTTTTTTATATATTTATAATCATGGGATCATTCACCAGAATGTACTTAACTACATTTCTAAAAATAAAATTAGAAAATTGCTATTTTTGTCCCTAGAACGAAGTATACCTAGTCCACTTAAAGAAGTAGTGTACATTTTACATTTAAAAGGTCGATTTTTTTTTCTTGTTATTTGAGTGACAAATAGTGCAGTTTTCATGAGTAATCAGTCTACTAATGCAAATTAATTAATAATAATAAAAATGAAAAAATATATTTTTAAATTACAATTTTAGATGCATTCCATATTTATCTTAAAAAGATACATTTTATTCCATGACTGCAATTTAGGTAGTTCCAAAACAATTTAGTTACAAAACGTTAATTTGGCAAATTCACCGATGTAATTTACGATTGTTAGAAAGTAACAATTGGTGAATTTATTATTTTTTTAATTATAATGTTTACTCCGTTTCTTAAGGGAAAAAAAGCAGTATTTAAACTATCTATTCAGGATTTCTAAAGTGTTTTCTCCATGTATTAGTCATTTAATGATAGAAGAGGTTTTTCAATTATTACACTCTTTATTATTTGTTTATATTTTCTACGTTTTAGTCCTTAAAATATTTCGTTGTTGCACTTTCATAGTCAACTGGCACGTATTGTCAAGCTTGGTTTGGAGCATGATTAGCTCCATTGTTTTGTAAATCGTAACAATTGTAACTATAAAGATTATTTCGTGATTTATCGCCTGCGGCCGACTATCAAAAAATGCCTTAAAATTACTGTATTAATTTATAATTTAGTTCTAAAAATATTAAGATGCTGTATTGTCATCGGAAACACACTTCTGCGCACATAATTTTTATAATTCTAGCCTATCAGGATGTGAGTGAAAAATCAATTAGAAAAATAAACTTTACATATAAAAACTAAATTAAGTTAAATAAAAGACTGCAATAAATGAAGATGAATTCATGTGTTATGAATGAAATCTTTATTTATTGAGTAAATACACAACTATAATAGATAAATTCCAGAGGTTCAGATAACGCTAATCATAGATAATTTTGTAACTAAAATGTTTTATTAGATTTTCAGAAATATTTTTTTTAAAGAGAGCAAAATTTTATAAAATAAATCTAAATAAAAATTTACTAAAACCGGCAGTAAAACGGGCAGATCATATAACAAACTTTTGTAGGCTTGGTATGTTGGAAATCATATTCCTCGCTCGTTGTATCCGGAATTTATTATAAGTGAGATGTGCAGTTGCAGAGATCATCTGCATACTTTTTATGGCTAAGCAATGTTTCGGGGACGCAATTGAAGTTACGCCGTTACTTTTAAACAAGCTCATAAAGTTTGTAAGTAGTTTTTGAGATTGTGTTTCAAACCAGTATTAATCACCAATAGTATAAAAGAGAAAATAATGGAATTTCATCTGATGGACAAAGATATATATCTCTCAGTTTTTAGGTGCGTTCGTAATTATATAAATACGTAGCACCTATTGTCGTCGCTTGGTCCGTCCGTCCGCATATAACAACGCAAAAACTACCCAACCGAATGGTTTAAAATTTAAGATATATTATCTTTGCAGAATTTTGTCGAGACATTTCAAATTTTATTAAAATCGAATCAAAACTTTAGGAGATATTAATAAAAATATTTATTAGGAAATTTGAATTTTTTCTTTAAATCGGTACTTTTTTGTTATAGGAGCTTCGGAAGTTTCATCGTCAAGCGACCGAGATACTTATTTTATGACAGAAATGAATCTGCAAACGATATAATTCATTTCGCAGAATTAAAAATCATTTAGATCTGAATATTTATATAACTAGCTATAGTACGAACGCACCTCATTTGTTACGTTTGACATACAATTTCCAACTTGTTCTATTTGGGTTAATCAAAGTAAAAATTTACGGTAATTAAAATTTGAAAACATGGTGCACCGTTGTAAATTTTTAAGATGCGATTTTATTAATATTATTATGAAAGTTTTATGATTTAATCAAGCAAAATTGGCAATTCTTGAGATAAAATTAATTTTGTGTTAGAAATATTTAATTGAAAATCTTTTAAAGAAAAATTTAAAACAACACTTTTCCTCCGATTTTTAACTTTTCGCAACATTCCCTTTTCATACTTTCCTTACAAATCTGCTCTATAACTGTAAGAACCACATTTTCAAAAAGTTAATTAGTTAAAATATCATGACAAATTTTAAAATACAATAAAAATGACTTTTTACTTAATATTTTTGTTTTTGGAAAATGAACTATTTATATTGCTGAAAATCCTATTTTTAATTCCACGAATTTCAAATGGATATTAAGGATTGCACACACACACACACACAACAACAACAACAACAAAAAAAAAACAGCGAGTCAATTGAAATATATTTGTTGAAGTTTTGTCACTTATGTGGAAATTCCTTGTAAATTCTAAAGAGTGTACGCATCTTGTAAATGAAACAAGATTTCGAGTTTAATTTATGAGTTTTAGCAAACGTAGTTTCTCGCATATTTACTTTCATTGTTGTAATGATTGTTGCTACTCTCATATGCTTAACACAACATAGCAATATGTTGTGTTAAGCTAACACAACACATTGCTAGACATAGATCTGCTAACGTCAAATTCTCGTCAAGCTTGGTGATATTCTTAAAGATAAATGTAGGTCGATAAACGGCACCAACTTGGCGATAGGTGACTAATTTTTCGAAATTCTCATTTAAATTTAGTACTGACGAAATCTAGGAATCTTCTATAATAGGGTTGCACTCATTTTAGTTTCGTGTATTTGAGTAATATTAGCTGAATGCTTAAAAACAAGGAAGAGGAAAGCTACCTTTTCTTCCCGGTCCCGGTATAAATCATAAGTTTTTTTTTTTTTTATGGCGGTTTGTGGAAAAATAATATGATTATTTTTTATTCGGGGGGGGGGGCAGAATTTCTTCCTGCCCCGGGCGCCGAAAAACGGAGCTACGCCACTGAACGTTCTATAATTTACAGCTGCAGAACAATTTCTTTTCTTTTTAATGTTTTTGAGTTTTGATATAAATATTACGATTATCATTAGAGAAAAAAAAAGACAAGAATTTTTTGTCAGCATGACTCTATCCTATTGAACCCTACACCACCCCCTCCCAGGGTAAGATAATTTTTAATTTTGTTTTCCTGTTAATGTTCATGTGTTTCAAACTTAACTTAAAAAAAGGATTCAGGATGACAAAGCCCTTTGACATAAAGGTGAAAATAAGCACTCGCCAGTCGCCACTCGTCGATTAAACTTGAAGAACTAGCGATTAAAAATATGGAAAGAACCGGCCAAATGCCGTATTTTCAGATTTCCAATTTTCCCTAAAATTCACGATTTTTCCGCACCCGATCGCCGAAATTCAGGATTTTTTTGCGTCCGATCGACAAACTTCCGCGATTTTTCCGCGTCAGATAGACGAAATTCAAGATTTTTCCAAACACGATCGCCAAAATTTATGATTTTTCCGCACACGATCGCTAAAATTTATGATTTTTCCACACCCGATCGCCAAAATTCTTGATTTTTTTACGTGTCCGATTGACGAACTTTGTGATTTTTTTACGTCTGATCGATGAAATTCATGATTTTTCTGCGCCCAATCGCCGAAATTTTTGATTTTTTCGTGTCCGATCGACGAACTTCGTCATTTTTCCGCACCCGATCGCCGAAATTTGTGATTTTTATGCTCCCGGATGATGGAAATTCATTATTTTTACGCTCCCGAATGACGAAATTTGCAATTTTTTCTGGACTTTTTTGGTCTGCGGACCACAGGTTGTGTATGTGTGTGTAATGTATATCATGTTGTGGGTTATTTCTTAGTGTATAAACATACCTATTTTATTTTTGCCATATCTTAATTCTAGACAAATATTTTTTTTGAAAAAGGTACTTATGTAGTTAGCTACACAAGTACCTAAGCTTAGTGAGACTTATGTAGTTAATAAGTCGTATTTAAGTTGTACAACATGAATAATAATTACATAAGCATGTTGTGATGTTATGCACTTTGCTGGTAACTTATTTAAAAACTTAAAATAGATTGGAAATTAGTATTTCAAGTTTATTCAAAGCAATATAAATTAAAATATTTTTATTTAGTACATAAATTACTTTACTGAAAACTAATTATATATATTTTAAATTAAATATTCAGTGACATAAATGTATTTACTGGCTACTAAAGAAATTATTCTCACTCGCCACTCACTGGCTACTAAAAAAAAAAATCAACCTACCGGCCAGTGGCCACTAAGCAAAATTCCTTATTTTCACCTTTACTTTGACGGTAAAAAGAACTGCTTCAATTTCCTTTTTAAAAGCATGTTGGTAAAAAAAACTTATTTATATTTAGCATTTCTTAATTGATAAATTCTTGTATTGCTTTTTGTGTTGATATGTTTAAAAATTGTCTTGCATGATAACTCTGCCAAAATTTTTTTTAATTTAGATTATTTCCTCTTTATATTCTGCAATTTTAAAAGCAGACTAGACTGTGGGCCATTGCCACACGTGTTCCAAAATCTTGCCCGTGCTAAGATATAATTCTACCGATGTCCATGTCTCTTAGTATTGCAAGTTATATCTTATTATTTTCTAAGATTTAGAAGGCGAAGAACCAGCCTTCCCCTGCATACGCCCGTAAAAGTAAGCAATTTGTCTTTTATTAGCGAAATCATGAATTTTTTTTTTTCTTTTTTACGAACGTACAATTTTATTTTCAACTATAAATAATAATTTTGATTATAAAATTTTAAAAAATTTATATTTATGATTCTTAAATACAAATTCACAGAATGTTATTCATTATAATCGTTTTCTTAAATTAAAATCCATATGATTTATTTAACTGAAAATATATATGCATATTAGTTGAATTGATTGTACGCTTAAAAAAATAAAACTAAATTTCAAAACTAAAATAGCGCCACTGATCATCCTGCTAACCGCAAAATTCCGGAGAAAAGTCTCAAACAGCGCCGAGTAGTCTAGTATTTGAATACTAATATTTGCTGGTGCATCTTATGAAACCATAGAAAACTCCAGCTATGAGAACTGAATACTGAATACAGTCGAAAACCACAGTTTTCGTCGCCGATACAGATGCCAAGTGACATGTATTCGAATACTCCTGACTAAAATCGAGACCACTTGAGAACTTGGCTGAATCGAGAACACAGACATTTTGTATTCGAATACTCCACATAGAAGTACGCCGTGCAGCTCTTCTCATTGATAGACATTACACAAAAAGTAATGTTTTAAAGTTAGCAGAATAGTGCAAGAGACAGCAGAAACGTTTATTGCTACAGTTAAACCTGTTAAACCAATTTATGGAATAGAAACTTTACATGAAATAACTCGTGCTGTAAAGAACTGCAAACAGATTTGAAACAACATTGAAAGAAAAATATTAAATAAAATAAAAATATAAAAAGATTTAATAAAAATAGTGACAAATTATCTGAATAAACTCTCTCTGTTTACTTTAAAAGAATAGGATGCAACCAGAGCACTAAATGATGAAACAAACCACAGCCTTGAAAAACTACTTTAAATAAACATCTTCTTCAACATGAAATTCCAAAACTGTTTAATCTAAGAACATAAATGACATGTGCTGATGTTTCACTGCCAGTACCCAACATGGCTGAACTTGATCCTTAAAAGATGTCAAACTATCCTTGGTTAAAGAGGCCACCATAAGGATGGTTGTTAACACTGAAGAAGAATCCAATAATATAATACGCTAATTTAATTTTAAAACAGAACTCAATCTCAAGAATAATTATTGCAGCGACTCCACTGATGAAAAACTATTGAAGCCCCATTACTGATTAAATGACCGGATAAACACGTTCAAGTCAAAAAGGCAAAGTGAGGTGATAGGTCCGAGAATCAGAGCATATGATAGGACTCTTTTACGCGTCTGATCAAGACATGCATCTAATTAAATAGGCAAAGAGCGATAACTGGTTTTCTGATCAGAGTCAAAAAGAACATAGTAGTGACACACATCAGCATAAACAGAAGACGCCATCTCCTGGCAGTCAGAAACGAAAGAGTAATCGATTCAAGAAAATTATCGATATAAGAATGGCAGAAAGTAAATAAACAATAGTAACGTAAAGTAGAAGTATGTATAATTAAGGAAACTAAAGAAGTGGAATTTAGAGGATATTTTGAAAAGAAAAAGATGAACTCGTACATTTCCAACTCTAACAAACTGAACTCGAGCCAGCCACCAAGATGATGACCCAATAAAACCTCAACAAAGGCACAAGGTTGGTGATCAAGACCCAAAATAAAACCTTTACAATTAATATAGACAAAACATACTTTTCCAATCTCTACCTGTGTCCACAGACATACATGAACTTTTAACTATTTCCCAAGATTCAGTTGCTTTATTAAATGGATACAATTCATGTGACATCTTAAAAAAAAATTATCGGTACTTTTCACATATATGTATATGCAGATATATGTGTATACATGTATGAGTGTGTGTGTATATATACATGCATACATATCACTGGCACCCGGCTAACCGAAAAGTACCAAATTATCTAACATCAGTATACACCCATTTAAAAATTATTGTAAGTCATGGAAAAAAAAATATTGGGGCCACTCTAATCTCTTATAGGATAAAAATCTTTATTCTATAGCACATTTATCAGTAACAGCATTAAGAAAAAAAGTCCAACCCTTTTATTCTTCTCGATCTCCCACACGATGCCATTTTAACTGGATGAGCCATAATGCAAGTCCTTACCGGTGAGTGAGGACTAGACGGGTGTAAAATCATTGTTCCAAAAGTTAAACAGCCAATGAAAACTTAAATATTCAAAGACAATCCCTTCTGACCACATTAAAATTCTTGTTAAGTGAGGACAAAAGAAAATGAGTTCAATTATGGCCTATCACTATGCTGTCACCCCAAAGGATCCCAGTCGCCGAAGCATTTGCTCATTCAAATAAAGGCACTCTATCAATTGTCAGTACTTTTACGTTCTACGCACACCATGCCCAAATGTATTGTGGAAGAACCACAATTCTTTAAGTTTTTTCCATCATTTTTGTATTAAGTACCGTATATACTTGTGTATAAGTCGACCCCCCAATTCTTACGCAAAATTTTGGAAAAAATTGAATTTTCGTGTATAAGTCGAATCACATTTCTGGTAGTACCCTAATTTCCTGCCTATAATCCGCAGGTGTCATTTTCATGATATTTTGAAAAAAAATCATCGTATAATCTGCAGCGGCGTATAATCCGCAAGTGAAATTTTCCCTTAACAAAAATTCACAAGATCTACAGGACTAACGTTCAGCCATAAAGGAAAAAATATTGAATCTAGTGTAAAATATTTTAATTTTTAACTTTTGTATTTAATATAACACTTGATAAATAAATAAATATGAAATAAAAATTGATAATTCAGTACAAAGATATTTGCAATTCTATTACACATAAGTAAAAATAAATTCAGAAAATTTACATTACTTAGTATAGAAATTATAATTAAGTAAGTTAGTTACCTTAATATCTGTTTAAATTAAATATAAAATCCTTGTACTAGTTTTTTTTTTCCTTTGCCTTATTTTTATCTTAATATTACGCGATCAGCAAATCAGACAAATATTCGTCTGGCGCCATCTATCGAAGTAAAAGCTTACTACGCCATTCGTTATTGTTTGAATCTAATATCGCCGTATGCCGAGCTATAATGGATAAAGCATAGAGTGCGATGATTATAAACTAAATAAGAGTTCAAAACTATTGTAAAGCGTGAAATAAATGGATTTAAGGAATGAATTACTAATATAAAACAGAAACTAAAAGATTATTGGCAAATTAAAAGTACTTTGACCATAATAATTACGTTTTTATAATAAAGCTATTATGTTGATATGTACTGTTTATGAACTTTATACTGAGATGAAATAACTGTAAATAAAGATGAGATATGAGTAAATGGTAATAAATGCTTGTGTTTAAAGAGTGTATTTGAGGCAGTAAGACCTAGATACGAAATGAAGGCTTGACTTCTCTTAACAAGATTTAATAAGTTGCGTGGTAGCGCCATCTGTTGATTTTTAAGAAAGATATTTGTAAATTTGCTCAAAAAAAGTATGCTTCTTGACATTTGCAAAGATATCGAGTAGGGAAAAAAAATCGCAGATAATCCGCAGCGGCGTATAATCCGCATTACAAGAAAAATAAAGTTTTTGAATGTATAATCCGTGGATTATAGGCAGGAAATTAGGGTATGTTGAAAAATAATTTGTAATCGAGGATGAAAAAAAATAATTTTTTTTTCATTAAATTAGTAAACTTTAGTTTCTAATCACTTTTTTTTTTTTTATTCAACATTTTAAAATTGTATAATTATGTAAAACTGAAGAAGCTTAAACTATTTTGTAAGTTCTATTCACATCAATTTAATGATTACTTACTCTTTTTTTTTTTTTTTTGAAAAATCTATTCAAGCCTTATTTACAAGGGTAAACAACTTCTTGAACTGCTATAATATAGTACTTTTTTGTATTGCAGTACTCTTAGGAGAGAAATCTAGAAGCAATCTCAAGTTGAACTCTTTTTAAAAAGGGGATTAAAATGTTGAAAGGGATTCCCCCAGTATTAAAGGGAATTCTATCCCAAGAGAAAATGAGTGCAGAATAATTACAGATACATTATTGTTGAGATTTTTTTTTTTATCAATCACCATTGTCCGCTTTTATCTGTCTCTCCAACCTAGACCCATATGTGATTAATTAAAAGACTTGCACATTCACGCAATTATCTGTGAAAAAAATATGACTTTGGAATTTCACTCCGCTATTTTTTTTTTTTTTTTTACTTACTTGTGTATAAGTCGACCCTCCAATTTAAGCTCCCAAATTTTGTTTAAAATTCTTCGGCTTATACACGAGTATATACGGTATTTCATTTATTTTATTAAAATTAAAAGGTATCTTTTATACTGTATTTCACTAACAAAACTAACACTTAACTTCACTAGCATGCAGGCATCCATCTTTGTTTACATTTTTTCAGTTAATTTCATAGTTAAAATTGGGTTGAAATGGTTCAGTTGAACAAGAAGTCACGTTTTGTTTCAGGTTGAAAAATGTTGTTCCACTTTGTTTTTATGCAAAACAGTTCCAGCATGTGCTGGCTAGTGGGGATGGGTTGCAAACCATTAAATGAGAAGGTTTCTCATAGTATGTTATCTGGTTGGAGATTGTTAGATACTTTTTCCCAATTGATTTTACCCAAGTAATGTTTATTGCTGAAGTTTCATCCTCCTTATTGCAATATTATTGTTATTCAATTTGTAAGTAGACATTTAATTTTCTTTTACTTAGAAGATTGCAGTTATGACATAACACACTATGAAATTGAAGAAGTTACTCTCAAATTTTTAAAATTATACTCTGCTGTATACCAGATCAAACAACATGTATGCTTGGCGACCATGGTGGCCGTATAACGGAAAAGTACCCACTTGTCTTTGCTCCTGACCAAGAGGGGAGAAATTTTGTTCGGCTGGATTTCAAAATGGATCCTGCCCTGATACATATAATGAACATAAGACATTAAAATTATCTCCATTTCTTTGATTACTATCCGCTGGCATGAAGCGAATACAAAAGTACCCAAATTCATATTTTCCATATTTGTATTAGATTTCTTTTTTAATATAAAATTCAAACCAAATGACATGGATTTGGATGTTACGTTACACAGAATGTACAATTTGGCTATCTATCAGTTCACACTTTCAAAAAAAAAAAGTGGTTGTTAAGTATAAATACATATGAAGTAAAATTTCTAAAAGTCAATCTATAAATCCAATGAGGTTAAAATGCATAAGCTACAACAGTGGAGCGGATGCTTTCATTAACTGAAACCATCGCAATGTTATCTCTAGGGGGAAATGGGGCCGCAGCGTTAGGGTTCACGAATATTTTTGATTTTGAATTCCTGGTGAGATTTTGGCACAGGGTTGTAAAAAACCCAGTTTTTTTTTTTTTAACCCAGCCCGGGCAGCTACCCGCTACAGCCCTTATGGTTGTAAAAAACAGGTTTTTTTTTTTTTTTTTTTTTTTTTTAACCCAGCTGGGGCTGGTACCTGGGTGGTATGTACCTGGGCAGCTACTCATTACAACCCCGTTTTGGCACGACTGACTTTCAGTCCAATTTTGGTGCCGATGCGACTCCTATTTTGGGCATTATCGTGTTCACAAAAGTGTCATTTTTCACAGGAAGCCAGAGCTTTGCTCCAACAATTATTTGTAGTAATAAGTATTACAAATATTAGAGTTTCCTCCAGGTTTAAATAAGGGCACTTTTTGTATTCTTAAGGGTACTTTTTTTTAACTGTTAAAGATATTCTTTTGGCTTTTAAAGCCACTTTTGATATTTAAAAGTTGGGGCACACTTTTTAAGACAAAATTAAGTCAGTTTTTACTATGAAAGCAAATTTTTTAATGCAAAAAGGAGAAAGGGCACTTTTTTTACTGAGGGGCAAGATGGGTGCTCATTATTTTACTGGAAGGGACAAGAAGGGTGCTATTTATTTTTATGAGGGGCAAGAAGGGTGCAGCACCCTTCTGAAACTGTCTGGGGGGGAAACTCTGCAAATATGAAATAAATGATATTGCATGTTGAATGGGTACTTATGTATTATCCGTGCTAGGAGATGGATTGTCAAAAATGGTTGCCAAGTACCCATCGTATTTATCGTTGCCAATCATGTTTTCAAATACAGTAATTTCACATTATCAAATAACATTGTTAAAAATGGTAATTAATATAAAATAAATAAAATGTAATATATGCTTATTAAATTTATAACATTGTTAAAAATAGTAAATAACATTATTTTAGTAAAATTAATAAATGGTAAATAGCATAGTAAATAAGAAAAAATAATGTTATAGATTATTCCCAGGCATGTACCATGCAGCAAGAAAACAAAATATAAGGGTTACTATAATTAATAATATTGGCTTCATGCCTGGTGCAGTTGGCTTAAAACTGGCACGGATAATACGTAAGTATTGTTGAATGTTTTAAAATATACTAAATAAAATGGTTTCAAAATAAAGCTGCAAATGGACACTGGTCGAGGCACCTGATCTGCCGATTTACTAATTTCATTACTACTATAAACTTAATTAATATGTACAGATTTGTTTTGTTAGATATGAATAATCAAACACTTAAGACGGAAAATGATCAAATTTTAAAACGTGTGCGACTTAAACAATTGTCTTCTCATTTAATTGAAGAGGGTCTTCTCCTTTTCTCTCTGACCTTAAACATTATTATTTAGCAAAATCATCGCATTTCTAGAGTTTACTGCAGATGTCAGACCAGATGCTAGGATCATTAAGGTTAAGTGGATGAATGAGTTTTGTCCTGTTCGTCTGGGGATGGCTCAGACAAGGGATCCCATCTCATGATTTCTTAACCCATTAGAATGAATTTAGCTTAAACATTATTGTTATTTACCTCCTGACTGCTTTGATGGATTGCTAAATTATAAAATAAAAAAAGAAAACTGCCCAGTTAAACTGAGGGCATTGAGCTCACAGGCTATTCACACTAATTGTATATTATGCTATTTTTTCAAAGAATAATGCCACTCGAAAAATAAAGAAATCGACACTATATTAAGGGGGGGGGGGGATAAGCACCCGTTCCCACCCTGTATACTTAACCAATAAACCCCCAAAATCTAATCAGGGATGCACCTTATCACAATGAACCTATATACGAAATTTGAAAAAAATCGGATAATTTTGCTTGAAAACCCCATTTATCTAAATTAAGGGAGGTGAGCCCCGTCCCCCCCCCCCCTTTATACTTAACAAATGAACACCCAAAACTAATCAGGCAAGCGCCTTACCACAATGAATCTATATACAAAATTTGAAGAAAATCGGATAATTCTGCATGAAAAACCCATTTATCTAAATTAAGGGGGATTAGCCCCCCGTTTACCCCCCTTTATACTTACCCAATGAACACCCAAAACTAATTACGGAAGTGCCTTATCACAATGAGCCTATATACAAAGTTTAAAGAAAATTGCATAATTCTGCATGAAAAACCCATTTATCTAAATCAGGGTTGGACGGTATTTACCGTCTGATGGTTTTTACCGGTTTTAACCATGGTTTTTACCGTCTTTGGAAAAACATGTTTTTACCAGGGTTTTTACCACCTTTCAAAAAACTCATTAGTTTGACTGTTTTTGTCACTTTTATGAAAATTTATCTACCACTTTTTCATTTTCCCAGGGGTGAAAGTTTTCCAGGTATTTAATACCACTATTTCCACATAACAATATTGACCGAATTTAGTTTCTGATTAGGTAAGTAAAAGAATGCTGTATGAAAATATTGGTTTTAAGGAATATAAAAAGCATGGAAAACTTTCATCCATGTTTTCCTCCTACAAGAATTCAAAATTTTTAAGATATTATTGTGCATTTATCATTATTAAACCTAAAACTCATTATAACTATTATTATGAGAATGCACACTGCAATATTTATCTTGATGGAGATTAGTTTACTAATTTTTACTAAAGGAAAAAAGAAATTATAAGTACACTTTATCACACTTAAAAACCTTAATCATTTTAATAAAAACAAAATGCTTACAAATATTAATTATCACATAATGTAAGTTTGTACAAATGTTTACCAATACAGTTTTCCAATTTATGTCCTTGGACCCTCTTAGCATTTTATACCAAAATAAGCTTTGCAGCTTTCTATACACCAAGTCTATTTCTTAATTTACTGTGGATATGTGAAAAGTTCGAAAAAATAACGAACTACAAGGTATGGAGTAAGGATTCACTATTAAATGCAAGAATTCGGAATTCATGTCTTTGTTATTTAATACTTTCCACCAAACTTTGGCTTTTACATCTTTTGTTTTAAAGAAGCTTCTTGGAAATGGTCCTCCTTTAGCTTCATATGCCAACAGGAGTAAAAGATAATCTGGGATAAAATCTATGAGCCATTCTCTTGCCATTTTCTTTTGTGCTTCACTTAATAGATTTTTTTGTGTGCATTGGATCTGTCATACATGGTAAAAAGTGAAAGGTTTCTAAAGCAAAATCCCTTTCTCACAAGTGGAATGGAAACCTGCTTTGTGAAACAGATACTGAACATCTGATCTATTTATAAATGGGGAATAGAAAATATAGTAAAATCTCATGATTAAAGTACTGTATCTGCAGCTTTAGAGAAATGACTAATTTTTTATTTTCGATCTCTTTATATATATGTAGGATTTTTGTCTTAACCTACTTAAGATTCACTTGGCTTATAACTACAGAGGAATATATCCATTAGCTTTTTAATTTTATACCATATCTATTATTCACTCAAACAAATAATATGCTTAGTAGATCACGGCAATTAAACTACATTGAGAATATAATACACTTGTAAACATAAATATTGGAATTCATCTAGAATTCTTGCCAAAATCCTTTTATTTGGCATTTAATGGAACATCAACTTTCATGTTGAGATAAAAACGATGGAACACAGTCAACCTCTCTCAGTACTTTAATTTAAATCTTTCTTACATGCGAAGATTGCCTCATATCTTGCAATTTCTCCATGTTCCTCGTGTTATGCTTTTTCTTTCCCTATGATATTGTATATCAATTAATTAAACTCTTAAGTTTGTTAAGTTGCATTGTTGAGGATACTTTTATTCCCCCCCCCCCCCACACACACATACATATATATATATATAAATAGAACCTTTGAAAGTCAAAAGACAAGTAACAAGTTCTCTCTCTATATAAAAATGCATCAATTATATGAAAATACACTTTTAATCAATAGTATTAAAATACAGTTTAATGACTAGTAGAATTTATTGTCTATTGTCATGTTCTAAGGTTTTTACCACTTTTTTCCAGGTTTTTACCATGTCCTGGTAAAAACCAGTTTTTACCGGTAAAAAGCCAACCCTGATCTAAATTAAGGGGGGGTAGCCCCCGTTTCCCCCCCTTTATACTTATCCAATGAACCCCCAAAACTAATCAAAGAAGTGCCTTATCACAATGAGCCTATATACAAAATTTGAAGAAAATCGGATAATTCTGCATGAAAAACCCATTTATCTAAATTAAGGGGGAGTAGCCCCCCGTTTACCCCCCTTTATACTTACCCAATGAACACCCAAAACTAATTAGGGAAGTGCCTTACCACAATGAGCCTATATACAAAGTTTAAAGAAAATCGCATAATTCTGCATGAAAAACCCATTTATCTAAATTAAGGGGGGGGGGGGGTTAGCCCCCCATTTCCCCCCTTTATACTTAACTAATGAACTCCCAAAAATAATCAGGGATGCACCTTATCACAATGAACCTATATACGAAATTTGAAGAAAAACGGATACTTCTGCATGAAAAACCCATTTATCTAAATTAAGGGGGAGTTAACCCCCCCCCCCCCCTTTATACTTAACCAATGAACTCCCAAAACTAATCAGGGAAGCGCCTTATTAGAATGAACCTGTAAACAAAATTTGAAGCAAAACGGATAATTCTATCACGAGTTATCGCGTTACGTACGTACATACGTACATACATACAGAACGGGCGGGCAAATTAGCTCTCAGGCTTTGATAGCCTGTGAGCTAAAAACTAATTTCATTGCAATATTGAAAATTTTATTAATTAAAAGCAACTATATATATTTTTTTTTTAATGCTATTACATTCTGGTAAGTACAATTTAAAAATTAAATTTAGAGTACTTGGCTGTTCAGTTAAATTAAAAGATTTTAAGCACTATGAACATGACTGAAATGCCACTTTTAGAAATGTCCACCATTACTCTAAATCGACTCAAAGCATTCTAGAAATGGACACAGGTCCTAAAACCTTAAAAATAAATAAAATTCTGTAAATGACCATATTAGTCTATAAAATTCAAAGTTTTCTATTACTATCAAAACAAAAACGTAAGATTTTTGCAAGAAAATGAAAAATATATAAATTAATTGAAGCCAGCTCTTAGCATGTTTATTAAGATTTTCACTGAAAAACAGTGGAATTGTGAAACATTTTCTGCCTCCTGATTGGTTTGATTAAAAAGGTCAACAGTAACGTAGATTATAAAACATGCAAGGGGGAGTTGTAAAAAAACAAAACAATAAAAGCTAAATTTTTATTGGTATTTTTATAAACCAAAAATTTTGAAGGGTGTCCATGACTGGCACATCTACCATATATTCAGGCGTGAAGATTTTTCAGAAAATCTTACCAGCCAGCAAGAGATTGAAAATTGTTATGACAAAGAGTACACAACTGCAAAAATAGTTCAAATTACTATTACTGTATTAGTATTACTACAATGAATTTTCATAATTTTTATTTTCAATAAAATTAAACTATACAACAGAGGAAAGTGGAGCATAGGATAGAACTAAGTTTACATCACAGTAGTTTGGAAAGTTGCAAAATATAGCTAACTAGTAAAAAAAAGTTTTTGGCATATCTTCTATACCCTGCAGTTTTACAAAAACTGCCTAAAAATTCACTTGCCCTGTCAGAAAATCCACTTGCGAGAGGCAAGTAAACTGATGTATAACCCTGTATATTATAAGACAAAATTAGCACTTGCCACTCGGTGAGTAACACTGAAAATTTGGCGATTGGATTTATTGTCAACACTGGCCAAACTTAAGTGTCACACTCTCCAATTGAGATGATTGAATGAAAAATGAGATTTTTGAAGTGAAAACTTCTTTAGGCGCGTTGGGCATTTTTTGAGATGGGAAAAACCATTAGATTCGCGACCTGTTACCGACACCGCTGTATATGTTGCCAATTCATACAATGAAGCGAAAGTATCAAAAGGAAATAGTTCACGTGCAGAAAGCAAAATGATTGGTATTATGAATAAAAATAATTCAGAAAATAATTTCAAGATAAATTTAGCACGCGCGGTGAAAACAGATAAAAGGCACTCAACTCGCGAGACCAAATCAAAAGATGAAAATGAAATAACAAAACACAGAAAATATTATAATTTAACGAGCGCGAGAAAAATAGACGGAAGTAATATAAAAAAAAATGAAAATAATGAAATATTTCATGAAAGTTTTAAGAAACGTGATTACCGATACGGAAATGAAGTGAAATCATTTTATAGAAAATAAAAGTTTGTTGATAGAAATTATAGACACCGCAAACAATACGCGCAGTATGAATATAGAAAAAAGCATAATGTTCACGAATACCGTAAACAAGACAGGCAGCAAAGAAATCATTTTTGGAGTGATAGGAAGCGGGAACCCTATTTTGCAGATAAATGGTATT
Source organism: Maratus michaelseni (assembly GCA_963931845.1). Lineage (NCBI taxonomy): Eukaryota > Metazoa > Arthropoda > Arachnida > Araneae > Salticidae > Maratus > Maratus michaelseni. The sequence continues at coordinate 945,309 of OZ007588.1, forward strand.
ACAAAATATATGAAACTAAATCTCATGGAAGAAATGATGAATGTATTGAGAGTTGTTTAAATTATGGATGAAAATTCATAAGTTTCATTGGTATTCATTTCAAAGAATACCAATTAATTAAATTTTATATTTCATTTATTTGTAAATTTACGTTTTAAGCATTAGATTGCAATTTTTGTATGTAAAATAATATGCATTATTTTTCATTAAATGAAAATTGTAATATAATTTTTGTAGTAGTAGTTTATAATAATGAACTAGATGGAACCCGTCAAAATTTGACGGCAAAAAACTTGATAGTACCATAAAAATAAAATTCATAGCTGCTTTAAAATGTTTGAAACTTTTGCAGAATAATTCAAATAAATAAAAAACCCACTTTGAATTAAAGCTAGGTTGAAGAACAGCAATTGGCTAAGTTTCACTGGCACATGTACTCGCAGAATTTCTTTCATCAGACACATTTAGCGCTGTTGTGCAAGTAAATGGTAAGTGCCCCCTTGGGGAGGGGGAAATGGCGGGATGGACCAAGGAGATGCATAACATGAATAAGCAGTCAAAGACCTTTCAAACGATATGTAACATAAGGGGTGTGTGCAAAATTTTAAAAAGTACCCCCTTGGGGGGGGGGGGTAAAGTAGGGGATGGACACGGAACATGCATAATATGATTAAGTGGTCACAGACCTTTCCAACGATATATAACATGAGGGTTGTGTGCAAAATTTAGAAAAGTACCTCTTTGGGGGGGGGGGGGGGCAAAGCGGGGAGATGGACATCAGAGATATGCATATGATTAAGCAGTCACAGACCTTTCCAACGATATATGACATGAGGGTTGTCTGCAAAATTTAGAAAAGTACCCCCTTGGGGGAGGGGGGGGGCAAAGTGGGGGAAATGGCATTGGAGATATGCATATGATTAAGCAGTCACAGACCTTTCCAACGATATATGACATGAGGGTTGTCTGCAAAATTTAGAAAAGTACCCCCTTGGGGGAGGGGGGGGGGGCAAAGTGGGGAGATGGACATTGGAGATGCATAATATCATTAAGCGGTCACAGACCTTTCCAACAATATATGACATGAGGGGGTGTCAACAAAATTTAGAAAATTGCCCCCCTTAAGGGGGGGGGGGGGAAGTGGCGGGATGGACCCCGGAGATGCATAACATGAATAAGCAGTCAAAGACCTTTCCAACAATACGTAACATGAAGGGATTGTGCAAAATTTACAAAAGTACCCCCTTGGGGGGGGCAAATTGGGGGGATGGACACCGGAGATGCATAATATGATTAAGCGGTCACAGACCTTTTTAACGATATATAACATGAGTGGTATGTGCAAAATTTAGAAAAGTGCCCCAATTGGCAGGGGGGGATGGACCACACAGATGCATAACATGAAAAGGCAGTCACAGGCCTTTCGAACGATATATCATATGAATGGTGTCAACAAAGAAAAGTCTCCGCCCCGTGTAGGCAAAATATACCCCCCCCCCCGCCGCCATAATTATTGATGTGGACTCATTTTTTAAATTCGTTCGCACCCCTCTTCTCCCGCAAAATGTTGTGAATTTTAAAAACTCCACTTACGAATTTTTTTATACCAAAAGCACTTATGTCCGTCGTCTGCATGCAGAGTTTTGTGCTTACAGACGCCAGACACAACAACACACACACAGACAGACGTTTACCGACATTAATAGTATAGATGATACTCAGTGCCTACACATTTCACCCTTTATAATTCAGCCAATGAGTTGACGGTTGTTCATTTCCAGAAACGAAACAATAATTCTTTAGGATGAATTTTGTTTGTTTGATACACCGTGGCAGAATGCGTGCAATGCAGCGACAGGCGTCACAAACTTTTTAGGGCACCTGCAGACTAAAAACATATAATCAATCTTCGCGGGAAAAAAATCCTAGATTTCGTCAAATGATCACGGGAAAAACACTAATTTCATCAAAGGATCATGTAAAACGTGAATTTTGTTAAAAGGCCACAGAAAAACGCGATTTACACAAAAGATGAGCAAATTTTGTCAAAGAATCGCAAAACAGGAAATTTCACCCAAAGATAGCGCTTTCTTGCCAAACTTCGTCTAAATATTGCGGAATAAAATGTATTTTATCAAAAAATCGCTGGAAAACGCACATTTCGTTAAAGTATTGCGAGAAAAATGCAAATTTATTCAAAGATTGCTGAAAAAACGCGAATTTCATCGAAGGATTGCTGAAAATTCATGAATCTTATCAAAAGGCAGCAGAGAAAATGTGATTATTATCAAAGCATTGCGAAAAAAGAAAATTTCGTCTAAGGATCACAGAAAAATGCAAATTTCATAAAAGAATCGTGGAAAATAATGCAAATTTCGTGAAAAAAAAAAAAAAAATCGCAGAAAAAACACAAATTTCGTCAAATTATCGCTGAAAAAAAAAAACACTAATTACGTCATAGGATAGCTGAAAAAATTATGAATCTCGACAAAAAAAAGATACAGAAAAAAATGCGAATTTCATTAAAGAATCACGAAAAAAAATGCGAATTTTGTTAAAGGATTGCGCAAAGAATGTGAATTTTTTGAAAGGTTCGTGTGAAAAATGAAACTGTCTGTATTAAAAACAGCACACACACAAACATCTATACAAACCTCAATACACACAAACATATTATAGGCAGGGCTTGAAATTCAATTTTTCCAAAGACGGGAGTCTCCCTACCAACATTTTTAAATGGAGGGGAGTTGTAATGTTTGGGAGGGAGAAAAAAAATCTTTAAACCCCACTATTCTTTTACGTGCTATTTAAAGAATTACATTAATGCAGACATGACAAAATACCATTGAAAAAATTAAGTCAACTGAGAATGATTATGTAAAATGTTTATTTTTATTATAAAAAAGGGAAGAAAGTTAAGTTTTATATATGCAGTGTATTTTTCAAGTTCCATTAAATGTGTTAGGGACCCTTAACAATTAGGTTGTTAAATAAATTTCTGACTTTAGATTTTACTTGATTGAGATTCACCGATCGATCGTGGAAAAGACGCAAAGTTCATCAATCTGTCGCGGAAAAAACGCTAAGTTCGTCGATCTGTCACCAAAAAATGCAAAGTTCGTTAATCAGTCGTGGGAAAAAAGCAAATTTCGTCGATCGATTGCAGAATAAACACAAAGTTCGTCGATCTGTCCCCAAAAAACGCAAGGTTCGTCGATCAGTCGCTTAAAAAACGCAATGTTCGTCTATCTGTCGCAGAAAAAACGCAAAGTTCGTTGATCAGTCGCAGAAAAAAATGCAACGTTCGTTGATCTGTCGCGGAAAAAACGCAAAGTTCGTCGATCAGTTGCGGAAAAAAGCAAATTTCGTCGATCGATTTCGGAATAAATGCAAAGTTCGTCGATCAGTCAGGGAAGAAAGAAAAATTTCGTCGATCGATTGCGGAATAAACGCAAAGTTCGTCGATATGTATCCAAAAAACGCAAGGTTCGTCGATCAGTCGCTTAAAAAACGCAATGTTCGTTGATCTGTCGCAGAAAAAACTCAAAGTTCGTTGATCTGTCACGGAAAAAACCACAAAGTTCGTCAATCAGTCGCGGAAAAAACACACAGTCCGTCAATCGGTTGCGGGGGAAAAAAATGACGAAATTTATCGTTCGGTTGCAGGTAAATTAAATAATGCAAATTTCTCCAAAAATGCTGAAATTTTTTGGGCGGGAGGCTCCCGCTCATGATCTTTTTTGGGCGGGATTTCAAAATTTTCCGCGCGAATCCCGCCCTGAAATTCAAGCCCTGATAGGTATAGTTTTAATCTGAAATAATATACTGAACTTGAACTAACTTTTGAAAAATCGGGTTAACCCAAATCCAACTTGCAGAAATCTACACTCAGTCTGAAATCGACTCGAACCATAAAGACAGTTAACCCAACTTGCAACAAAAATAATTATTTTCTGATTTTTTCTTTTCTCAGAAATGCTGTAGTCATTTTGTCCCCCAATTTTGCCCTTTACAATTCAGCCAATGAGTGGAGGGGGCCAAAGGAGCGTTCCTCATCACAAACGAAAGATGAGATACGTTCGTTTGATGTCGTTGTTGAAAATTTATGGATTTCTATTATTAAAGTAATTTTTTCATTTTACCGTATTTATTTTCTTTTTGTGTTGTATGTATTTTGCTACTTTGAATTTTTTTAAACTAACCCTTTTTTTTTTTTTTTTTGGAGAGTGAGAGAGAGAGATTTAGTAATTTGGTGACACGAAGTTCAGCAAATTCTTAAAATCCACAAATCGTTTCCAATGTAAACAATGAAATTTACAATTAAGTTGCAAGTGCAAAATTTCAGTTTTTTAAAATTTTCATGTCATTCTGTACACATTTTAATATGTCATTCTGATCATTACACATATTTAGTTATGCATTATTAATTATTTACTTGACCTTTACTTTTAATATTTTAAATATTTCAAACTTACAGCTGAATGTAATTATTAAAACATTTGAAATACTGCATTCGAAAAATGAAATTTCAGCTTAGAAACTCGACAATTAAAAAATTTAAAGTAGAAAAGTACTTATGGTATAAAAAGAAGAAAAAAAAATACAAAAGAATTTATCTATATTACGAAAGCGGGAGAAATGATTTTCTGTGCTATACGAAAAGATATGCAAATAACTCAATCATGAACATAGAAATAGGTATTGGTTTTTATGTTCAGGTGCACTCAATCCAAACTTGAAACTTTTAAAATGGTCATTGAATGAATGAAATTCATCTCCGCCTTTCACATCCAGAAAACTTGCTGTGTCGCCAATTATGTTTATATTTTATATATATATAAAAAAATAATAATTCAGGCACTTTTCCGTTATACGGACACCATTGTCGCCAAACATACATACATACATACATTTTGGCATAGTGTCCGTATAACCGAAAAGTACTAAAGTTCATGGTTTAAAATCACAATAAAATATCATGAAATTTATTGATTAGTTGTGGGAAAATATCGGGGAAATAATGTGTTTTTGTGAAATTTTTTGTTTTGTGTTGCTGTGTTTAATTGTAAGCATTCATTATAATTTTCAGTGCATTATTAAATTGAAATTTTTGTTTAAAATATGTAAACAAAACAGTGACCAGAAACCTGCACAATTTCTAATATAGATAGATAGATGCATGCATGTAGTACTTTTAATTATTTGGTAAAAATACTGTGATCGTCACTGAGAAAATCTGAATTTAACCTAAAAGTAATTGTCGAGTGTTTAAGCTGAAATTTCATTTTACGAATACAGTATTTCAAATGTTTTAATAATTACATTTAGCTGTAAGTTTGAAATATTAAAAGTAAAGGCCAAGTAAATAATTAATAATGCATAACTAAAAGTAATTGTCGAGTGTTTAAACTAATTTCATTTTACGAATACAGTATTTCAAATGTTTTAATAGTTACATTCAGCTGTAAGTTTGAAATATTAAAAGTAAAGGCCAAGTAAATAATTAATAATGCATAAGTAAAAGTAATTGTCGAGTGTTTAAGCTGAAATTTCATTTTACGAATACAGTATTTCAAATGTTTTAATAGTTACATTCAGCTGTAAGTTTGAAATATTAAAAGTAAAGGCCAAGTAAATAATTAATAATGCATAACTGAAAGTAATTGTCGAGTGTTTAAACTAATTTCATTTTACGAATACAGTATTTCAAATGTTTTAATAGTTACATTCAGCTGTAAGTTTGAAATATTAAAAGTAAAGGCCAAGTAAATAATTAATAATGCATAAGTAAAAGTAATTGTCGAGTGTTTAAGCTGAAATTTCATTTTACGAATACAGTATTTCAAATGTTTTAATAGTTACATTCAGCTGTAAGTTTGAAATATTAAAAGTAAAGGCCAAGTAAATAATTAATAATGCAAAACTAAATATGTATAATGATGAGATTTTTTTTTTCTTGAATTATTCAGTGAAACTCGTCTTATAAATGTACGCAAATAATTCACATCAAAATCTTAAAATAACAAAGTTTTCTTTCGTGTTTAGCTATGCTTAATAACCAAAAAAGCTTGATTAATACAAAAATTATTTGGTAAAAATACTGTGATCGTCGCTGAGAAAACCTGAATTTAATCATATCACACAGAATTACATATTAAAAGTTTAAAATTAGTTTGTTTACATCGGAAACGATTCGCGGAATTTCGTGCCACGAAATCTCTCTCTCTCTCAAAAAAAGGGTTAGTTATAAAAAATTCAGAGTACTAAAATACATACCACTTAAAAAGAAAATAAATCCGGTAAAATGAAAAAATACCTTAATAAAAGAAATCTATAAAGTTTCAACAACCAAACAACCAAATGGAACACATACGCTTCTAGAGAGAGGTAAAAGCCTTCACCTCATTGGCTGGAACATCGCGTCTGAAGATAGTAAAAGCCTCTAGCTGATTAGCTGAATGCTCGCGCATGCGTATAAATAGCATTTTTGCACGAAAAACTATATGGTTAGCTTTAAGTATATGGATAAAAAAAACACTTCATTTAAAAGTATTTCCTGCGCAATAAAACGTTTCCTGACGATTTAAAAAATACACACGTAATTGTTCAAGTTTTCACTTCTGTCGGCACTCCCGGAGTCCCATTGTTTTATTTTTTTTCCCGCTGTCGCTCAAAGAATTTCAAAACTATTTAGCGAAGTTTTTCCTGAAACCATTTGGCGAATTTCGCGATTATTTCCCCGAAATAAATTGACATATTTTGCAATTTTTTTTCTCAAAACCATTTGACGGTATTCCCATTATTATTACCAGAGACCATATGATGAATTTCGTGATTTTTCCGCTATCGATTGATGAATTTCACAATTTTTTCGCTACCAATTAACAAATTTCAAGATTTTTTTCGTGATCGTTTGATGAATTGCACACTATTTTTCGCTGTCGTTCGACGAATTTTGGAATTCTGTTCCGTAATTGTTAGACGAATTTCGCGATTTTTCCCACGAGATTATTTGACGAATTTTGCAATATTTCCCTGAGAGCATCTGACGGATTTCCCTATTTTTCCCTGAGACTATTTGATGAACTTCTCAAATTTTTCACGATATTATGACGAAATTTATTTTTTCTCGCAATAATTTTGCGAGATTCACTATATTTTTCATGGTCGATTGACAAAATCTGCTATTTATTTCCACAATTCCTTGACAAAATTAATGTTCTTTTTATGCGATTGTTTGACGAATTTCATGATTTTTCCCGCGATTGATAGATCAATTTCATAACTTTTTTCCCGAGACAATTTTTGGAATTTCCTGATTTCTTTCCCAAGGCCATTTGATGAATGTCGCAATTTCTTTCCCGACACCATTTGACGAATTTCGCTTTGATCGTTTGACGAATTTTGAAATTAGTTGACGAATTTCGTGATTTTTTATCAAGTATTTGTAAATTTGTTACTGGCTAGTGCTTACAAAACTGCCCAGTAAAAAAAATTCATGTACTGGCCAGTGAGTAAAGAAGTTCATTTTGACCTATATTGCATATATTTACACAGTATGGTAAAATTTAGTTCAGTTAGGAAATACCAAATGCATAACGCAGTTGAAAATTCCCCTTCAGCAATTTTCGTCAATAAGAAATGTACTTTAATTTTTTTGAGCCGCCCTGTGTATAGAATTTATACACACCAAGTAATATACGAAACAGTCGTTAAATTTAAAAGTGCATTGTACTGCAACTGAAAACCCGCTTATAGCAATGATCACTCATAGACAGTGCTGTAACCAAATTCTTATGTGTGTCCCTGCAAACATTACATGTCATGTATTTAAAATAAACATTCGGAATGTACTACCAAAATATCAACATGTGAGGAACTAACTTCTACTGGCAAATGCTTAGTATTCTGTTTTTTGCGTAAATTAGTAATGAATGATGCGTATTTTAGAAAAACTTATAATTATTACTGGGTAATTATGAAACACATAATTCATCTCGGTACTTCTCTATTATCCCGTCAACCCAGAGTTTCCCCCAGACAGTTTCAGGAGGGCGCTGCGCGTGCGCCCTGCCTGCCCTTTGGTTAAACAAATAGCGCCCTTCTTGCCCTTCTGCCCCTCGTTTTAAAAAATGACGCCCGTACTGCCTTTTGTTCTGCCTGCCCTGAACGTGCGCCTGCAAGTTGTTTTCTCATTTACACACATAGGATCGAATGTTCGTCTCCCATCTGTTCAAAGTCTGCGATCGCGGTAGATTTAGAAATTCCCTGGCGATAGCAAGAATGTATAAAGAACTGTTGAAGGTACTATAATCAGAGGCGTAGCGTCAAGGGGGGCAGGATCACTTTACTACCAGTATTTTTATGTACTATATTTGGCCGCCTTTAATTCATACCGTTCAAAGATTAAATAAAGCCAAATGTAGTACCGTAATTTCGCGCATATACGCCGCACCTCAGACAATCCGATTTCCTACCAGAATTTATTTTAAATAAAATGTGACTTACTTCTGCTTAACACTTATTTGACTTCTTATTTTCAATAAAATTCCCGGTTTGAAAAAGGCTTAACTAAGGCGCGGCGCATACGCGCGAAATTATGGTATATAATTATACTGGTAGTAAAATGATCGTGAATGCAATTAATAGATGCAAAGGAAACAATTTACTAGCCAAATACTAAATCATATCTGTTTATCATTAAAAAAAAGAAAGAAAAAAATGTGAATTTAGTCAATTGAGTACGATAAACATGGCGAATTTTGCTAATCGGTTGCGGGGAAAATGATGTATTTCGTCTATCTCTCATAGAACAAAAAAAATCATGAGTTTCAGGCAGGCGTGAGATTCTTCCGCTGATCCGCGATTTTCCGACTTCTTGTCATTTCCCTTTTATTTCTTTTAAATATTTTCTGCTTTTTTTTTTCATTTTCCAATAGATTTTTGTGTGTGTGTGTGCGTATGACTTTCGTTTTTTATTCTATTAAATCAAAATAGAATGGTAAAATCAGCATAAATGGTAATAATTTATTGCCAAGTCTCCCAATTTTTCGTTCTTTCACATATTGTTTTTTTTTTTCTATATCTGAAAATTTTGTCATGATGCATTAATAAGACTATTTTATTTTACTGGTGGAAGTAATGCGTTCAAAATATTGCAGTAGTAGTTCGTGTATGGCGAAATATTTCGTCATACCCAGTTAACATGTTAAATTTGTAGGTCGTGAAATATTGAGAGATATTTTTAGAGGGAGACACAGGATTATGGACATGTAATTCGTCCGTGAATTATTAATTTATGGCGGAATTCCGCAAGATCAATTCATGGAAAAAAAAATCGTTAAACGATTGCAGAGAAAAAAAACGAAATTTCGTCAAGAGATCCATTAAAAAATCGCGAATTTCATAAATTATTTTTACGCGCCTGTTCGACGACAATCGTGATTTTTACGCGCCCGATCGACAAAATTCACGATTTTTACGTGTCCGATCGACAAAATTCACGATTTTTACGAGTCCGATCGACAAAATTCATGATTTTTATGAACCTGATCGACGAAATTCATGATTTTTGCGCCCCCTAATCTCAAAATTCATGATTTTTGCGCCCCCTAATCTCAAAATTCATGATTTTTATGCGCCGATCGACGAAATTCATGATTTTTATGCATCTGATCAACGAAATACATGATGTTTATGAACCCGATCGACGAAATTCATGATTTTTACTAATCTAATCTCAAAAATCATGATTTTTATGCGTCCGATCGGCAAAATTCATGATTTTTATGCGCCCGATCGACGAAATTCATGATTTTTATGTGCCCGATCGACGAAATTCGTGATTTTTACGCGCACGATCGACAAAATTTGATTTTTGCGCTCCCGAATGATGAAATCCATGATTTTTTTTCGTGCTTGATCGGCGAAATTCATGATTTTTTCGCTTCCAAATGACGATATTCATGATTTTTACGCACCTGATTGACGATATTCATAATTTTTACGCACCCAATCGACTATATTCATGATTTTTACGCACCCAATCGACTATATTCATGATTTTTACGCACCCAATCGACGATATTCATAATTTTTACGCGCCCGATTGACGAAATTTTCATTTTTTTCCAAAACTAATTGGCAAAATAAGCACAGTTCCTGAATTTCTAGAGATCTTGACCCGCTGGCCACAGATTGTGCATGTCTAATGCATATCATGTTGTGGGTTATTTAGTGCATAAACATACCTATTTTATTATTGTAAGACCTTAATTCTAGACAAATATATATATTTTTTAAATGTACTTATATAGTTGAAAGAGTGTTGTCCTTTAAATATTAAAGGTGCCCTTAAAAATTAAAAAATGTGCCCTGAAAAATGTAAAAGTGCCCTTTCCTCATCAGCAGCACCCTGCCCTTTTTTAAACCTGGGGGAAACTCTGCAACCACTTTTCATAACAAAAAAACTATCGCCCAATAAACGGGAGAATGTTGCCATTGGAATATCAAAATACATAAAATATAAGAATAAATATAATAAATAAAATATAAGAATTTAAGGACACAATTGTTATTTTAATGAATGAAATAACTCATAAATCAGTAAAACAGAATGAAAAATACACGCAAATATCGAAGTAAAAATCATTTGACATAAACACGTATGCTTTTGACATCCAGTCAATGGACTGCATTTTTGGCATTTAATCTTACAGTTTGGTGATAGTTTTTTGTTATGAAACGCGGTCGACGGGATAATAGAGCAGTACCTTCATTTCTCTACACGAAAATGTTACACAGTTGTGTATATCAATTCCAATATGATGTTTGAAATAAGTAACGTCAATGAAATACTTTGCAAATGATTTTTCCTCACAGAACAGACCATAACGTAAATAACAGTATTCTTTTGAGTGTCTTGTAAACAAACTAACAAACTTTGGCAAACCTCAATAACATATACCAACTGCATGGAAATCCAGATTCGAGTTGGAGCATGGACAGACAAACCTTTTAAACTATGTTGGAAAGTGTTAAAAATAATTCAAGAGTTTGTTGTGGCATAAATTTATATAGTTTTTATACAGACATCCTATTATGTTTAGCGCATTGTCAAAGAGTTTGTACTCTGTGGCTCATTGCATTATGCTTATCTAATTCACTATTTTATGTAACTTTGCTTTTCAAAATTGGTACTCTCAAAGTTTTAATTTATTTTTATAAAAAAACAAAAAAAACATATGTTCTAAGAAAATAAATCTGCTAAGTTGAAACTGATTTAAAGATGTCAGTCGTTTTTATTTACAAAGACACATATTAGAATAATTAAAGATCTTATATGAAAGCCACCCAATAAATACACGACGAAAATATTTTAAAGATGACATCTCAGAAATAAGAACACCTGTCTTTTCAATCTTCATCCAGAAGAAAACAAAGAAACTCAGCAGTGCATGGGAAAATGTTTAGCAAAATCAAAATAACTATTCAGAGCAGTTGAAACGTTCTCCCACATTACATAAATTTAACATGTTTTTAAGGATGTTGACAAAAATCGTTTCATGCAACTTACTAAACATATTTATAAACTGAATCGAACATTAATTAAAAAAAATTCACCGTCGTTTGAAGGGTACAATGAAGAGACATCGGTGAATGACATTTTAGAAATAGTATGACAAGCAACTATTTGTATTCGGAAAAACTTACCTCCCGCTAGAAAGGACTTGAAAAAGGTGTTTATATTAATGTCTACAAACGAATTCGATATTTTTTCGGATTTGGTCATTTTTGATGTAGATTATCGGAGGGCACTACAATTCTAAAGATACACATTCACGATGAACTCGGCAGACGACACGTAAAGCAAGATTCACATTCATTAGTATAACGGTAAAAACCAGTTCTCAATTTGAGAGTATCCGTAGGACATTGCAACTGCTGACGATAGACAACACAGCAGCAGCCTTTCCATTCCATGGAATGAATCACAAAACAACATTGATTACGTCAGCATTACCTCAAAGCCATGTTTTGGGGTTTGCCGTAATATTTCTATTTCTTTGCCAAATTTGGCACGAACGAAAGAGATAAGTCGCAGGATCAGGGTGTTTCGGTTTCTCGGTTGCCTTGATTCTATTGTACTTTCGATAGAATTCCTGAGACGGACTTAGACTCATTCTTTCTTAAACTGACAATTTTATTTATTCTCATACAGAAAAAATTTAAATAGCTAATTTTTTTTCTGAAAAATTACTTATTCTATTTCAAGTTATTTGAATGCTATTTTGATCAGAATGAAGGGGAAACAGAAATCATATTTTTCTTTTCTAGTATAAGAATGCTTATATTCAGGGACGTACAGAGAGACCGTGAGCCTCGGTAATAAGTCCACCCACCATAAGTATGATACAATAACACCTGCTTAGACGGAAACTAAAAAAAAAACTGTGAAAAAATCAGTTTTAAACATGTTATTTTCATTTTAGAAGGTAAAATTGCATGGTATTTTTTTGCAGAACTATGATTTTTTTTTTTTTTTTTTTTTTTTTTCCGATTATAATAGGATTCCACTAGGAAAAGGCTTTACTGTATTAGAAAATAAATTTTCTGATTAGTACTTTTTTAGAAAATCTATTTAGTATTTGCTTACAATATTATTATTTTTCTTTTGTGGTACAGATTATTATTTGTAACATTTTATCCATTTAAAATGGTGACAATATAATTAAATTTTAATTGAATTCCTCAATTAATTTTGAATGAAAAGGTTAAAAATAGGAAAGAAATAAAATGCGAAACCTTAGCATATTACTTTACTCAGCTTTCCACCTAATTCCTGTTCACGCATCCATTTCAAAACTTTTTTGAAAAGGTTTGTTGCGCACAGTTGAGAAGCAACTGATACAGCTTTATTCTCAGATTTGTTTATAAAATTAACCAAAGTACCCGTTATTGATAAATGTGCTTCACTTTAAGAAAGTTGCAAGCTTTAGCAAACATTATTGGTATTTATTCATTTCTGTGCTTAAAGTGTTTATGTAATACTAATGGTTCTATTTTAATCAAATTTGACAAATTATTTTAGTTTTTGTGCAATTTCAGATTAAAATAATAATAATCTGATCTGTGACAGCTGAAACACTTTCAAATTATCAAATTCCTTGATGGGATCAATTGCTCCCCCCTAGCCTCCTGCAAACTTTTAAACTATTAGTATTAATCGTAGGTTACTTAAGCGATATAATATAAATGGTACCTTGAAGTACCAACATAAAAAAAATATATTCATTATCGACTTTCAGTCAGTAAAATTTAATATCCAAAAATTTATTTAGGCACGTCCCAGATAACATTTTGACTTAACCCTTTATATCCTGAATTAATTTTCCAGCTACTTATTAGATACTCGGAATCCTCGATTATTCCCACCAGTTATTATTTTTTTTTGTAAAGTTTTCCTTATCTAATCATAGCATTTTTGCGAAATTTTCACCTAATTAGCCGAAAATTTCTCATTTGAAAAACCGGTGGTAACAGATTAAAAATTCTGTCAAAGACGCTCGTCGCGAAGGGGTTAAAGTGGTACTTATAAGTACCGTCAGGATAAAAAGGGTTAAAATAATGCTGCTTTTAAGTCTAAAAATACAGCAAGAGAAGATTTATACGTCTATCTGCCATCTGGGCTTTTTTTATGTTCAAAAGCTAGAATGAAAAAATAGAAACAGTCATATAATATATTATTTTTAATAACACCGCTGAAACTATTTTTGTTGCAATAGACATTTTTGATATAAATCATTCAAAATACACTAAAATTTTGCATCGATGAGAGCAATTTTCCTAAAGTTAGGGAAATACATACAGTCCCTGGCCAAATTATTAGACGCAGTTGTTTTTATTATAATTTATTAAATATCTGGAAAGATACATGGGAATTATCCTCAAACTTCAGGAGTGTAAACAACATGATAAACGTCATATATTTCCGCGAAAATTTTTTTCCCGAAACCCCATAAGGGGCCGTCAATAAATTGAAGAAACACGAATATCTTTTGCATAACCCTGTAAAAACTAATATTGCAAAAAGCATTCAAACTATAGATTATGATTAAGTGGCTTATTGTAATAATTTGGGTTCATTTTTATGAAGATAGCATGTATACTCGAAGAGAAATTCACATTTTTATAAAAACAGTCCCAAATTTTACCAAGTTTTCTGCTTATAATTTGCAGAGTTTTTAATATAAAAACAAGTTATTTTCAGAAAATATGACAAACAAAATTATACACAATACCCTGCAATCAGAATTTTTAAAAAGAAGTAAAAATTGTATGAAAAATGAGCAGGTTTACTAAATATTGTTTCACTGCGCATGCGCGAATTCAAACAAAATATACTGTGCATATAATATATTAGCTAAATCTATAGACCAACTTTTATGAAAGTCTCAAAAACATAGCTTGAAAATTCTGATAGTGGTCGCCGATAGAATAAGCTCGAAATTCGCTGTTCTCAAAAGGAAGCAAAAGATGAGGGGTTGTATCCAAATATACTAGCTTATGAAAGTTGACATAATAAGAATGAAGTGTCTCTCATTCTATATTTGATACAACCCCTCATCTTTTTGCTTCCTTTTGAGAACAGCTTATTCTATCGGCGACCACTATCAGAATTTTCAAGCTATGTTTTTGAGACTTTCATAAAAGTTGGTCTATAGATTTAGCTAATATATTATATGCACAGTATATTTTGTTTGAATTCGCGCATGCGCAGTGAAACAATATTTAGTAAACCTGCTCATTTTTCATACAATTTTTATTTTTTTTTTAATTCTGATTGCAGGGTATTGTGTATAATTTTGTTTGTCATGTTTTCTGAAAATAACTTGTTTTTATATTAAAAACTCTGCAAATTATAAGCAAAAAACTTGGTAAAATTTGGGACTGTTTTTATAAAAACGTGAATTTCTCTTCGAGTATACATGCTATCTTCATAAAAATGAACCCAAATTATTATAATTAGCCACTTAATCATAATCTACAGTTTGAATGCTTTTTGCAATATTAGTTTTTACAGGGTTATCCAAAAGATATTCGTTTTTCTTCAATTTGTTGACGGCCCCTTATGGGGTTTCGGGAAAAAATCTTCGCGGAAATATATGACGTTTATCATGTTGTTTACACTCCTGAAGTTTGAGGATAATTCCTCATGTATCTTTCCAGATATGTAATAAATTATAATAAAAACAACTGCGTCTAATAATTTGGCCAGGGACTGTACAGAAAAATTACAATTATGAAGAACGTTTTCTATAAAAGCTGACCAAAATATAGGTGGATCACTCTTCATAATTTCCAAGGCACCACTAAATTAAATAAGAAATCTTTTCCAAATATATATTTTTTTTTTCAGCACTTTTAGCACTTAATCACATAATTTATAATATTTTTTTTTATTAAATAAAGCGAAAAAATTTATACGAAAATTGTGGTAGAACCGTAGGAACGTACCCTGTAAATTTTCATCTATATAGTTTCAATGGAAACTAATAAAAAGAAAAATATATCTAGGTTTGAACATGATAGAGAAACCAACTAAAATTAAGTTTAAAATGAAGTAATAAAACAAATTAAGGAGTAACACCGGTAGTGCTTTGACCTACACAAAATTTTAAAAAAAAAAATCTTTTGGAAATATGGAAATCATACAGTGGCGTACCCCGAAATTTTCTAGAGTAAAATGAAAAAAGTGCTTTTTTCTTTCTTTTTTACATAAATTTGTAATTTTTTTTTTTTTTTTTTGTCATACAGCGGACTAGCCATTCTCGTTAGTCCCATATTAGTTCACATTGACATCACAGCATAAACAGGGTAAAGGGACTGATGAGGTTACAGCCCTCCCCCCTTCCCGCCCGAAATAGTGGAAAATATCATGAAAATAGTGCTGTTTTTTTTCTTCTTTGAGATAAATTTGTATTTTTTTGTAATACAACAGACTACCCACTCTCTTCTTTTTAACCCCATATTAGTCCACATTGACATCAGAGCATACCTAAAAAGGAGAAGGGGGCTGATGGGGTTACACCCCCCCCCCTCTCCCGAAATAGTCGAACATCTCGTGAAAAAAGTGCTGTTTTCTTCTTCTTTGAGATAAATTTGTATATAACCTTTTGTCATACAACAGACTACCCACTCTCTTCTTTTTATCCCGATATGCACAGTAACACCAAATCATACCCAACGGGGGGGGAGGGGGATGAAAGGCGTACAGTCCCCTCTCGAAATAATCGAAAATGAAATGAAAATAAAGTGCTAGTTTTTCATCTTTCTATTTGTGATAAATTTGCATTTTTTTCTGTCGTACAATGGACTACCCCCTTTCTTCTCTTTACTCCCATATTAGTACACAGTAACACCACAGCATATCCAAAAAGGGGAAGGGGCTGATGGGGAGACACAGACCCCCCCACCTCACAAAATAGCCGAAAATGGAATGAAAAAATTGCTGATTTTTCTCTTTATGTTTGAGATAAGAATATAATTATTTTTCTGTGATGCAATGGACAATCCACTCTCTTTTCTTTAGTCCCATATTAGTACACAAGTGGTAGGGTTTATGGGGTAACAGCTCATTTCCCTTCCGAAGTGGTCGCAGTAAAATAAAAAAAAAGGTTGACTTTGTTTTTTTTCTTTTTGAGATAAATTTGTTTTATTTTCTGACACGCAACGAACATGTTTTCTTGTTAGCCCCATATGCCTAAGCAGTCCTGCGATCAAAATTACTTGAGACCACAAAATCTATTTTCAAATGACTGAAAAACATCTCCATACATGTTTCAGTGGATAAATGAATACGTATAATAGGCTCAATTGGCACGATCTTGAAGTAGTTTAATTAATTTAAAGAGTTTTTAAGTCTCTTACACAGATGACGCCAAGACTAAGGAGGTATATTAGTGCACAGTGACATTAAACATTATCGCCAAATCAGCAAATGTACGAACTTTAATTTTTTTGTGAATGGCAATGTCAAGCAAGATTATTGATTTTCGGTTTTGGAAGGGTCCTTTAAAGATGCGCAGTAATAATACTGAAACAATATCTCCTGTTGATTTGTTTGTTCCTGGTCCTAGTTTTATTTACATTACGTGCTTTTCTAGATTTAAGGCTGTTCTCAAATACAAACTGGCTACTTTATGACACATTTTTTAATTCATTTTTGCTCAGAAACTCAAAAAGGCAGAAAATCTTTCAGAAAGTACTGTCGAAGTTGGCCTTTTTTAATCGGATTCCCGACGCGGCAGCCTGAGAAGCGCGAAAAACGAGTCGTTAATACGTTACCAGAATCACTTATAATTCGATAAGTAATCTATTTATCAAAAAATTGAAAACTCATTTCGATTCCAAATCTCTTCCATAGTCAGGCCTGCCAATCTAATGCCTTTGCGTTTAAAAATGTGTCAGAAAGTTTCACGTTGATGAGCAGATCATTTGAGAACTACCTTAAAGGAAGATTCCTTTTTCAATATTTCAGTTTACGAGTGATCCAGCAGAAAATAAAAAATTCTTAATTAATTTCCATAAATTTTTGGGCTTCTTAAATATGTGGGTTCTGAGAAAGTGCCTCGCGTGCCTTGGCAGTAATAGGGAATTGGTTCTAAAATAGAAAACAAATTATGAAAAAAAAAATTTGTTTGAGATAGTTTCAAGCAAAATTAATTTATTGTCAAGCAAGAATCGTAGTCAGAATTTAGGGAAGAGGGAGACAACTTTATAGATTATAAGCTGCAATGACTTTATTTTAAATGAAAGTATATGAAACAATCCATTATCACTTTCAACTTATTTCGGCGTGGGGGGAGGGAGTTCGGGTTCGGGTACCTACCCCCCCCCCCCCCCGTTTATCTCTGGCTACGGCTTTATTGTCAAACATGATTTCTGTTTATAACGCAGTTCAACATGTTTCGTAAGACTCAGAACATTATCATGAATCAGTATCGAAATTGCGGAGTTAGCATTCCTATCTCGAAAATGGAAAGAGATAGAGAAAAAAAGTGATTTACAAAGTTGTAGAGCATCATCAATTTAGTACGAAAAGATACCTTGTGGACATTAATGCGAAAAATAGAACGGTTAAAACACGCATTTGTCTTTTCGTGATTTCCTACACCGTGACGTAACAAAACGATCTTAGAAAGAAAAAAAGCAACTAGTTATAATAATATACCTTTATTTTAGATTTTCAAACTTCTCACCGTCAGCTGCAATGCATATTTGGATGTTTGTTTGAATTTGACGTTGCACACGTTGGAGCATTGAGGGTGACATGTTGGCACAAGCGTCCGTAATAGGGTCGTTTAATGTCCTGCAATGTTTGTGGAGGGGTCGCACAGACCTGCTGTTTCATAACTGGTTGTTAATGTCCATGGAATTAGGTGTGTAAGGCGTAAGGTGTCTTTTCGTACTAAATCGATGATACTCTACAACTTTGTAAATCACTTTTTTTCTCTATCTCTTTCCGTTTTCGAGATAGGAATGCTAACTCCGCAGCATTCCACCAGGTGGCGCTGTAGGTGCTAGGTGGTTTCATTGTGTAGCGCATGGCTACTTTACTATACCTAGACACCCCACCCCTTTTATGAATATAGCAGCAGCCGTTCCGAAGTTAAGAGGGTGGCAAGGGACTTTAGTGGACATACTGTATATCTAAGTAACTTTAAAAATAATAATTCAAGCGGTTATAAGTTGACTAGAAAGGTTTGAAATGTCGAAAATATTTAATTGTTATTACTTTTATGAATCCGACAAGAAAATTCTTAAAATTACCGTCGTAAGTAAACGTTTCGTAACCTGACAAATATATGATACACTATTATTGCCAAAGGTGACCGGTCACTTGCGATTTTAGACGTTTTGTTAACTATCTAGATAAATACATGAGGAATTAACCTGAAACTGCAGGTGTGTAAACAGTATAGTATAGGTTATATATTTCCGCAAAGATTTTTTTCACGAAACCCCATAGGGGACTGTAAACAAATTGAAAAAGAACGAATATCTTTTTGACAACCCTGTAAAAACTAATGTAGCAAAGGCGTTCAAACTCGAGATTATTAATAAGTGGCTTATTGTAATATACTGTGTTCATTTTTATGAGGATAGCATGTATACTCGTAGAGAAATTAAGGTTTTTATAAAAACAGTTCCAAATTTCGCCTAGTTTTTTTGCTTATAATTTGCAGAGTTCTTAATATTAAAAAAAAGTTTTTTTCAGAAAATATGACAAACAACATTGTACATAATACTCTGCAATCAGAATAAAAAAAAAAAACAATAATAATCCAAATATAGTAGTACGTGCAATATTGTGTACGCTATCTTGGCACTAATCAACAGATATTTGATACAACCCCTCCTCTTTTTTGCTTCTTTTTGGGAACAACGGATTTCGAGCTTATTCTATCGACGATAATTTTCAGAATTTTCAAGCTATGATTTTGAGACTTTCACAAAAGTTGCTCTATATACTTAGCTAATACATTGTGTATATTATATTTTGATTGCATTCGCGCATGCGCAGTGAAACATTTTTTAGTAAACCTGCTCATTTTTCATCCAATTTTTATTATTTTTTAATTCTGATTGCATAGTGTTATGTACAATATTGTTTGTCATATTTTCTGAAAAAAACTTTTTTTTTATATTAAGAACTCTGCAAATTATAAGCAAAAAACTAGGCGAAATTTGGGACTGTTTTTATAAACACCTTAATTTCTCTACGAGTATACATGCTATCCTCATAAAAATGAACACAGTATATTACAATAAGCCACTTATTAATAATCTCGAGTTTGAACGCCAGTAGAGAGAAAATGGGGCTCCGGCCCCAGGAGGTGGAGTGTGGAGCGAGGAGGGAGGAGGGCTCCTCCTCCTGAAGTGCCCTCCACCTCCCAAAGTGTGCACCTCCTCCTCCTCCCAAAGTGCCCTCCACCTCCCAAAGTGCCCTCCTCCTCTCAAAGTGCCCTCCTCCACTACTTAAGATAAGGGGATTAATTAAGGATTAGTGTTAATTAATTTTAATTGCGGGACTTAGAAATTTTTCGAGGCCATTTTTTTTTTCGCGGAGAATTTTCTACTAGAATACGAGGTGTGTTTCAATGGATTTATTTTAGCGAATTAGAAATTTAATTAATTTTAATTTTAATTAATTTTAATTGGGGAACTTAGAAATTTTTCATAGCAATTTTTTTTTTTCAACGAGAGTATGCAGTTTGATTATGAGTGTATGCAGTAGAAGTGAATGATTAATTAATTAAAAATATTAATTAAAAATAGTAATTAATTAATTTTAATTGCAGAACTTAAAAATTTTCGCGAGATTTTTTCAACGAGAGTAGGGTATTCGATATACATGTTAGAGGAGAATTTTAAAAGTCAATAATGGTTTAATTAAAAAGGGTCATTCATTAATTTTAATTGAGGAACTTAGACATTTTTCAAAGCAAATATTTTTTCAACGAGAGTAGGCTATTTGTTATACATGTTAGAGTATATTACAGGTGAATTTTAAAAGTCAATAATGATTTAATTAAAAAGGGTCATTAATTAATTTTAATTGGAGAACTTAAGAAATGTTGGCAAGATTTTTTTTCCCTCAACGAGAGTACGCAGTTTGCATGTGCAGTAGAATGGAGATGCTAGTAATTTAAAAGGGTCATTAATTAATTTTAATTGGACTTCAACATTTTTGGGGCAAACAGGCGCGTTTTAATGAATTCGATATAGGTTGTGGTAGGTCCCGCATGAATTATACTGTACTCAATTGAATAGCTCCCCCCTCCCCCTCCCTTTTTTACCCAGAGGGGGCCCTTCGATAGACTAACAATACACACTTCCAAAAGTATAGAGTACTATAAAAAGAATTTTAGCGTATATGTAAATAAACAAGTATGTAAAATCAGGCATAGTAGCATAATTCATGAATCACTTTCCAACATTATCGAAATGTTATGTGAACAAAATATAATTTTACCATCTAGTGCATTAGTTAATTAAAATAGTGAACAGTTACAGATCCCCTTTTTAATAAAAAGGCCCAAAGCCCTTCACAAAAAATCCAAAGAATTCAAGAAAAAGCTTTACCCAACTGATAGCCAAAACATATAGGATTCTTAAATGGATTGAAGTATACAAATAGGTTCTACAGGAATACATTTATTTAGGTTAGCATGTAAAAATAGTTAAAAGTTATAGGGAAGCCTTCGAATGGAGTGATTATACGTTTTGGGGACCCTTCAAAAGAAACTGGAAACAGTTATAGATATTGAACCCTTCACAAAAAATTGGACAAATCCCCTTTTTAATAAAAAGGACCCCTTCACAAAAATTCCAATGAATTCAAAATATGCATAAATACTAGAACCCTTCATACATTCAGTTCGTCGATCCCCCTTTTTTTTACCTTTCGAAGTGTGAACTCGCATTAGAGTAAAGGGCCCCTTCATAAAATAAATGAGATACGTGCCCTATTCAAATAAAAACCACCCTTCACAAAAACTGTAGGGGTTAACTTTTGGAATAAAAAAGCATCCTTCACAAAAATTCCAATTATGCATAAGATCCCTTCATAAAATCAGATAATTTACACTTTCGCCTTTTTTTTTTTTTCAATTCAAGTTAGGCTAAAAGTACAGCTTGCGCGTCGATATGTTCAAAACACATAGTTATAGATATTAAGCTACCTTCACAAAATAAATTCAATAGATTCATGTTATATTATGGCGACAGAAATACAAGGGATACTCACCTTCCATGAAAATGCAAGGTCCGCTGTTTGAATGAAAAGGCCTCCCTTCACAATATACCCTGTAAAAATATTATGATTCCACAGATATTTTAAGAAATAGAGTACTAATCTCAAATGAATACGAATTCATGCAATGTAAAAAATAGGTTTTACACGAACACATTTTTAGTATAACGTTCAAAATATAGTTTTTAGAAAAAAGATTCATGTTTCACCAAATTTATCATACAAGTCTGTAAAATAGGGTAGATCATTTCATGAAAAATAATTGAATTTTCGAATGATTATGCTTTAAAATACATATTTATAACTGCAACTAAGATTTGAATGTTCCCCCTCAACATGCATATCGCTGAATCATAATGAGTCATATTATCAGATAAGCGAAGATCTTGCTTTGATTTCACCCCGTATGCGGTAATGAGTCACTCCGCGATAAGAAATACCTGAGACTCGTAATTTCTGACACATTTTTTGTAGGTAAATGAACTATTTAAAACCGTCAATGTATACGAATTATTTCGTGTAGTTCTATATAGGTGCTACTCTTCATATATACATATGGTGATATATACTAAAATCTGTTAAGTTTTAAAAGGCTTCACTGTGTATTCATTGTAAAATAAGAAATATACCTTAAGAATTTTGAGTATAAGAGACGGGTTTAAAGGAATTTGAATCTGTTTAAATGTACCTGTGTTTAAATGAACTTGATACAGCTTAGGGTAAAAAATATACAGGAGTCCCTATAAAATATAGGAATTAAATTTTAAATAATATAAAACTAAATTACATTAGTCTATGCTTTTTTTTTTGTATAGAAAAATTATACTAAATTGAGTTTTTAGTATTTTAACTTAAAAACTTCTTTTGAGGAATGAATAACTAACCTTTTGACTTTGTTTTTATAAAATATATATTGTACTATTTAGTTAGGGCATTATTAAAAAAATTTTTGTTTTTAATATTGAAAAAAAAATGTATCTTACATAAATATTTAAACCATAATGTACTGGAATTCATCCAAATTTGATCGACTGCATGCATGTCTTAAAAGAACTAAACGTGTTCGCTTATCTCTTAAAACCACGGGATATTATAACGTTATGGATAAAGCATAGGGTAGAATACAGAATGAATAGGTATTATGAAGCAGAATCATAAATTTTGCATACTTTACACTTGTAGTATGTGAAATGATTGTTACTATTGCCTATATGAGAAAATGAATCATCAACGAATCTTATTAGTGTATGTTATATTTAACCAACAGGCTTGAAATGCGTGAATTTTGACTAGAATTAATCATTGAATGTAAAAATGATTTATTTTTAGATCTAATATTTATATCGTTTAACATTTTAAAATATATACATAAATTAATCTTACCTTATTCACAAACTTGCAATCCCGTCTTCAATATATGACTACAGCATGAAAAAACATGCGTGCTACTTGTATAGCAACAGACCAGAAATGATTTCAGTACAAGTCCATTATCTTATCGTTAATCTATAGATTAGTAACATCACGTGACTGATTGCGATAACATTCTATATAAGATTTACTGATATGAATACATTTCAATTCATTTCTCCCAAAAGCAAGTGTATGAGTTGGTTGTGAGATCTAGGTAAGTATCCTTACTTTATATATTTAAAGTTATAATATATGAATAGATATAATATTAATGTATTTTTTTAATATGTATGGTAGGCAAAAAGGAATAGGTAGGCAAAAAGAATAGGTATTATTGCATGTTTCCTCTAATTTATTTTTAAAATAATTATTTTAAAAATACATACTAACAATTTATGCGATGAGTCACACAGCATGATGGGACGATATATGAAATTTATTTTTATATTATACAAGCTCCTATATACAATTCATATGGGTGAGCAAGATTATTTTTAGAATTTTTCACTCTTACCCTCTATAGGCTATACTTTTAAAATAGTAGTATTCGAATACTTGTAAAATGTAATTATAGCTTAGTAATTTTCTAGTCTTTTAACTATGCCGTTGAAGGAGTATTGTCATATTTAACTAACAGGCTCGAACATGCGTGAATTTTGACTAGAATTATTCACTGAATGTAAAAAAAAAAAAAAAAAAAATGATTTATATTTAGATCTAATATCGTTTAACATTTTAAAATCCTATTAAAAGTATATACATTAGTATGCTTGTGAAAGGCCTATTGTTAATACGAAACGTTGTGTGAAGTGTCCTGTTTTAGGGTTAAAAGTTTCGTGAAGGGGTCTGTTTGAAGGAGCCTGTTTCGAAATGACTTAAGAACGCACAATTTATTCCTAAACATTCAACTCGATACGTTATATATGCTTTATTAAGTATTCAATAAAAAATAATAACTAAGAAATAAAATTAAAAATAGTAATTAAGAGATATCCTTAAGAATTCTTGCGATAGGAGATTGGTTTTAATTAAATAGGTTAATGAATCTAATTCGATACAAGTCTTGTTAAAACAGAGATTATAGTTAAAATACACATTAATTATACAGCATTACACTGTATTACACAATGCGCTACCTCACCTATATTATCACAGAAATACCTTCGATAAAATTTAGACTAACAATACGCACCTAAAAAATATATACAGAGTACCCAGAAAATGATAGGAATGAATGAAAAATTTTAACGTAAATTATAAAAAAGGATCTACAATAAGTGACAATAAATAAATATGAAGGAAAAATCATGAGTCATGGTATACTTTATGAAACACTTTCCAATGCTATGTGACTATCGTTAAGAATTTGAAATAAGTGAATTAGATTTAATAATTCATACTGGAAATGTATTTTTAAAAAAATTAATAGCTTCGTCTACTTTTAAATCATTCAAGACATATGATGAAGATTTAACCGCTGCAGAACGACTAAAAACTAGTATCTTAATGAATAGACCTATTTACGTCGGGTTCACAATTTTAGAATTATCTAAATTAGTTATATATGATTTTCATTACAATTTTATAAAGAAAACATACAAAGATCATGCAGTTTTACTCTTTACGGATATAGATTCCTTAACTTATCATATTCAAACACATAATATTTATAAGGATATGGAGCACCATCATGATTTTTTCGACTTTTCTGAATACTCGAAATCCCATCGTCTAAACCGCACAAGTATCGAACCCACAAACATATAATCAGACTTGACATTTTATAACCAGGACGCTAACCACAGGGCTAAGTGAGCCCCCGCTTATTTTATAATCACCACGCTGACTATTGGACTTAGTAAGCCCCAGGCTAATTTATATACACCACGCTAACTATTGGGCTTAGTGAGTCCCTGCTTATTTTATAGTCAACATGCTAACTATTGGGCTTAGTGAGCCCCAGGCTAACTTATACCAACCACGCTAACTGTGGGGCCTAGTGAACCCCCGCTTATTTTATAGCCACCATACTAACCACAGGGCTAAGTGAGCCCCCGCTTATTTCATAGTCACCATGCTAAGTATTAGGCTGAGTGAGCCCCAGGCTATTTTATACCCACTATGCTAACTAATGGGCTGAGTGAGCCCCAGGCTATTTTCTACCCACCACGTTTACTGGGCTTAGTGTGCCCCCGCTTATTTTATAGCTACCACGATAACCACAGGGCTGAGTGAGCCCCCGCTTATTATATAGTCCACACGCTAACTACTGGGCTGATTAAGCCCCAGGTATTTTATACCCATCACGCTAACTACTGGGCTGAGTGAACCCCAGGTTATTTAGTCGCATGAATATGATTTCCAAGGTATATGTCCTAACTTGATTTAGACCATTGCCTATAGTAAGATAAAGCTGGGAAGTAAATTGGTAAACTATGTACCTCGAAAACTCACTTGTATTTTCTTAAATATCTGCAGAAATCAGCATAGTTTATTAAAATTATATACATTCTCATTAGTTTATGAATCTACTAACTTATAATATCTATATGGTAACTTGGATTATTAGTATTCCCACTTAAAAATTTCTTTTGTAGATTTAATATGATAAACACTAACATGAGACTGACTAAACTTTTACCATTTTCATTTCAACTTAGTTTTAGGAAATTTATCTACATAGCTTTAAATTTTACTGTTTAGTAAGTCTATTATTTCAAAGTATTATTTTTTAGTTCTAATATACAAAACGTATTCATATCGTTTTACATAGTAGGTATCAAATTAATTTAAAGTCATATTAAAAATATATATATATACAAATACTATTCTTACCTAACACACCAGCTAGCTAAGCACCCAACCGTCTCACACCAAGACTCTGAGAAAAGTGAATGCTTGTTCAGGGCCTTATCAGCTAATATAATCACTGATAAGACTTGATCACGTGATCTCTGACGTCATTGGTGACGTATTGAATGATACCACATGGTCACGTGATATCACTTAAACAGTGACGTCACATGTCACGTGATCAAGTCTTATCAGTGATTATATTAGCTGATAAGGCCCTGAACAAGCATTCACTTTTCTCAGAGTCTTGGTGTGAGACGGTTGGGTGCTTAGCTAGCTGGTGTGTTAGGTAAGAATAGTATTTGTATATATATATATTTTTAATATGACTTTAAATTAATTTGATACCTACTATGTAAAACGATATGAATACGTTTTGTATATTAGAACTAAAAAATAATACTTTGAAATAATAGACTTACTAAACAGTAAAATTTAAAGCTATGTAGATAAATTTCCTAAAACTAAGTTGAAATGAAAATGGTAAAAGTTTAGTCAGTCTCATGTTAGTGTTTATCATATTAAATCTACAAAAGAAATTTTTAAGTGGGAATACTAATAATCCAAGTTACCATATAGATATTATAAGTTAGTAGATTCATAAACTAATGAGAATGTATATAATTTTAATAAACTATGCTGATTTCTGCAGATATTTAAGAAAATACAAGTGAGTTTTCGAGGTACATAGTTTACCAATTTACTTCCCAGCTTTATCTTACTATAGGCAATGGTCTAAATCAAGTTAGGACATATACCTTGGAAATCATATTCATGCGACTAAATAACCTGGGGTTCACTCAGCCCAGTAGTTAGCGTGATGGGTATAAAATACCTGGGGCTTAATCAGCCCAGTAGTTAGCGTGTGGACTATATAATAAGCGGGGGCTCACTCAGCCCTGTGGTTATCGTGGTAGCTATAAAATAAGCGGGGGCACACTAAGCCCAGTAAACGTGGTGGGTAGAAAATAGCCTGGGGCTCACTCAGCCCATTAGTTAGCATAGTGGGTATAAAATAGCCTGGGGCTCACTCAGCCTAATACTTAGCATGGTGACTATGAAATAAGCGGGGGCTCACTTAGCCCTGTGGTTAGTATGGTGGCTATAAAATAAGCGGGGGTTCACTAGGCCCCACAGTTAGCGTGGTTGGTATAAGTTAGCCTGGGGCTCACTAAGCCCAATAGTTAGCATGTTGACTATAAAATAAGCAGGGACTCACTAAGCCCAATAGTTAGCGTGGTGTATATAAATTAGCCTGGGGCTTACTAAGTCCAATAGTCAGCGTGGTGATTATAAAATAAGCGGGGGCTCACTTAGCCCTGTGGTTAGCGTCCTGGTTATAAAATGTCAAGTCTGATTATATGTTTGTGGGTTCGATACTTGTGCGGTTTAGACGATGGGATTTCGAGTATTCAGAAAAGTCGAAAAAATCATGATGGTGCTCCATATCCTTATAAATATTATGTGTTTGAATATGATAAGTTAAGGAATCTATATCCGTAAAGAGTAAAACTGCATGATCTTTGTATGTTTTCTTTATAAAATTGTAATGAAAATCATATATAACTAATTTAGATAATTCTAAAATTGTGAACCCGACGTAAATAGGTCTATTCATTAAGATACTAGTTTTTAGTCGTTCTGCAGCGGTTAAATCTTCATCATATGTCTTGAATGATTTAAAAGTAGACGAAGCTATTAATTTTTTTAAAAATACATTTCCAGTATGAATTATTAAATCTAATTCACTTATTTCAAATTCTTAACGATAGTCACATAGCATTGGAAAGTGTTTCATAAAGTATACCATGACTCATGATTTTTCCTTCATATTTATTTATTGTCACTTATTGTAGATCCTTTTTTATAATTTACGTTAAAATTTTTCATTCATTCCTATCATTTTCTGGGTACTCTGTATATATTTTTTAGGTGCGTATTGTTAGTCTAAATTTTATCGAAGGTATTTCTGTGATAATATAGGTGAGGTAGCGCATTGTGTAATACAGTGTAATGCTGTATAATTAATGTGTATTTTAACTATAATCTCTGTTTTAACAAGACTTGTATCGAATTAGATTCATTAACCTATTTAATTAAAACCAATCTCCTATCGCAAGAATTCTTAAGGATATCTCTTAATTACTATTTTTAATTTTATTTCTTAGTTATTATTTTTTATTGAATACTTAATAAAGCATATATAACGTATCGAGTTGAATGTTTAGGAATAAATTGTGCGTTCTTAAGTCATTTCGAAACAGGCTCCTTCAAACAGACCCCTTCACGAAACTTTTAACCCTAAAACAGGACACTTCACACAACGTTTCGTATTAACAATAGGCCTTTCACAAGCATACTAATGTATATACTTTTAATAGGATTTTAAAATGTTAAACGATATTAGATCTAAATATAAATCATTTTTTTTTTTTTTTTTTTTACATTCAGTGAATAATTCTAGTCAAAATTCACGCATGTTCGAGCCTGTTAGTTAAATATGACAATACTCCTTCAACGGCATAGTTAAAAGACTAGAAAATTACTAAGCTATAATTACATTTTACAAGTATTCGAATACTACTATTTTAAAAGTATAGCCTATAGAGGGTAAGAGTGAAAAATTCTAAAAATAATCTTGCTCACCCATATGAATTGTATATAGGAGCTTGTATAATATAAAAATAAATTTCATATATCGTCCCATCATGCTGTGTGACTCATCGCATAAATTGTTAGTATGTATTTTTAAAATAATTATTTTAAAAATAAATTAGAGGAAACATGCAATAATACCTATTCTTTTTGCCTACCTATTCCTTTTTGCCTACCATACATATTAAAAAAATACATTAATATTATATCTATTCATATATTATAACTTTAAATATATAAAGTAAGGATACTTACCTAGATCTCACAACCAACTCATACACTTGCTTTTGGGAGAAATGAATTGAAATGTATTCATATCAGTAAATCTTATATAGAATGTTATCGCAATCAGTCACGTGATGTTACTAATCTATAGATTAACGATAAGATAATGGACTTGTACTGAAATCATTTCTGGTCTGTTGCTATACAAGTAGCACGCATGTTTTTTCATGCTGTAGTCATATATTGAAGACGGGATTGCAAGTTTGTGAATAAGGTAAGATTAATTTATGTATATATTTTAAAATGTTAAACGATATAAATATTAGATCTAAAAATAAATCATTTTTACATTCAATGATTAATTCTAGTCAAAATTCACGCATTTCAAGCCTGTTGGTTAAATATAACATACACTAATAAGATTCGTTGATGATTCATTTTCTCATATAGGCAATAGTAACAATCATTTCACATACTACAAGTGTAAAGTATGCAAAATTTATGATTCTGCTTCATAATACCTATTCATTCTGTATTCTACCCTATGCTTTATCCATAACGTTATAATATCCCGTGGTTTTAAGAGATAAGCGAACACGTTTAGTTCTTTTAAGACATGCATGCAGTCGATCAAATTTGGATGAATTCCAGTACATTATGGTTTAAATATTTATGTAAGATACATTTTTTTTTCAATATTAAAAACAAAAATTTTTTTAATAATGCCCTAACTAAATAGTACAATATATATTTTATAAAAACAAAGTCAAAAGGTTAGTTATTCATTCCTCAAAAGAAGTTTTTAAGTTAAAATACTAAAAACTCAATTTAGTATAATTTTTCTATACAAAAAAAAAAGCATAGACTAATGTAATTTAGTTTTATATTATTTAAAATTTAATTCCTATATTTTATAGGGACTCCTGTATATTTTTTACCCTAAGCTGTATCAAGTTCATTTAAACACAGGTACATTTAAACAGATTCAAATTCCTTTAAACCCGTCTCTTATACTCAAAATTCTTAAGGTATATTTCTTATTTTACAATGAATACACAGTGAAGCCTTTTAAAACTTAACAGATTTTAGTATATATCACCATATGTATATATGAAGAGTAGCACCTATATAGAACTACACGAAATAATTCGTATACATTGACGGTTTTAAATAGTTCATTTACCTACAAAAAATGTGTCAGAAATTACGAGTCTCAGGTATTTCTTATCGCGGAGTGACTCATTACCGCATACGGGGTGAAATCAAAGCAAGATCTTCGCTTATCTGATAATATGACTCATTATGATTCAGCGATATGCATGTTGAGGGGGAACATTCAAATCTTAGTTGCAGTTATAAATATGTATTTTAAAGCATAATCATTCGAAAATTCAATTATTTTTCATGAAATGATCTACCCTATTTTACAGACTTGTATGATAAATTTGGTGAAACATGAATCTTTTTTCTAAAAACTATATTTTGAACGTTATACTAAAAATGTGTTCGTGTAAAACCTATTTTTTACATTGCATGAATTCGTATTCATTTGAGATTAGTACTCTATTTCTTAAAATATCTGTGGAATCATAATATTTTTACAGGGTATATTGTGAAGGGAGGCCTTTTCATTCAAACAGCGGACCTTGCATTTTCATGGAAGGTGAGTATCCCTTGTATTTCTGTCGCCATAATATAACATGAATCTATTGAATTTATTTTGTGAAGGTAGCTTAATATCTATAACTATGTGTTTTGAACATATCGACGCGCAAGCTGTACTTTTAGCCTAACTTGAATTGAAAAAAAAAAAAAGGCGAAAGTGTAAATTATCTGATTTTATGAAGGGATCTTATGCATAATTGGAATTTTTGTGAAGGATGCTTTTTTATTCCAAAAGTTAACCCCTACAGTTTTTGTGAAGGGTGGTTTTTATTTGAATAGGGCACGTATCTCATTTATTTTATGAAGGGGCCCTTTACTCTAATGCGAGTTCACACTTCGAAAGGTAAAAAAAAGGGGGATCGACGAACTGAATGTATGAAGGGTTCTAGTATTTATGCATATTTTGAATTCATTGGAATTTTTGTGAAGGGGTCCTTTTTATTAAAAAGGGGATTTGTCCAATTTTTTGTGAAGGGTTCAATATCTATAACTGTTTCCAGTTTCTTTTGAAGGGTCCCCAAAACGTATAATCACTCCATTCGAAGGCTTCCCTATAACTTTTAACTATTTTTACATGCTAACCTAAATAAATGTATTCCTGTAGAACCTATTTGTATACTTCAATCCATTTAAGAATCCTATATGTTTTGGCTATCAGTTGGGTAAAGCTTTTTCTTGAATTCTTTGGATTTTTTGTGAAGGGCTTTGGGCCTTTTTATTAAAAAGGGGATCTGTAACTGTTCACTATTTTAATTAACTAATGCACTAGATGGTAAAATTATATTTTGTTCACATAACATTTCGATAATGTTGGAAAGTGATTCATGAATTATGCTACTATGCCTGATTTTACATACTTGTTTATTTACATATACGCTAAAAT
Source organism: Maratus michaelseni (assembly GCA_963931845.1). Taxonomy (NCBI): domain Eukaryota; kingdom Metazoa; phylum Arthropoda; class Arachnida; order Araneae; family Salticidae; genus Maratus; species Maratus michaelseni. The sequence goes on from OZ007588.1 coordinate 976,820, forward strand.
TCTTTTTATAGTACTCTATACTTTTGGAAGTGTGTATTGTTAGTCTATCGAAGGGCCCCCTCTGGGTAAAAAAGGGAGGGGGAGGGGGGAGCTATTCAATTGAGTACAGTATAATTCATGCGGGACCTACCACAACCTATATCGAATTCATTAAAACGCGCCTGTTTGCCCCAAAAATGTTGAAGTCCAATTAAAATTAATTAATGACCCTTTTAAATTACTAGCATCTCCATTCTACTGCACATGCAAACTGCGTACTCTCGTTGAGGGAAAAAAAATCTTGCCAACATTTCTTAAGTTCTCCAATTAAAATTAATTAATGACCCTTTTTAATTAAATCATTATTGACTTTTAAAATTCACCTGTAATATACTCTAACATGTATAACAAATAGCCTACTCTCGTTGAAAAAATATTTGCTTTGAAAAATGTCTAAGTTCCTCAATTAAAATTAATGAATGACCCTTTTTAATTAAACCATTATTGACTTTTAAAATTCTCCTCTAACATGTATATCGAATACCCTACTCTCGTTGAAAAAATCTCGCGAAAATTTTTAAGTTCTGCAATTAAAATTAATTAATTACTATTTTTAATTAATATTTTTAATTAATTAATCATTCACTTCTACTGCATACACTCATAATCAAACTGCATACTCTCGTTGAAAAAAAAAAATTGCTATGAAAAATTTCTAAGTTCCCCAATTAAAATTAATTAAAATTAAAATTAATTAAATTTCTAATTCGCTAAAATAAATCCATTGAAACACACCTCGTATTCTAGTAGAAAATTCTCCGCGAAAAAAAAAATGGCCTCGAAAAATTTCTAAGTCCCGCAATTAAAATTAATTAACACTAATCCTTAATTAATCCCCTTATCTTAAGTAGTGGAGGAGGGCACTTTGAGAGGAGGAGGGCACTTTGGGAGGTGGAGGGCACTTTGGGAGGAGGAGGAGGTGCACACTTTGGGAGGTGGAGGGCACTTCAGGAGGAGGAGCCCTCCTCCCTCCTCGCTCCACACTCCACCTCCTGGGGCCGGAGCCCCATTTTCTCTCTACTAACGCCTTTGCTACATTAGTTTTTACAAGGTTATCCAAAAGATATTCGTTCTTTTTCAATTTGTTGACAGTCCCCTATGGGGTTTCGTGAAAAAATCTTCGCAGAAATATATAACCTATACTATACTGTTTACACACCTGCAGTTTCAGGTTAATTCCTCATGTATTTTTCTAGATAGTTAGCAAAACGTCTAAAATCGCAAGTGACCGGTCACCTTTGGCAATATAGTGTACATACACAGGAGTATGGGCCCTTAATACGGGCCCCTAGCTAGCTAGTAAAGACGTTCTAGCAAATTCAGATTTTTTAATTTTATTATTTGTTAGTTATTTTAATTGAAAATTTTTACTTGAAAAAGTACGAGACAACTTTTGCTGGTATATTATATAAAAAGCAGCACCGAAGGCGGGGGTCCTCCAGGAGAGCCGGACCCCGGTAATTTGTACCGGTTCTACCCCCCTCTGTACGGGATATTTGCATATTTATTTCTGGCATTGATGACATCGACATGTTGATGCGTTGCGAATAATTTGTTGTTCAATTTTCGTTTTGTGACAGTAAGATATTTTTTAATTGGAGCGTTTATTTTTTATTTTTTTAAGAGATTTAACGCGAAATGAATATATATATATATATATATATATATATATATATATTTTTTTTTTTTTTTTTTTTTTTTTTTGGTCAACCAGCATTAGCATAACTTTAGTGATTCTTATATCTATTTTTCATCATGAACTCTGTTCTGCTCTGCGCATTCTGGAAGTCGCTTTCATTCGTTCATAAGACGAGAAAATTGGCATGCCAATTACGAAAATATTCCTAGAGCTCTATAGAACTCTATAGAATTCTTTACAAGTTCTATAGAATAGCCATTCTATAGAATATGGTTTCTATAGAGTTTTGAAGAGTTATTATAATAATCTATAGAATATTTTTTTCTAAAGAAAACGTTTCTATAGAAATCTGAGAAGTTCTGTCGATTTTTTTCTATAGAATACTATAAACCTTATAGAATTAAGTTCTATAGACTCATGATTCTATAGATTTTTTTTGTTTTCTATAAAAAATATATATATATTTCTTGATCTTTTAAAATTTATGTGTGTAATAATTTATTTATAACTGAGTATTAAAATTAAAAAAAAAATTGTAATACATTAGTTTAATATATATAATAGTACTCCATAGATTTAATATGATTCTATATATATAATTTAATTCAATTCTATTACATTGTGATTCAACTGTTAATGTAATAATATATCAGTCGAACAACTGAATTAAATGATGATTCATTAATCTGTTTATAATTAATTTACTTGTTGGTTAATTTTGTAATCCTTTATTAATTTGCTGTTCAATTTATAAAACCATCCATCTAATTTAATAAACTTTAATAGTATTGTAATTTTTGTTTAAATATTTTAATCTGAAGTATAAATTGTTTCCGTTTTAACAACTAATAATTTATTAGACTCTTAAATATTTTTACAAGACTATCCTATAAATAAATGAGATAAATTTGATTAGGAATGCAAATCTCAAAAGAAATAAGAGTTTCGAAACTGTCAATGTCTGCATCATGCTGAGAGTAGCTATTACCGAAGTCAAGCAGCATCGAGCGTGGTTCATGCTTAGGAGGGTGGGATCTATATCAATTGTATACACATTTTTTATACAAGCTCTACAGACATTTCTATTGAACTTCTACTGGATATTTCTATAGCTTTTGGTTAAACATAAGCGTATAGAAAAACGGGCCATAATTCTATAATGCGTTTTCTATAAATATATTTTAAAGAATTCTATAAGAAATTTTTGTAAGGGTGCATTGTTATTCCAATAGAAAGCAATCGAGCCGTGTTTCCTCTTTTCCTATAAAAGCAGCGGATTTTCCAGCTAACGGTGTCCATTTTTTTTACTTCCTGATTTTCAGGGAGACGAGAATCATTGTTTTGAGGTAGGAATCCATTGGGATTTGAGATGTACACCTTTTATAGGAAATAGAAAAAAGTGGTTCGATGCTTTGGCATATTAAATAAAGAGTCATTCATAAAATGCACTTCGTTAATGGGTTTATCCAATTGGCTTGTTGCGGGAGAGAAAAATCCTTTTAAGTGGGAAGTATATTTTGATTTTAGGGGGACACTCTACATTGGGCCCCCTCCTGAATTCAACACTGGGCCAGACCCGGGTTCGTGCAGACCTCGACATCCTAGATTTCGGGTATTATCTTCACATTTAGACCTATCATAAGCAGAAAATCCGAAATCCCCTCCCCTATCGAGTCCATCTCCGCAATTTCTCTGATGCTGTTGGTGTTAAACTTACATTTATTGTCTACTCGGTCAGTACCAGTATTCGGCAAATAACGCATTCTGACTACCCAGCTGTAGGTCACGTGATGTTGGGTTCCGTTTTACGTAAAACGGATCCCAAAAGTTCTACGGGTTCAAAGTTACGGATCTGAAAAGACGCGATATTTGCACGGTACAAACAACAAGAAAGGAAAATCATGCGTCGTTCATTGTAATGTAAATGATAGTGTTTCATTTCCAGATTATGAAACCCTTTCCAACACATCCAGGATACAGTAACGAAACTTCTCAGTTTGCTAAGTAAACAATTTAGAAAACGCATTTGAAAAATCAATTGCAGCAATGAGTACCCAAAGTCAAACAAAATATCTGAATTATTTTGTGCAGCCCTGTAGGGGATCTATAGATTCGTATGTGACTTCAGTTACTAGGAAATCAACAAAAATTCCTTTCATCCCTAAACAGACCTTTTGAATAATTTAAATCTATAGACACCCATTCCTATGCAAAAAAGGAATTCCAACTGAAAACGAGCTACCAGCATTTATTGTGCATTCTTTTGAGTGTCCCTGTCAAGGAACCTATTCTACAGTAAGCGCCTTCTAAGTGAACCATTTGAATAGGTTTAAACATCCTCCAAAGGATTTTTCCCCCATACACCGTCCTCTAACGGAATTCTTTTGAGTGTCCCTGTCTATACCTCGTGGTGAACCTCTGTGATAGGTATCCAATTGAAATAGTGTAACATTCTTGAAAGGATTTTTCCCCCATAGACCGTCATGACAATTGAATTGACCTTCTTTTCCGGTCAGTTCGCCCAACATGCCATCCCTCAACCCCAATAACCTCTATCACAATATAGATTGAATTGTCATAATAGGTTTCTTTTTGAATGCCAAAAGGTGTCCACGAACAACAGTAAAACAACTTTTATTAGGTTGTTGAACAATCTAATAAAAGTTATGTTATTCATGGACACCTTTTAGCACGTAAAAGAAACGTCTATGGACGCGAATGAGAGACAGAACCGAATTCACTTTTCCTCTGTTAGGTTGGAGAGAGTCGACTAGGCCAATCCCAAAACTCTGTTCAAAAGAACAGAGTAGGCAGCCATGTCAAGGTCCAACTGAACCTGAAGTTGGATGAAAATCCGTTCTTGAGAGAGCTATTGCGGAAATCGGCCTAGCAGTGCCACCTGTTGGGCGATGGACACCCAATACGAATCTGCACACCCATTTAACTCAATGCAACGTTTGATTCAATTCTTTAGCTGAAGCGTCCACAAAATGAGTGTCATGGAGAGTGTTTTGGAGTCTCCAAAAAATCGTGTTTCAGGACCTTCCGTCGAAATTTTTCATCACTTTCTTCTTGTAAAGATTTGAAAGTAAAAAATTGCTTAAAACAAAAGAAGCATGAAAATACTTGCTAATGCTGTCTCTTGGATTGGAAAGTTGCCACGAGAGACGTAGCGTAGGTGGATGGGTCCAGTTGCTTAGGAGCGTTCAAACACCTATTCCATTAAAAAGTGTAAGCGTCCAATATTCCAAGTAAGTAGCCGGTAGCCACAAAAGGAAGGGGCGCACTCATTTCAATGGCCACCTTACGCCACTGCACCCGAGTCCCTCGCCTATAAGCTCAGAGATTCGTTTTTGTTTCTCATTATTTTTACATTTCGGAAAGGGGAAATACTGAAGTCTTAGAAAGGTCTGTCTTAGATGACCTTTGAAAAACACTCAGGACCCCAAGACGTGAAATTCTCATTTTGGCTTGAAGGCTTTTCTGAAATCAAACTTTCTGAATTCCTTTTCGTTCGGAAACGCATAAAATGTCTTACACAGTCATCGAAAGACGTTTTCCATTTTTTAGTAGATCGTTCAGAAAATACTGTCAAAGTCGACGTTTTGAATCGAATTCCAGCAAAGAGGGGGAAAAACGGTCGTCCCTCGACACGGATCCGTTATGGATCCAACAAGAACGACACAGCGTAGATTATGTTACACTTTCCAACACATCTTGACCGTTTAATGAGGTGAGAGAGGATGATGTATAAGGGATGAGATTCCAGCGTTCGTTTTTAAAGTATAAATGCAAGATTCAATTTGGAAAACGCATTTAAAAACCCAATATCAGGAATGACCCACACTCTTTTGTGCAGCCCTGTATAGGACCCTGTATAGGTTTGGGTATAGAATGATAAATTTGAGTTCAGTTTCATTCCAGCACCCCTTCTGGAATGTTCTTCCTAAACAGAAATGAACTCGAGAACTTTTGTGCTGCCCTGTATAGGACCCTGTATAGGTTTGGGTATAGAATGATAAATTTGAGTTCAGTTTCATTCCAGCACCCCTTCTGGAATGTTCTTCCTCAACAGAAATGAACTCGAGAACTTTTGTGCTGCCCTGTATAGGATCTCTAGAACTGACACACGCCCAGTCATAGACAAAAAAATGAGTTGAATTAAAAAAAAAACGTTCAGCAACCGAAAACGCACTTCCAGCCATTCTTCAGACAGTACCAAATTCTTTTGTGTGTTCCTGTAAACGAATGCTATACTCTATAATATATCTCTCTCTCTATATTTTATAATATCTTCAATAAATCACCTTACTTATATATTATACATATCACTTTCAATAGGTTTGAAAGAGTTATTAAAATAAACCGCAAACGATTTTTCTCCCTATAGACCGTCCTGCAACGGAATTCTTTTGGGTGTCCCTGTCAAAGAACTCTAAGTTCTTACGCACACACTATTCTATAGATCTACATCCATTTCAATAGGTTTGAAATGGATAGACAAGACTTTATAACAATGACCCATACGACCAATATAAATATACGTATATGCCCGCTCCTCTTATCTGGGCTAGAAGAAGGGAAATCAACATTCTGCGGGAATTCTTATAAATAACTTTACAAAAATTGAAATTTAGGTTAAAAAGGAGGGAGATGATTTGAAGAGGCCTCTGACTAAGTTAGCGAAGGCTCACTGTTAAGACCCGAAAAGTTTTTGTCCTGCAGCAAAAAGGGTCCGATGAGGTTGATTTTGGGTGGGTAGGTTGGCGGAATGAGCTGTATAGTTTTGGGTTCAATTAGGTTCGTTCGTTCTAAAAATAGAGAACATTTTATTTTAGTCATAATGCTTTTGAATGGGAAGTCAGACGATTGTTTCATTTTGGCATTTCACCGAAAAGAAAATGTCGCATTGGGATCATTGCAAAATGCTAAATTAGGGATGCTAAATTTACGAAATGGAGATCTTAATTGAATCCAATCGCTTTGAAAATTTGCCAATGTATTGATTAGAATTTCGAAATGAATTGGATATTTATCCAATTCATTTCGAAATTCTAATTCTAATTCTTGTATTGGGAAATTTTACGCATTCATAGGAAACATTTTAATTTCTCATATTTTAGAAAAATGTATTACTTTTTTTCTCTTTTATTAAAGGGTTGCCAAGCAACTCTATTTCAAAGAATATCGACAAAATAAAATTCAAGTGAATCGCATTCTTTTGACTAAAACTTTTTAGCTCCTTTTCGGGTGATTTAAGTTTTAAAATGCTTTTTCTAATGAAATAGATAAGGATTTATTTTAACTACTAAGAAAAGACGACCCAAACGAAAAATATAAAAACGTTGAATGTGTCAAAGGAATATGAGTGTCATAAGAGGAATGGACGCTTGTATAAGTATATTTAATACACGAAATTTTATTCCATTTCGGCAACATAGGATGTTGAGCGGTTGAAATAGAAGTATTCTTCTAAGGATAGGAAAAAATCTCCTGTACAAAGAGATGATTCATCTAATGAAATGACAATAGTCAATGCATTCAGACATAGACTCGAATAATGAAATAGCACAATGATTAGAAATTGAGAATGGAATATGAAAGCGACAACGGAGGGTTCAGGGGGACGGATCACTCCTGTATGAATGCAGTGTTATTCTGAAAAAGTACGATAATAAGTCGTTTATCCTATCCTTGCATAAAATTGTGGAACTTTCGATCCATCTTATATTCTTATAAATAACTTGAAAAAATCTCATTTTAGGCTATCGAATATTAAAAAGGAGTGAGATGATTTGTAGAGATGGGGCCTCTGATCTGTCGATTGACTAGTATGCTCTCTATTCACCCGGTCTACTCAACGAGAACCTTATTCAGTAAAACCTGCTGAAACGGAATTACAAAAAGACCGGACCCTGATTCCGCTCATCAGGGTTCACTGTCCCTTGAGTTCATTTCTTGGGGACCCTGAAATGGACCGTTTAAAGCAGGTTTATATGCTCCTTTTACTGTGGGTGTCCGAGAATGTCCGCAGTATAAACGTAACAAGTTGGAAAGGGTACGTCCAACGTGACCCATGAGGTGCGTTCGTGCTCTAACTCGTTTTAGTGAAATGAATTCTATCGTCTGCTGTTAGGATTCATTTCCGTCCTAAAATAGTACATTTTAAGTGGGCAACCTTTCATCTTTTGTCGACATGGACCGAACATTCCAAAGGGAACATTTCAGAACTTGAAATCCCCTATTGAGAGACTCTTTTTTTCCATTGAATATCTCTTCACCTGTCGGCAGATTATAGGATTGCAATGGCTCTCATGGAACCATTTGAGTCTACACACATTCGCTTTTTAAATTCAGTCATACGGAAATAATAGGACTCCATCGCCATGGCAACCTAGAACCTGATAGCATTGGGCGTAGGATAGGATTGAATAGAACGAAGAAAACTTTTGATTCGATTGTTCATGAAACTTGAAAGGACTCGACAACATTCTTCAACGATCATGAGAGACGGCAGTATCTCGAGTGACGCAGCAAAAACCGAAAACCGAACGCCCAAAACCGAAGATTTCCGTCACTCTATATATACGGCTAGAAGGACATCAAAGAGAAATCAAAACGCCCAGAATTTAATATCTCAGCAAATATGAGGCATACCGTTTTGATTTTTTCACATTAGTCTTATATCTAGGGTATTCAATCCTGAAATTTATACATTTCTACGTGCAGTAGATTTTAAGAACTGGAAGTCCATTTTTACCTAAATTTGGGTAAATGTAAGGCCTCTGAAAATTTATCTCGAAAATGGCTCGGGCGATTTTTTTAAAATTAATATATTATATTAATCGGTTTTAGACTAAGCGAATGTCGTTTCGCGTTAACGTAGGAAAACTCTTGTTTTTTAAATAATCTGGTTTAAAAATGGGACTATTTTCTTAAGCCTATTGCTCAGACTTTTTACGCATTTCTTACGCGCATGGTAATAGAATACCTCAGGTACGGGAACGCCGTGTTTGGCCGGAGCGCCATCTATTGCCAGTAATTGAAGTTCAGCAAATCGAAAACTTTTTTTTTTTCTTGAGCTGTATTTAAAAGGAAATTTTGTTATGTTTTTTACGAGTTTTTTAGTTAAGGGGCTACTTCACTGGCTCTCCCAGACAGAGCAGCTAATGTTATTTCAATGGGAGAAATTTAGAAGTGTCATCTTTTCGCATTTTGCTCGAATTTAGTAATTTTTGTAGCTTTCAAAACCTGTACATTTAAATTATGCACGCTCCTTTCAAATTTTATTTTATTATTTTTTTTTAATGTGATATAAGTGCGTTATTTTGAAGATTCGTGTTTAGTGTCTTATCGCGAAAAATCTGTTTGACATTTTAAAATTTGATAAAGACACAATCGTAGCCTGATTATTTAGCTTTCCAAAAATGCTTTTTATTTTGATTAAAAAAAAAATTGTAATCGATGCTACAATCCTAAAAAAATTGTACTGCCTTTTTTTAAACAGCCGAAAACAGTAAAATGACCGCCCCAAACAAGTTACCTCCTTTTCTTTCCGGGAACTCAACGGGGAGTCAAACGGGAAAAATCCTCATGGAGCGATAAGAAAAACCACCTAATGTGTGAAATTTTGCCTTTGGCTATCAGTATGCAACTTGTAAAGCTGCAAATTTCATTTTAAGAGCAGAGAAGAAAGTTTAAAAAATGGTATTTTGAAATGCTGCAAATAGGTGCTGATTATTTGTTTTACTAGGCATCATACAGATTTTTAAAAAACGTTATTGATTTGGGATCGATAAAGATTTTTTTTTTCACCTCTCACCTCTGAAGTTTAATACCCGATATTTTTTTTTAATTGCCTACAATAGTAAAATGAAAAAGCGTTTATTTGCTAAACAAAAATACTAGAACTATCATTTATTCACTCTTTCTCGGGAAAAAACAAACATACAGCGGCAAGTGTCATTAAAATGAATAGATAGACAATAGACATATCCAGCGAATAAATACAGTTGTATTTAAATTTTCTACAATACCTTTTTTCTATTATTTATTACATAACTCTTACTGAGTTAGTTTTAACGTTTCTTTCGAAAATATTAAATATTTATGCGGTAGATTAACTAAAAAATAACTATTGTATAGCTTTATTATTAAAATTTGTTACACTAATTTAAAACTTAGAAATGATGAGATTATACGTGTTTTCTTTTTTTCGGTAAATTTCGTGATTCTCCTTTCACAAATGAAACATTTTTAAATTATACTTCAAAGATTAAAAAAAAAAAAAAAAAAAAAAAAAAAAAAAAACATATTTCAGTGCAATTTATTATTAGTTACTATAAATGAAGCATTATTTATTTTAGCATGCAAGAATTTAAATAAATGTGTCAGTAATCAATTTTTTGTCAGACATATTTTGTCTGTCATATATTCGCTGAACTAGGCGCTTCCTTATTTTTTCGCAGGGGTTCGGTCCGATCTTGTTTCTACCAAAAACGCCAATGTTTCTTAGTCAATATTATCTTATAATTAAAGTTCTTTTAACAGAATATTGCATACATAATACGTGGTATAGCAGATTATATGCACACAATCTATGCAGTGGTCGATGCAGGTTTTTTTTTTTTTTTTCCCTTGGGGCCCATATTGTGAAAAAAAAAGTTATTTTTGTGAAATTTATTATATTTTTGTGAAAAATAACATTTTGTAATGAAAGATGAGATTTAGCTACCTGAATTCAAACGAAACATATAATAATAACTTCCTTCTGCTAAAGTTTTCCTTTTCTGTGAACTTGTTTTGTTTGCAAATTACTCATTTTAAAACATAACAAAATAAAAAAAATCCCTGACGGCTCGGCCTACAGGCACAGGTAGATTTCGAAGACGCAGACCGTGGGGCACCTGATTATTGGGAATTGCAGAAGAAAGACCTATTTGCCAGGATGTGACAGTTGGGACCACCCACTTCGAAATATACCTCTGCCTGTAGGTGGAGCCAGCAGAGATGTTTTTAATTTTTTTTTAAAAAACGTAAAAGTTGGTCCTATAAAAGTCCGTAAAAGTTGGTCCTATAAAAAACTTGTCAATATAAAAGTTGTATATAATATTAAGAAGATTTATACTAAATTTAAGCAGATTTGATATCTTAGGAATGGACGAAGTTATGAATTTTTTTCTTCTGAAACCCCTATCCCCCCCCCCCCTCCTTGGGGGCTCTTTTAATGAAATCAAAAATCTGTCATACATAAATTTTTGGCCCTTTTCCTAGAAGTAATAATAACTTTAAACGGATTCGATATGTATAAAAATTAAGACGTTATGGGGTCTTTTCTGTCATTTTACTATTGTAGCCAATTAAAAAAAATATCGGGTATTAAACTTCAGAGGTGAGAGGTGAAAACAAATCTTTAAGACGTTATGGGGGTTTTTTTCTGTCTGGTTGTAGGCGGAGCCAGCAGGGAATTTTTTTTTTTTTTTTTTTTCTGTAAGAGTTGGTCTTATAAAAAAACTTGTCAATATAAAAGTTGTAGATAATTTTAAGGAGATTTACAATAAATTTAAGCGGATCTGCGAATTTACCGAAAAAAAGAGAACACGTATAATCTCATCATTTCTAAGTTTTAAATTAGTGTAACAAATTTTAATAATAAAGCTATACAATAGTTATTTTTTAGTTAATCTACCGCATAAATATTTAATATTTTCGAAAGAAACGTTAAAACTAACTCAGTAAGAGTTATGTAATAAATAATAGAAAAAAGTTATTGTAGAAAATTTAAATACAACTGTATTTATTCGCTGGATATGTCTATTGTCTATATCTATTCATTTTAATGACACTTGCCGCTGTATGTTTGTTTTTTCCCGAGAAAGAGTGAATAAATGATAGTTCTAGTATTTTTGTTTAGCAAATAAACGCTTTTTCATTTTACTATTGTAGGCAATTAAAAAAAATATCGGGTATTAAACTTCAGAGGTGAGAGGTGAAAAAAAATCTTTAAGACGTTATGGGGTTTTTTCTATCTGGTTGTAGGCGGAGCCAGCAGGGAATTTTTTTTTTTTTTTCTGTAAGAGTTGGTCTTATAAAAAAACTTGTCAATATAAAAGTTGTAGATAATTTTAAGGAGATTTACAATAAATTTAAGCGGATTTGATATCTTGGGAATTGACGAAGTTGTGAATTTTTTTCTTCTGAAACCCCTATCCCCCCCCCCCTCCTTGGAGGCATTTTTAAAGAAATCAAAAATCTGTCATACATAAATTTTTGGCCTTTTTCCTAGAAGTAATAATAACTTTAAACGGATTCGATATCTATAAAAAATTAAGAAGTTATGGGTTTTTTTCTGTTTTCACGTCTGCTTGTAGACGGAGCCCGAAGGGATTTTTTTTATTATTATTTATTTATTTATTTATTTATTTATTTATTGCCATAAGAGTTGGTCCTATAAAAAACTTGTCACTATAAAAGTTGTAGATAATTTTAAGGAGATTGACAATAAATTTAAGCGGATTTGATATCTTGGGAATTGACGAAGTTATGAATTTTTTTCTTCTACCCCCCCCCCACCCCTTTTCCCCTCTTGGGGCCATTTTTAATGATATCAAAAATTTGTCATGCATAAATTTTCGGCCTTTTTCCTAGAAGTAATAATAACTTTAAACGGATTCAATACGTATCATAATTAAGAAATTATGGGTTTTTTTCTGTTTTCACAAAAAGCCCCCCATTCCCCCCCCCCCCTTGGTTCGATTTTACTCGTTAACGAACTTGACCAAGATTTTATGCCCCTTGATTTTATGTATCAATTTGGAAGAGATTTGTGCAGAATTATTGGAGCTATGGTAAAAGAAATAGTTCTTCGATCCTCTCTCTATTTGTATGTTTGTACATGTGAAAATGTATAAAACAATCTCCTTCATGTAATTCAAATTTAGATACATGATATATATAATATATATATATAAATGCATAAAAATATATATATATATATATATATATATATATATATTTTTTTTTTTTTTTTTTTTTTTTTTTTTTTTTTTTAACCACTATGTATTATTTAATTATGCTTACATTGCTTAGTTTTTCGACAGTTGACTCTATACCTATTTGTAAACACGTTATTATACGTGATCATTCATTAAAAACTCGTATCATTAAAAAAATATGCTTTTTAAAACGCAATTATAAAACACTTAACTTTATATTGTGCTTGTATACATTATTATTATATACCAGCTAACCCTACCCGGCGTTGCCTGGGCTCGTGATGATAACCTTATTGATACCTAAAATCAGTGTTCAGTGATTTTATATTTTTAAAGGAAATTCTATCCAAACAAACCTAGAGTTGGGGGCCGCACAGCCTTCCGCACCGTACATCGGGCGTACTACGCACGATGAAGTCTGTTTTTATTTTGTTTTTAAACGAAACTCTTTCCAAACAAACCTAATTTTGGGTTCGAAACAAACTCAATGTCTTTTATTTTTGTTACTCCAATTTTAGTTTAAAGTATTGTTTTACAGATTACAGCAAACTGTTTTATAAATTTTCACATGTACAAACATACAAATACAGATATTCTGTTTTAAATTTTACAAAATAATTTAAATAAAATTTATGTAAACAAGAAATTTATTTATAACGGAAAAGTTTATTTATACTTGTGTGCCTATGGTACATGTATACCTCCGTTGTGTTACAGGATATATGATACTATGAATTTCACTTCTTAATAACCACATAAAAAATAAAAAATAAATAAATGAAAATTAACATTTGAACATAAATTTTTCCAGTAATGAACACTTGCAACGTATATTTATTTAAATGATAAATGAACTTAGAAAAATGTATTCTATGTCAACCGTATAAAAGAAATTATTAAATGATACAAAATGTAAAGATATATTTAAAAAAAATATATGCAAGTAAAATCCTTTCTAAAACTGACAAACACACACGCATGAAGTTTTTCGCAGATTCTATTAGATTTTTTAAATTTTGTAAAGGTAATTTTTTTCTGCTGTTGACTTCTAATGCATTTTCTATCGAAATTAAATTATATTTTCGTGGATATTATTGCATGGTTGAAATGTAGGCAAAACTACGTTAATAATATATATATATATATATATATATATATATATATATATATATATATATATATATATATATATATATATATATATATATATATATATATATATATATATATATATAATTATAATATCTATGAATTTCAAAAAAACATATCAAGTTCTATTATCATTCTACTTAAATCTCCAAAGAGATAATTAATGATATTGTGTATACAGAATACCACATAGCTAATAATTAACATGTGCAAACATAATATTACCATAGCTTGTGCTTCAATGGTAATTGGCCAAATTTTACTCATACCTAAAGAATATTGAAAAAAGAAAAAAGAAATAGAGAGAAAGGGGGGAAAAAAATTATAAATTGGAGTTGCAATTAAGTAAATACAAATGGATTAATAAATTAAATATGAACCATATACAATGGAAAATTGGACCACATGAGAATTAAATATGAATTGGATATGAAAAAACACATGCACATGTACTCATCAGCCTGGATGCACCCACATGTGTTTTAAATAATAATTCAGTGTTTCATAATTCTACTGGCATAATGCTAAGATCAGTAGAATCATCCAGGTACACTGAATTATTACCAGACAACAATTGGAAATATTAAAATTTGGAAATATTTAAATAGGAAATAAAAAACCATTAAGAATATACAATATATTTCACTCACATCGATTATCCCAAAAACTGTATTTAACACCTCACGAAATTACCACGAGATAACAGTTTTGAAATAATAAAATTGGAAATATGAACGCTTAAAGTGTAGATAAAATATTTTACTCACAATAATTATACAGAATCCTTAAAATGTCACACCTTCTGCATAATATTCACATCCACATGGCAATGCATCATACATGTTGACTAAGTCGAGTTGAGAGAAATGATTTGAAAGACAAGTTGAGAGCACACTTTTTTTAAAACACAACCCCATCGATGACACCCAAACACATATTTATATTTATACAGTTTAAGATGCTCATAAAATATTCTTATTTACCAGCAAAAGCAATTTATCCAAATAAAACATCATGCATTGAATATTACTTTACGTAGTTTTGTATACATTTCAACAATGCAATATCAACGAAAATTTAATTTAATTTCAATAGAAAATGCATTAGAAATGATTAGTTGATTTGCAGATTTCTCATTCAATCTCTGATGGAAGGGTACTGAAACATAAAAGAGAAAAAAAAAAGTCTGGTAAATTTGTAACAAGATTTCCAAAAAATGTTTTTAGTTTTTTTCCAAATTATATTCGGACCATAATAAAATTTCTGTCAATTTCAGTTGCTTTCTAAATTTAGATGGAGGCTAAGGAATTTTCCAAAAATCGTCATTATACATTTTTATTAAACATTTTAAACACCTTTCCAACATCCGTACTCCATCTTGCAACTGTTAATTTAAATGTCTTCTTTGTTCTTAATAAACGGTGAAATTTTGTTATACGTCTGGAATTATTGGAAAGTGTTTTAAAAAACTATGCGTGGCGTGTGTTTTTTTCTTTCTTGTTTATTGCTGTTTTAGTTATCCACAAATGTTATAAAAACTGGACCGGAAGCATAACATATTTAAAAACCCAATTTCAGGAATTACCAACAACATTAAAAAAATATTCGAATTCTTTCGTGCATTCCTGTATATGATAAATAGATTTGTATATGTAATGCACGAGCAGGGAAGACCGAGCTATGCTTGGTAAAAATTAGCTTTGAGTTTAAATATCATGAACCATGACCAAAATGATCCACTAATCAAATTTTCCCGAACATGTGACCAAGCCAATTGTTTTCTCGTGCGCGAAACTCTCAGGATATAAAAAATTCAGTCAAAATGGTCTGAGCCGTTATTTAGATACAATTAGTTTGACCCTGACCCATGGTGACCTACTAATCGAAAATTCTTGAACATGTGACCTAGCCCAATGGTTTTCTGGTGCCCCAAAACGGTAAGATACAAAATTTCGTCAAAATCGTTAGAGCCATTTTTAAAATAAAGTTTGCATATATATATATATATATATATAATATATATATATATATAACCACACACAAGATTTCCTCGTATTAGAATATATATGACAGAATGATAAAATTTTGTTTAGTTTGTAAACACATAGCGCAGTTTAAAATCCCACTTCTGAAATTTCCGTCAATAAACGAAAATGTGATCGAGATATTTTGTGTATGATCTGTAGAATTTATACACTCCAAGTAATACACAAAAAATTAGTTAAATTTAAAATAGCGCACCGCAACTGAAAACACACTTCCAGCAATTATTGTAACAGACAGAACTTTAACAGAATTCTTTTGTGTGTCCCTGTAAATGAACAATGAATGATATGCACACAGCAATCTATAGTAAGAAAGTCCCATGTAATGCAACTCTCAGTGATATACATCAATTTCAATATATTTGAAATCGTATAACATCATTTAAATAATACGCAAAGAATTTTCCTCTATAGACCGTAATATAACAGAACTCTTTTGAGTGTCCCTTTAAAGTAACTATAAGCACGACACACTTCATTTTCAATGCCGAACATGCCATAGTGAACACCAATAACATATATCAATTGCGGGACAATCTGAGTATATTTACGTGAGTTAGAGCACGGACAGACAGATAGACAAACCGAATTCATAAACACTTTTCAACTATGTAGGAAAGTGTTAAAAATAAAGAACAGAGACTCGCTCAACAGCGTGAATCTTTGCTGACATTATTACTCAATCACTTTGGAATCGAATATCGTTTTTTTTTTTTTACATTTTTATTTTAATATAATTTGAATTATAAAAGAATGGCTACTCGAATACAACTTTTTCCTCTTGTGTATAAAATCAATACAAAACGCCATCTTTGCCATCGTTTTCCGAATAATGTTTTGCCTTCATAGGGAAAAAAAAAGCATCTGAATATCTGTAAATAATTTCGTGCGTTTAAAAAGATATATAATTGATTTTAAGAATGTGTTAGAAAATAAAGTTTAGACTTGAGCCCAGCGGAGCTATCTGAGAAAGTGTGATTGGAAACCTATCTCCTGTTTGCTAATCACTGAGGCAAAAAGTGTCTTGTTTTATGTAGTGGGATGACCTTTCTGTTTGTCAATCGCAAGCTTAGTAAATATCATTGGACTTTAAAAGTGTCAATCTTAGTCACAGGATACGCCTTACAGATGGCAACGGTTTTTCTTTTTTCGGCTATTTCGATCTTTCAACTGAGTGAAGTAGCCTCTTAACAGAACAGAAAACGAACTATTTTAAGAGTTTGTAAAATATTTCTGTTAAATTTTACAAATTGTAAATAATATGTATATTTTTTCCCCACTGTATTATTAAAAAGGAACAAAAAATATTCATTCTTATTCAAAACAAGCCTGGAACTCAGATATAGCTTTTTTTCTTTTAAATTTTATTGTACTTTGATATCCGGGATTTATCACGTAATTCTCGTAAATATTTTATAGAATAACTTTTTTTTTTTCTAATTAAAACAAATGATGCAATGATTTTATATGCTTTTATTTATTTTTTTAAATAAATAAAATATGAAAACCAGGACTTTCAGTTTAAGAATTCGTTAAATATTCATAATAAATTTTACAAACTGTAAATAACTAAAAATTATTATTATTATATATATACATTCTGTTTCCCAGCTGTATTATTTAAAATGAGCCAAAAATATCAATTCCTATTCAAAGCAAGTAATTGGAATAAGGTAAATTTTTATTAGCATTAATTTTATTGTACTCAAACTATTTAAAGAGCGTAAGACAGTAGCTAGATTTTAAAAATATATATGCCTACTGCAAATGTAAAATAAATTTGAAACTAGTAGCAATTGTGTGATTGCACGCTAATTGGGCCCTCGGTCCCCAAATTTAGCATGTAATTTTCAGTTAGAGCTGATATTTTATACTAATAGAGTAGGTTAATAATAAATATATTTATCTAAATTTTTTCCATCTATACTTTGAGACATTGGAAATGCTCAAATTTTTGTGACAATAAAGGAAAGGGGACCCTGGAAAAGAGAAATAGGGTTTCATATATTGCTGGATTATTGTAATTTTATTCTTATATTAAATGTAATATAAATACAAATACAGCAAGTTTTTTCTGTAAATTAATACGCATATATAATATGAATCATTTTCTACATTTTTCTACATTTGTCAATAACTTCCTATTTGAAATATAGTTTTTTTTTTTTTTTTTTTTTTTTTTTTTTTTTTTTTTTAAATCAAAACATAACTTGATTGTCTATGTATTTATTGCATATGATCAAGATATTTTGATAAATTAAAAAACTTTTGTGCCTATGTGTGTATATTTAAATAAAGATTACACAAGAAAAATTATATATCTTTATTTAAGAAACAAACATTTATTTAACAAAGACAAATACAAAAAAAAAAAAAAAAAAAAAAAAAAAAAAAAAAAAAAAGTGCCCAGTTAAACTGATGGCATTGAGCTCACAGGCTATTCACACTAATTGTATGTTATACTCGTATTTCAAAGAATAATACCCCTCGAAAAATAAAGAGATCGGCAATAAATCAAGAGGGGGGGGTTGGCCCGCCGTTTCCCCTTTTTATACTTAACCAATGAACCCCCAAAACTAATCAGGGAAGCGTCTTACCACAATGAATCTATATACAAAATTTGAAGCAAATTGGGTAATTCTGCATGAAAAACCCATTTATATAAATTAGGGGAGGGTCTGGGGTTAGTACCCCGAGTAGATAATAATTAGGGGTTCTGCATCAGCGGCGTACGCGGCGTAGGCTCAAGGTTGAAGGAAGGTCACAGAGCCGGAAGTAGCAGGTGTGGACACCGGAAGTTGTGCGGGCTGTGAAGGTCACCGGAAGTCGCAGGTGTGATAAAAAACAGGTTGTGACAGGAAGTGAACCGGAAGTGTAGATAGGAAGTTTAACCGGAAATGTGACAGGAAGTGAATGCGATAAGGGAGAGAGGGGGAGGGCTTATTTTTGTGGGGGGCTTAATTTATTTTGTTGGTTTTAATCCTTCTAGTCGAGTGGAGTTGAGTTGTAGGAATCCTGCTATCAGAATGAATTTAGTTTGAAAGTAATATTAGCAAAATGTTCGATTTTTTTTTTTTTTTTTTTTTTTTTTTCTCACCTGAAATAAAAATTTTATTTGCTAACTAACACCTAATATAAAAATGGAAATCTTTCTGACTTTGTTTTACTTTATAAAAGTTTAACGTGAAATTTATTTTTAGACTGGAAACGCGACAGGAAATAAGATCGGAAACGGGATTAGACATGCTTTTTCCAAAAAGGGTTTTCAGGAAGCAGTAAACATGTTTTAGGAACATGTTTGGGAGCTTGTTGGAACAGGACAGGTGGTTTGTGAGACCGGAAGTAATTAAGATGAGAGAGATAAAGAAGGTGCATGATTAGACATATAGATTTTGTTCTTTGTAGAGGGTGAAATTTTGTTTTATTTTTTATTTAAAGTGTTTTCATTTTTTTTAATTTAATTTATTTAAAGCGTTTCAAATTATTTTTTATATTTTTTTTTTGTAGTGTTTTACGTATTATTTTAATTTTTAGTGACATTAGAACCTGCAATTTCTGTATCACACATGTCTTATTTTAGGTCACCAAGGATGTGTGTGTGTTGTTATCTCTTTAAATGCGAGAGATGGTTACTTCAGACCTGCGTTGAGATATCTTTATCATAGTTTTAATGAATTGCAGGAAATAGTCTTTAGCTATTGAGTAATTCGCGAGTTTTGGTTTAATATGAATGTTATTACATCTGTTTGTTTAATTTACAAGCACATTTCTCTTACAACACTCTGTCAACAGATCACTTCAATATTCGAAATAATAATTTAGAGGGAAAATTTTTACTTTCTATACGAAATTTTATTTATAGAGATTAACGAAGATAGTATGCCTAATTCTTTCTTGTACATTTCTTGTACAACATTATATTCGAAATAGAGTTTTGTTACCAAAAATAACGTGTTTATACATTTTAAAAACGAAAGCAAAGTGATTTTTACAAATGTAACTATAAGCTATACACCCACGCATTTGTGTTAGTGAATTAAATTACAAGGTTTAATATTGTATTCAGCGTAATATTTTCTTATAAAAGCCGTTTCGCAAACTTGTGTACTGAAATTAATGTGGCATTTTTAGGGAAAAAGTTAATTCAAGTCATTGAGACTAATCCTTTATGGGGGAAAAATTTGTCATACTTCTTTGTGTTACATTACATCTTCCGTTTTTTAAGTTTACAAATTTGTGGAGTAACTTAAATAATCGTTTTTATGCTAATTAAACAATATATATATATACTTTTTAATTATATAATTTTTTTTAATTGACTTGTAATATAGCTTTTTTTTTTTCTTAAAAGGGTACTGTAGAATAACTTATGTCACAAATACTACATCCTTCTTTAGTTAAATATGTTTCACTTAAGACATGACAGTCTTAGAAACATTTCATTTTGGAGTTAAGTGATTAAACAAGAAAAATATTATTTATAAAAACACAACACATAAGACCAGTGACTGAGAGGTTCTGGTTTTAAAGCTACTAGACGTTTGGGTTTAAACTTCTCTCGCGCTCGTCGACCTAACCGTTCGGAGTTTTCTTCGAACCTTGTCAATACGAGTTAGGAGCCCTTAGAATGACCCCTAGAGTGACCTATATCCCAAGCGTAGATAATCGGTTTTAACAAATAACCAACCATCCACAACACATAAGACATTTTAGATCATTACATAAGACATTTTAGATCATTACATAAGACATTTTAGATTATTACATTTAGTTAAGAAGTGATTTGACGTGCAAAATATTATTTATAAAATCATACAATAAGAGAATTTTAAAGATTTTTTCCTTTTAAATGAACAATTTTTAGTGACTATTTAACTTATTAAAGAGAGCGGGTATTTTGTTTAGAGTTATACGATTAAAATAAATTTTCAATAGATTTGACTTTATACAACCAACATTTTTAAAAAAGGGAATGGAATCTAGTTTTTATAAATTAACGTTTTTCAATTTTACAAATACTTCACACCCCGTCTTTTTTCCCCCTCTTTTAGTAGACTTTACATACATAAGACATAAAAAGCGTTTTAGAATACATCATTTAGAAATTAAGTGGTTTGATAAATAAAATATTATTTATAAAAGCAATAGATACGAGAGTAATAAGGATTTTTACTTACATATGTACGAACTTCTGATAGGTAAGACTTTCTAAATCATTGTGCAAGAATTAAGTGGTTATTGAACTTATAACATTATAGGATGAAATAATCACGTGACGTATTTTTAAACCAATAAAATGTCAGTATTTTCAAACAAATAAAAAGTTAGTATTTTTACACGAGCGCCCTCTATCATTATATAAATTTCAATGAAACGAGTTCATAACATTCTACTGTGACCTGATATCGTTGTAATAGGTTGTATTTTTCATTTAAGTTATTGTGGAACGAGTTATGAATTCTTATGTTGGTGATGTAACCAACTTGGAGTGTCAACACTCATCACCAGAGTTAAATAATCAAGAGATGGATTCTACACTTTTATCCAAAGAAGGACTCGTTTCGAATTATGAAGTGAAACTCACCTCATCAGGACTAAAGAAACAGAAGTTACCCCATGTGCGTAAGATGTGTAACACAGCATTTCCTCGAAAAGTTAACTTAGTGTTTCATATGAAAAGTCATCTAAAGGAAAAATATTTTTGCTGTGAGGTGTGTGCTGAAGTTTTTTCACAAAAGAGTGATTTACGTAATCATCAAAAGATTCACAAATTGCCCAAACAATACAAGTGTAGTGATTGCAACGAGATATTTTCAAGAATGTCTGACTTATTAATACACAAGAAGACCCATAAGATTCGTAAACAATATTCATGTGCAAAGTGTTGTGAAATATTTAAGTGTGAATCGGATTTTTTACAACATTGTGATACTTTTCATAAAGTTTTACCTAACATTGCGAAATCACCCTGTTTAAAAGATTTGTTATTTGAACTTATAGTGAAGCTTATAGATTAGTTCGAACTTATAGTGAATTAAAAGACAAAATGATATGCAAAATATATGAACTAGAATTAACAGACCAAAACATACATGTACATGCTGAGAATGCCTTTTTAAAGTTGTACAACGGCTTTGAAGATTTCACAGAACGAGTGTTTAATTGGACATTACGAAAAATTTTGAAATTAGAATTGATTACAGCTCAATATGACAGGCTTATTTGATTTGTATTATTTTAAATGATTAATAAATAGTTTGATTTCGAAAAAAAGTGTTTTCTTTAGCATACACTGTGTGACTTTTAAACTAATGTTGTGTATTTTGAATGTGTCAGACAAAACAGGAGTGTGTTGACATTTAAAAAAAAAAGGTTTTACATAATATAAAAGTTTTACAATAAAAATTGACTTACCTAAAGTTTTTTCAAGATAGTCACGATATCCCTTCCATTACAATTATTTTAAGGAAATAGAATTTAATTTTGTTGTGAATAACACTTTGTTGTTAACATCACGTGGTTTGTCTTATCATAACTATGAGATCCTAAGATCACTTCCTATTAACATGATAACGAAGAGTAAAAAAAAAAAATGACTAATGCAAGCCGATTTTCCTGCCTAAACTTGTTATCAGCTTGCATGAGTGACTCATCTTTACATGTTTGGATTTGTATGTTGAAAAAATGATTGCCATGTTTAACCCGTGTAGACGATTTTTATCCGGAAGCTGTTTGAACTACCAAATTTCAGATATCACACATTTTACTAGAACATTTAAATATTTTAATGTCTTTTCGCCCGCAAATTGGAAACTTAGGATTATCACCTTTACATCGAGACATGGAAGGTAGAAAAATAATAACTTTACACTTAGACAATATTTTAATTTAAGAAGAATTAGACTTAACACATTGTTAGAGTTTCTTTGAAAAATATCTAGTTGGTTGTAAATTTTAGAAAATTCGACCTAACGAAATTAACACACTTAAAAATATCTAGTTGGTTATACATTTTATAAAATAAGCAACAAATAAACATTTCGATACATTGACAAAAGAAAATAATTAAGTTTAAGTAAACTTTACACTTAGACAATATTTCAAACTAAGAAAAATAATAACTTTACACTTATATAATATTTTCAACTAAGGAAAATTAATAACTTTAAAAATCAGACTTAACACATTGTTAAAGTTTTTTTAAAACAACACAACATTTTCAAAGCAGTGGAAATAGTATACCTGAAAAAAATTCAACTTAGTGGAATTTAATAGTGAAATTTTTTAACCTCACTCATTTAAAAAATAAAACTTTGTAAATTTTTTCCATTTTTAAAATAAAACTTATTTAAAAAATAAATAAGCAACTATTAAACATTTTGAATGTCTTAGACAAAGTGTGAATAAATTTGTTGAAATTATATAAAACATGAAAAATTTCATTACTTTTAAAAGAAATTTTATTTTTGGTGAAATAAACTCGAGGTATTTATTATATGTTACTTAAACTACATGAGAATTGATTGAAAATGTGTTACTTTTAATCACTCACAAGATAAGACATGATGTTACAATATACACATAGGAATGACATAGGAATTTCAGATGGGTTTTTCTCCCACACATGACGTCACTGATAACATATTTACTGATCAAGTCATAAAATCATAGTTTAGGGTAGGTTTTTAAGCACGAAGTTTAGTTGAGATTTAAGATATTTGAGAAATATAAACTACAACTTTGGCTACTTTTTGAAATTTCCCCCTACATAAGAAAAAGAACATAGAAAAATAAAATGAAAAGTCGTATTTGAATGGAATCAAATTATTATCCTTTCACTTAACAGCTGAATGCGTCGGTAATTACATCACAAAGGCACTGATAACAACTGATTGAATATATTGTGTTTCTTTTTTAAGGTTAAATTGATTTAATATTCAAGTTATTTCTTAATGATACACTTAAAAACAATAAACTTAATTAGCATTCAAAAAGCAAACGATCACATTATTGTGTAAAACAATCAAATGTTTTAAAAGTCACGAGTTAAAATTTGAAATGACTTAGAGTTTAAGTAGAATTTAGATGTGAACCTTTTAAAATGAAATAATAGTTTTTTGTATCGCCCTCTATCGGTGGGTAATAGAATTAAGAGATAATTAAAAGTTTTAACTTGAATTCGAGCCCACAACAAAAATTATTTTTCGGTTTTATAATTTAGGGTAGGTTTAACTGAGCAAGCCATGATATTTCAGTATTTATAGACGATTTAAGATATTCGATAAAGCAAATCATTTGAATTTTTAATTTAATTGAAGGGTTTACTGCTTAAAGTACTACAAAATGAGTACAACACGATGCATAGTTTTTTAATTAATTATATTTTTCGAAAGGTGACTTATTGATAAACTTAGGATTTATGTTTAAAGTGAATAAATTTGACATGTTAGGTTCACTTAATAACAGAGGGTTGAATAAGTTATTTTTAATAAAAATAAAGTTTACTAAAAGTTTTTAAAGTTAAAAAAATATAGTTTTAAAAAATTTAAAGTTTACAAAAAGTTTAAAAATCTTTAAGTAAATCAAAATTAACTTTTTAATTTTAACTATTGAGAGACTATAATCTAACTGTTTATCCTCGTAACCAACTGGTGCATATCAACTATATACTCTGTATCTGCATATGCGCAGAAAAACATAGACATTTAATCTAACTTGAGTTCGACTTTAAATTATTTGCCAACTTTTAAGTTTAATTACTATACACAACTCGATTACCTTTCCCACAAAACACCTTTCAGAAACAAAACAGAAATTAACACTTACCGAAAAACACGTCCACTTTGGGTGTTAGTCTTCACTCAACTAACGTTTCTCCCTTATCTTTGCTAGGGGGCACTGCAATCGCCGCTAGAGGCGTTAGTAGTCTTCAGGTGTGTGATAAGAATAAACTTTAAATCCAACTTACACTCGCTCAGTCATTCTTGCTTCTCTCTACCTTGCTAACAACCGTTTGCTGCTGGCTCATTGTTTGGTTGTTTAAACTTGTTGAATGACGTCATCATGTGTTTGTCTAAACTTGTCCAGTCTTGTTTTTATGCAGTACGTCTATTTAGATGAGTCATCACTCGTTTATCTTGGTTGACTTGTCCAAACTTGTTTTTGTGTGGCACGTCTATTTGGGCGAGTCATCGTTCGCTTATCTTGCTTTACTTGTTTGAACTTGTCTAGTATCCACCACCTCATGTCTTTTGTCATAGCTTGAATATACTTTACACCAATCACTTAAATATAAAAGTCTTGTCACAACTTACTTAAACTTTGATAAAAATATTAATTATTTATAAATTTCATCAAATTCTTATTTTTCTGATACATTTACTATGTAATTTTCGTTCAAAAATATGGTAAAGCCCGATTTTAAATCGAAGTCTAAGATAAATTCCCCAAATTTGTAACATTTTAACACTAATAATAAATATTGTAAGCACCCAGTACATACAAGTTTTGTAAAAATAATATTACTTATAGCTAACTCGTTATGTCCCATGATACAAAACTTCAATATAACTAAAATCAGTGTTAAACGAAAATCTAATCACGTGTCTTTATATATTATTTTGAAATGCAAAGCATTATATCTAAACGAATGATATAAGGAGTAGTTAGAATAGTTCTTATATTTTTGTTAGTAAAAAATTTATACACATTATCTTACAAGGTTGCAATATTCAACACACGGTTCACCATATTTAAAAACGATTCACCATGATTTAAAAACTTAGTAACATATTTTAAATTTATAAATTTAAATTAAAAATACTTAAGTATTTATAATTGTTTATTTATAAAAATATGTTTTAATTTAAATTTATAAATTTAAAATATGTTACTAAGTTTTTAAATCATGGTGAATCGTTTTTAAATATGGTGAACCGTGTGTTGAATATTGCAACCTTGTAAGATAATGTGTATAATTTTTTTACTAACAAAAATATAAGAACTATTCTAACTACTCCTTATATCATTCGTTTAGATATAATGCTTTGCATTTCAAAATAATATATAAAGACACGTGATTAGATTTTCGTTTAACACTGATTTTAGTTATATTGAAGTTTTGTATCATGGGACATAACGAGTTAGCTATAAGTAATATTATTTTTACAAAACTTGTATGTACTGGGTGCTTACAATATTTATTATTAGTGTTAAAATGTTACAAATTTGGGGAATTTATCTTAGACTTCGATTTAAAATCGGGCTTTACCATATTTTTGAACGAAAATTACATAGTAAATGTATCAGAAAAATAAGAATTTGATGAAATTTATAAATAATTAATATTTTTATCAAAGTTTAAGTAAGTTGTGACAAGACTTTTATATTTAAGTGATTGGTGTAAAGTATATTCAAGCTATGACAAAAGACATGAGGTGGTGGATACTAGACAAGTTCAAACAAGTAAAGCAAGATAAGCGAACGATGACTCGCCCAAATAGACGTGCCACACAAAAACAAGTTTGGACAAGTCAACCAAGATAAACGAGTGATGACTCATCTAAATAGACGTACTGCATAAAAACAAGACTGGACAAGTTTAGACAAACACATGATGACGTCATTCAACAAGTTTAAACAACCAAACAATGAGCCAGCAGCAAACGGTTGTTAGCAAGGTAGAGAGAAGCAAGAATGACTGAGCGAGTGTAAGTTGGATTTAAAGTTTATTCTTATCACACACCTGAAGACTACTAACGCCTCTAGCGGCGATTGCAGTGCCCCCTAGCAAAGATAAGGGAGAAACGTTAGTTGAGTGAAGACTAACACCCAAAGTGGACGTGTTTTTCGGTAAGTGTTAATTTCTGTTTTGTTTCTGAAAGGTGTTTTGTGGGAAAGGTAATCGAGTTGTGTATAGTAATTAAACTTAAAAGTTGGCAAATAATTTAAAGTCGAACTCAAGTTAGATTAAATGTCTATGTTTTTCTGCGCATATGCAGATACAGAGTATATAGTTGATATGCACCAGTTGGTTACGAGGATAAACAGTTAGATTATAGTCTCTCAATAGTTAAAATTAAAAAGTTAATTTTGATTTACTTAAAGATTTTTAAACTTTTTGTAAACTTTAAATTTTTTAAAACTATATTTTTTTAACTTTAAAAACTTTTAGTAAACTTTATTTTTATTAAAAATAACTTATTCAACCCTCTGTTATTAAGTGAACCTAACATGTCAAATTTATTCACTTTAAACATAAATCCTAAGTTTATCAATAAGTCACCTTTCGAAAAATATAATTAATTAAAAAACTATGCATCGTGTTGTACTCATTTTGTAGTACTTTAAGCAGTAAACCCTTCAATTAAATTAAAAATTCAAATGATTTGCTTTATCGAATATCTTAAATCGTCTATAAATACTGAAATATCATGGCTTGCTCAGTTAAACCTACCCTAAATTATAAAACCGAAAAATAATTTTTGTTGTGGGCTCGAATTCAAGTTAAAACTTTTAATTATCTCTTAATTCTATTACCCACCGATAGAGGGCGATACAAAAAACTATTATTTCATTTTAAAAGGTTCACATCTAAATTCTACTTAAACTCTAAGTCATTTCAAATTTTAACTCGTGACTTTTAAAACATTTGATTGTTTTACACAATAATGTGATCGTTTGCTTTTTGAATGCTAATTAAGTTTATTGTTTTTAAGTGTATCATTAAGAAATAACTTGAATATTAAATCAATTTAACCTTAAAAAAGAAACACAATATATTCAATCAGTTGTTATCAGTGCCTTTGTGATGTAATTACCGACGCATTCAGCTGTTAAGTGAAAGGATAATAATTTGATTCCATTCAAATACGACTTTTCATTTTATTTTTCTATGTTCTTTTTCTTATGTAGGGGGAAATTTCAAAAAGTAGCCAAAGTTGTAGTTTATATTTCTCAAATATCTTAAATCTCAACTAAACTTCGTGCTTAAAAACCTACCCTAAACTATGATTTTATGACTTGATCAGTAAATATGTTATCAGTGACGTCATGTGTGGGAGAAAAACCCATCTGAAATTCCTATGTCATTCCTATGTGTATATTGTAACATCATGTCTTATCTTGTGAGTGATTAAAAGTAACACATTTTCAATCAATTCTCATGTAGTTTAAGTAACATATAATAAATACCTCGAGTTTATTTCACCAAAAATAAAATTTCTTTTAAAAGTAATGAAATTTTTCATGTTTTATATAATTTCAACAAATTTATTCACACTTTGTCTAAGACATTCAAAATGTTTAATAGTTGCTTATTTATTTTTTAAATAAGTTTTATTTTAAAAATGGAAAAAATTTACAAAGTTTTATTTTTTAAATGAGTGAGGTTAAAAAATTTCACTATTAAATTCCACTAAGTTGAATTTTTTTCAGGTATACTATTTCCACTGCTTTGAAAATGTTGTGTTGTTTTAAAAAAACTTTAACAATGTGTTAAGTCTGATTTTTAAAGTTATTAATTTTCCTTAGTTGAAAATATTATATAAGTGTAAAGTTATTATTTTTCTTAGTTTGAAATATTGTCTAAGTGTAAAGTTTACTTAAACTTAATTATTTTCTTTTGTCAATGTATCGAAATGTTTATTTGTTGCTTATTTTATAAAATGTATAACCAACTAGATATTTTTAAGTGTGTTAATTTCGTTAGGTCGAATTTTCTAAAATTTACAACCAACTAGATATTTTTCAAAGAAACTCTAACAATGTGTTAAGTCTAATTCTTCTTAAATTAAAATATTGTCTAAGTGTAAAGTTATTATTTTTCTACCTTCCATGTCTCGATGTAAAGGTGATAATCCTAAGTTTCCAATTTGCGGGCGAAAAGACATTAAAATATTTAAATGTTCTAGTAAAATGTGTGATATCTGAAATTTGGTAGTTCAAACAGCTTCCGGATAAAAATCGTCTACACGGGTTAAACATGGCAATCATTTTTTCAACATACAAATCCAAACATGTAAAGATGAGTCACTCATGCAAGCTGATAACAAGTTTAGGCAGGAAAATCGGCTTGCATTAGTCATTTTTTTTTTTTACTCTTCGTTATCATGTTAATAGGAAGTGATCTTAGGATCTCATAGTTATGATAAGACAAACCACGTGATGTTAACAACAAAGTGTTATTCACAACAAAATTAAATTCTATTTCCTTAAAATAATTGTAATGGAAAGGATATCGTGACTATCTTGAAAAAACTTTAGGTAAGTCAATTTTTATTGTAAAACTTTTATATTATGTAAAACCTTTTTTTTTTAAATGTCAACACACTCCTGTTTTGTCTGACACATTCAAAATACACAACATTAGTTTAAAAGTCACACAGTGTATGCTAAAGAAAACACTTTTTTTCGAAATCAAACTATTTATTAATCATTTAAAATAATACAAATCAAATAAGCCTGTCATATTGAGCTGTAATCAATTCTAATTTCAAAATTTTTCGTAATGTCCAATTAAACACTCGTTCTGTGAAATCTTCAAAGCCGTTGTACAACTTTAAAAAGGCATTCTCAGCATGTACATGTATGTTTTGGTCTGTTAATTCTAGTTCATATATTTTGCATATCATTTTGTCTTTTAATTCACTATAAGTTCGAACTAATCTATAAGCTTCACTATAAGTTCAAATAACAAATCTTTTAAACAGGGTGATTTCGCAATGTTAGGTAAAACTTTATGAAAAGTATCACAATGTTGTAAAAAATCCGATTCACACTTAAATATTTCACAACACTTTGCACATGAATATTGTTTACGAATCTTATGGGTCTTCTTGTGTATTAATAAGTCAGACATTCTTGAAAATATCTCGTTGCAATCACTACACTTGTATTGTTTGGGCAATTTGTGAATCTTTTGATGATTACGTAAATCACTCTTTTGTGAAAAAACTTCAGCACACACCTCACAGCAAAAATATTTTTCCTTTAGATGACTTTTCATATGAAACACTAAGTTAACTTTTCGAGGAAATGCTGTGTTACACATCTTACGCACATGGGGTAACTTCTGTTTCTTTAGTCCTGATGAGGTGAGTTTCACTTCATAATTCGAAACGAGTCCTTCTTTGGATAAAAGTGTAGAATCCATCTCTTGATTATTTAACTCTGGTGATGAGTGTTGACACTCCAAGTTGGTTACATCACCAACATAAGAATTCATAACTCGTTCCACAATAACTTAAATGAAAAATACAACCTATTACAACGATATCAGGTCACAGTAGAATGTTATGAACTCGTTTCATTGAAATTTATATAATGATAGAGGGCGCTCGTGTAAAAATACTAACTTTTTATTTGTTTGAAAATACTGACATTTTATTGGTTTAAAAATACGTCACGTGATTATTTCATCCTATAATGTTATAAGTTCAATAACCACTTAATTCTTGCACAATGATTTAGAAAGTCTTACCTATCAGAAGTTCGTACATATGTAAGTAAAAATCCTTATTACTCTCGTATCTATTGCTTTTATAAATAATATTTTATTTATCAAACCACTTAATTTCTAAATGATGTATTCTAAAACGCTTTTTATGTCTTATGTATGTAAAGTCTACTAAAAGAGGGGGAAAAAAGACGGGGTGTGAAGTATTTGTAAAATTGAAAAACGTTAATTTATAAAAACTAGATTCCATTCCCTTTTTTAAAAATGTTGGTTGTATAAAGTCAAATCTATTGAAAATTTATTTTAATCGTATAACTCTAAACAAAATACCCGCTCTCTTTAATAAGTTAAATAGTCACTAAAAATTGTTCATTTAAAAGGAAAAAATCTTTAAAATTCTCTTATTGTATGATTTTATAAATAATATTTTGCACGTCAAATCACTTCTTAACTAAATGTAATAATCTAAAATGTCTTATGTAATGATCTAAAATGTCTTATGTAATGATCTAAAATGTCTTATGTGTTGTGGATGGTTGGTTATTTGTTAAAACCGATTATCTACGCTTGGGATATAGGTCACTCTAGGGGTCATTCTAAGGGCTCCTAACTCGTATTGACAAGGTTCGAAGAAAACTCCGAACGGTTAGGTCGACGAGCGCGAGAGAAGTTTAAACCCAAACGTCTAGTAGCTTTAAAACCAGAACCTCTCAGTCACTGGTCTTATGTGTTGTGTTTTTATAAATAATATTTTTCTTGTTTAATCACTTAACTCCAAAATGAAATGTTTCTAAGACTGTCATGTCTTAAGTGAAACATATTTAACTAAAGAAGGATGTAGTATTTGTGACATAAGTTATTCTACAGTACCCTTTTAAGAAAAAAAAAAAGCTATATTACAAGTCAATTAAAAAAAATTATATAATTAAAAAGTATATATATATATTGTTTAATTAGCATAAAAACGATTATTTAAGTTACTCCACAAATTTGTAAACTTAAAAAACGGAAGATGTAATGTAACACAAAGAAGTATGACAAATTTTTCCCCCATAAAGGATTAGTCTCAATGACTTGAATTAACTTTTTCCCTAAAAATGCCACATTAATTTCAGTACACAAGTTTGCGAAACGGCTTTTATAAGAAAATATTACGCTGAATACAATATTAAACCTTGTAATTTAATTCACTAACACAAATGCGTGGGTGTATAGCTTATAGTTACATTTGTAAAAATCACTTTGCTTTCGTTTTTAAAATGTATAAACACGTTATTTTTGGTAACAAAACTCTATTTCGAATATAATGTTGTACAAGAAATGTACAAGAAAGAATTAGGCATACTATCTTCGTCA